>JANJGK010000020.1:47792242-47847242 GCA_039081455.1 Macrobrachium rosenbergii | reverse complement strand
AACAGATTGTAATCCACCAAAGTTATTTGCCACTGAACTTGAAGCTACGTTCCACTGGGTTCCCTGAAGACCTTTCTGAACTTTTGCGAAATTCATTATAAGAGAGAGAGAGAGAGAGAGAGAGAGAGAGAGAGAGAGAGAGAGAGAGAGAGAGAGAGAGAGAGAGAGATCCTGTCCACTTCGTCTATGATGAAATGTATCCATATTCTCCTCCGACCCTCTTGAGGTTTGGAAATGGCCAATTTATCTTAATGTCGTACATTAATTTCATATTTCCCAGCAATGGATAGTTTTAAATAAGTGCAGGAGAGAGAGAGAGAGAGAGAGAGAGAGAGAGAGAGAGAGAGAGAGAGAGAGAGAGAGAGAGAGAGAGAGAGAGAGAGTAGGAGAGAATTTATAGGAAAACACAAGAAGGAATTACAGAATATTAAACATTTCCATTCCACAGTACATAAAGAAAACAAATTAGGATTTTCTTTTACACTTAACCATATTTACATTCCAGATAAAAAGAGCCTTAAGTAAAATCTTAGAAGAAATAGAAAAACTTTTTGGGAAATTCCGCGTTCTCTGTCCCAGTCAAAAGTTATGGTTACCAAGTCTGTAACCTTGTAACTTTTAAGGGAAGAGTTTAAATAGTCTCTAGTCAGCCTTATTGTGACCCCTCCTTTCTTCTGCAGAGTTTTGACGTTTAGTTCTTGTTGTAGAACAATTTAATACAATACAAGTTTGTGTTGGTTCTTCTTTGTATAAACTGCATCAATTTGCGCTGCTTGCAATAAATACACTGAACATTCTCAGCAATTTCTTCTTTAGTATTGCTGTGATACTATTATCTATGAATCAGCCTCGTCTTGAAGCCACTTTGAATTTGTGTGACTTTTAATGATTGTAAGAAAACTTTGGCAGCTAGGTTTATAGACTCATTAAAACAAGAATATAAAGACTTTTGGATTCAACAATAAAAAAAGCAATAGGCAAAGTTGATAAATGGAACCCTCCAACAGAATTGGTAACTTTTATTTTCATCTTTTTCAAACTTAGCATCAGAGACTCCACAATTATAATCTCAACTTTCGTGTAAAAATCGGTTAAGAAATGGAAACATTTCTCAAAAGATTTGAGGTAATTAAAACTCTACAACTACAGTGTCTACCCAATGATACCTTCTCTCTCTCTCTCTCTCTCTCTCTCTCTCTCTCTCTCTCTCTCTCTCTCTCTCTCTCTCTCTCTCTCTCTCTCTCTCCAGGTGCATAAATCATAACGGCAAAGGAAGTTCTTACCTCGGTGGTCTGGTTGTCACAGTCAGTGTTTAGAAGTCAGAAAATATAAAACGCTATTTTATGAAGGCCTCCCACACAGTAAAAGTTTCTCTTCACGGAAAGCAGGATTTACAGTTATTTTCTTTTCGCTCTCTCTCTCTCTCTCTCTCTCTCTCTCTCTCTCTCTCTCTCTCTCTCTCTCTCTCTCTCTCACACACACACACACATTCCACAATGGGCTAAATAGTAGTTAATATAAGAAACAGCTAAATAAAACCTAAAAAAAATCTTTTTATGATAAAAGTACCGTCAGAATTTACACAGGTGCATTTTGACATTAAGCGCAGCTGTTCATTCCATTCTGGTGTAAGTTATTTACAATATATGGTAATTGTGCAGGCATGTGCGAGATGGGTGCAAAATATAACCATAATTCAACCGAGGAAAAGGCCATATAATTTTTGGGGGGCAAGATAAGGAACATGCCATGTACATTTTTTACTCAAAGATTTTTTTTAAATAACGCAAATCTTATATGCTGTATTCAGACTTTGATATTTGCATAAGCAGATATAACTGTTGTACATTTAATTTTTTTTTAATAACCTGGAATTGATATCACTACAGAATGACACATAATAAGTATCACAATTTTTGGGGGTTCTCTCAAGTGGAGAATTATGAGCCAGGATTTTCAGAGAGCGTTGTTGAGAGAGAAAGAATGATAATTTGATAAGGAACACGAGTTAATAATAAGTCCTGTTTGCTTTTACTGAACTGGTTATCTTTAGGGTCTCAGATAAATTGGGCGTAGTTAGGACACGTAAGTACTCACATATAGCACAATATAAAGTTACTATTTAATCTTTTTTGTGTGTTTGTATGTTCGTTGTTGATATAGGTTACAATTTCCATGTCCAAGAACCGGTGTGTAATTTGAGCGAGATCCCTATTCACTCTCTGTCCTTTCTCTCAAAACTGACAGGAAGATAGGCCTCCCCTTTATTCCTTGAGCCCTTAGGCAAGGAAATCTAATTCTTAAGGAAGTTCCAATTGACTTAATATCCCCTAAAAGTATATTTATTAACTATTATCACCTAATATGCAAGCAACTAACATACCTTGTTGAAAACTCCTCGTCAGATACTGAACATAACACTTGCTTATTCAGCAAATGTTTCGTCAAAGCTCTTTCCTGAGAACATTAATCATATTGTAGCGGATTTTCCTTGAAGAAATAAGTGAAAATGTTTCAGAAACCGACATTCTCTCAGAACGAGAAAATGTTAGATGTCCCCAGAAATTCGGAAAAAATAATAGTTAAAGTAATAAAGCTTTCCACTAAAATAAAATGTAGAAAGCTTCCTTTGTGCCAGAAAATCTGCCGTTTTATCAACAATAAATTTATTCCTGTAGGTTGGGTTTCAAGCTGATACATATCTCTTTGCACCTACATATATAAAATGGCTGCTATAACTAAATCAGCAGCTTAATGTATTGTCAGGACAAATGCCTTTTCTCCTAGAACGAATGTTGGCCATTCAATCTGGGTCATTCCACTTTTTCAGTCTCTTGTCAAATATTCATTGTTGTCGAATGTAAATGCAGAACGTGGAATGGTCCCCTGTTCTCCATTAGAAAGAATTTATTGAAAGAATTTATTGCGTTTTGTTTCTCGCAGTAAAATTAAACTTGACGTGAGAATTTAATACCGGAAAGGTGCAATGTAGGATACTGGATGCTGTCTCACAGTACATAAGGATAAAATTCTCCTTCACTCCACAGAACGAAAAGGAAAATTAGCTTTATCGTTAATATATTAATTGTTTTTTTAAGGAAAATTTAGAATGCTATTATCATGCATATAAGGGTCAAGTCTATAGATATGAAGTTAGAGTTTGTTCTCCAAATAATGTGAAATAGGGGATGCTGTCATAAGTCAACAAGCATTGCCTGTTGTTACATTGCATGTGATGTGCATCATCAACAGGCAACTGTACATTTCCTGAACAGATCTGTCCTGAGGAAGGCAAAGCACCTACAACTTTCCTTTTGGTATTTCTGTGAATCTGGTGGATCTGAAGTATTTCAAAGAAAACGTTTCAAGAACATTTTGCGATTATTAGTTTTTATTTGAGGAGTTTTTATGGCTAGGAGCAAGTTACTGTAACTGCTGTAGTCGTCCAGAAGGGAAATGTACTGAGGATGAGACAGAAATAGCAACAGCAAGTTTCAAGATTCAGTCTGTCAGTCTGATGTTTTCACTGAAATTTTCTACGTAAAGGACAACTTTCTATTCATTTGTTGCCCCTTCTTCTTGTATGTAATATATATATATATATATATATATATATATATATATATATATATATATATATATATATATATATATATATATATATATATATATATATATATACTTTTGCTTTCTATAACTGACTATTTCCTTCGTATTCTCCTTGACTCAAAATGCCTCATTTATATATCATCAGAGAAGCGTTTCTTCGGCAGGAAAAATATCTGCCCCTTGTTTCTGTATTATTCTGTAAGGGTTTTCTTTTTATGCAAAATAAACGACTACAAAACCTAATACCGTCTTGCATAACAGTCACACAGTCACGTATTTAACTCCTTGTGTCTGCAAAACTGGCGATGCTTTATTGTTTTCTATAATGTTATGAATGAGAGTTGATTGCATAAACAGCCAGCTTGATTCAGTGTAGTAGCATCTCTACTTTAATTCGTGACTCCCATTACCCTCATTTTATTCAACAAACTCTTCTTCACCTTTCTGGAAACTTTTAAACGAATGACTTTTGCTACAAAAATGAAACTATACCATTTTGTTTCAAGCAAAATCTTCCTGCCACTTTTCTGAATAAACACAGACACCAGATAGCCTCTTTGCTCTCGAGACTTCATCAAAGGCAAGGTGTTGTCTGTACACAGAATGTCTGGGTTCTGTCGGGCCAAAATGTCCCTGGAATCTGAGGAAGGAGATCAGTTTTCAAGGAGATTTTTAACCGAGAATGATCTCACACATTTTCGTATAGATGAGACTTTTGTTCTCAGGAAACCTGATACCGTATCCTGGTAAACTGAAACTAAAGTCACAGGAATGCTCTAATCAGTGACATTTTCTAATCAAGGAACGAATCAGAATCATCAGACTAGAAAATGGGGATTCCTAATCTAACTGTAGCTTTTTTCTTTAAGGTATTTTACTTGGACGACCTCTCCCTGAACTCATTCCAAAGTAATGTGTTGTTTCAGCTGGCTTTTCCAATATTTTCGAAAACATTACACATACAGTATATATATATATATATATATATATATATATATATATATATATATATATATATATATATATATATATATATATATATATATATATATATATATATATATATATATATATATATATATATATAATGTTGTCACGTCCAGAAACATTATCAAAGTCTCGTTATTTCTTCTTCCTCATTTCTTCGTTTACGGAATTAGGAATTTGGGCTAACCAAGAATTCTGTCTTTGAAAAAGAATAAGTTAGTCCAGGCGACTGGTGCAAAATAGAGCTAGAATTGCTCAGTTAGTGATACAAGCATGAAATTTGGCATAATGATACTTCAGTCCATACTCAATATTTACAGGGGTGGAGCCCTTGTATATCACATGTTTCTTAGCAACGGTTGCTAGGGAACACGAACCACCCTACCAATGGGCAGCATAAGCCGATTCAGGAAGAAAATTTTTATATAAACCACCAACACCTTTTGTTAGACATATTTATAATATTTATATCAGTAGTAAAATGTTACAGGCATCAGCAGTAAGTAACAACAACATTTATTTTGTTGCTAGGCAACTCACCGACCATAGTAGCAGTCCGCTTACATCTTTATCCAACATTCAAAAAGACATTCCTACTTGCAGCAGGTTAAAATTATACAGGAAGGGAATATGATTAATCTATCTAGCAGTCTATTGGCTTGATAATCTATGTAGACTATTAGAAGTATTTATTACACTATAATAGCTAAACAATAAGTATGTGCTTGAAATTACTGTGATTCGTACAGTGATCAGAATTAAACGAAGAATAGAATGGAGATATATATTCAAACACGTATGTTACTAGGCAACACAAACACAGTATCAACTAGCTACTCACACATTTCATACATTGTCACAATCTGTGTGGCATGTGCAGTAAACTGTACACTTAAGGTGTGCCCTTACACACTTGCAGTCTGTGCATCTGCTCCTACATCTACATTGGATTAGCTCTGGACACGATGCACTTGCTTCAGGTAGATTTGTCCACAGCGGTCTCCAATGCTCTGGACAGGTCCACCCCCATTCAGCAGGGGAAGGCAACTGGCGATGGGGAATTGTAGCATGCCCCCAATGGTGTCCACCCTGCAATACTGCCCTCCTGATATGTTGTTGTAGAGCAGCTTTAGAAGGAGGAAGGACTGACATCTCACGCCCTTTACGTGTGAACAGAAGCTTTCTGGCTTCATTGACCGAAGTACATGTCGCTGTTCTGTCATATAGAAGAATGGTGAAGTACTCTAGTGAAGTGTATGTCTCTTCAGTTATTTGTTCTGGTGCATCATGCACCTCATAGAAGGCACCAGTGAATTCATCATGTGTTTCCCATACCTTCCAGGCGGTCTTCTTTCCGACTTGGGCAAACTGTGACACTGTATCACAGCCAGTGAAGGCATGGAACACAGGGAGTGCTAATGACTTTTGGGGCCCAAGTGAAGCAGATATCTCATGAACTGGAATGTAGCGGAATTCCTTGCCACAGCCGAAGGCAATCCAGAGTTCAATAGCACCTACATGCTGCACAGTTGCTACTGCTAACACAACAACATCAGTATCAACAGTTCGAACAAGAATCTTGCGGAAGCCCTGCTTACAAGCATCAGCCACATGGACCATCATTCTGGAATCCGCTTCCTCATGATTACATGGAGCAATGTTAGTGATGTCTCGAATCGGTACACAAAGTACATCAGCACCATCAGTAAGAATAAGAGGCTGCTCTGCCGAAGTACGTGTCAACAGTTCTTCATTTAGTAGTTTGAACAGCTCGATTTTGTTGTTGTTAACACGAAGGAATTGCTGCCAGTTCTTTGGTATGGGGCTGGATACCTGCACACGTCTCCGTTGACTAGGGCCCCTTACACGTGTTTCTCTGGTCTGTGCCTTCAGACTGTTATCCACATACTGATCCCAGACAATATCTACACGTTGAGTCTGGTTTTGCTCCCTCTTGATATGCGGAACAAACACGTTTGCAGCATAGTCACCAAATGTTCTGCATCCACCAGGTCTAAGAATGTTGACAAGAACAGCACCATCCATGATCGTCACTTCTGTGTCTGGCCTTGTACCACATGTAGATGCTGCATGCTGTTCTAGGCAACCCATGAGATCCGATTTTTTCCCCAGTCGTAATTGCCCATAGGAAGAGAGAGATGGTGGAAACGGATGGTTTTCATGGCTGAAGAAATTGTCTAAATCACCATCTCTTGTCTGGCATGCAACATACAGCCTTGCGAACAGAGAGGATTCATTTCTCAACAGACTGGACTTTGCATCACCTTTCTTAAACCTTTGTGTTTGTTCATTAAACAATTCTACCTTGTTCCTGGTGATGGTGGCTGTTATTGGCTTGGTGTTTGTCCTAAGGCGCTCGTCTACAAACATTTTATACTGCTCTTGGCCTTTCAGCTGTATACTATAGAGGCACTCAACTGACTGCTGGTCCATGATGTCCTTTGAATGCAGTCGCAGAAGATCCTGGCTTTCTTCCTCAAAAGGGCTGCCCATGCCATCAATTGCACTTGCTAGTGCGTTCACCTCTCTAGCGAAGTGCTTTTGTGTGGCATCTGTTTGCTCATGGTGGTTTCTCTGGCCAGCACATTCTGTTTTCCCAACCATGGAAGACTCAAATTCAGAAATGATGCGGATGAGTTCTGGCCCTGCTACTGCCCAGCGTAAAAGGGCATCTGGATCCTGTGTCAAGCCAATGATCCCTCCTTCTTCCTTCATCAAGCCATTGTTTTGTTCATGGCCCTGGTCAATGCTCATGAGAGAGAATTTTCGCCTGGATTTAGCCATCGCAAACTTGCCCTGTCGGAATTCTCGAGCAACATCAGGATGAGTGTTTTCCAAACTACACATATCTCTCACATGTACTGGCACCCAACGGGCATAATGGGTGTGGTTGAGACTGAAGAACCAAGGGACCAACTTGGTCAGTGTATCTATGTACAAGCTAAAGTCACCCACACGTAGTGAACGTACGAATGCCAACACAATATAAGCTTTCACAATGTAAAAAAGTGCAGCAAACTCGGGCAGCTGCTACTGGTTGTAAGTCACCTATTACAAGCAAAGAAAGAAAAGATAATATATGGCATGTATATATAAATATATGTAGCAACATTGGTTTGTATAGGCTTGTCAGTGGCTCATACCGCTTGATATTATCTTTGTCAATACCGGTTGCTAAGAAAATGTTCCCTAGCAACCAATGCTATGTCCTGCAGAGTACAGAGAGGTTCCATATTAATAAAAACACAATCTCCTATGTTGTAGACATTCAAATATTTGATATTGTTTTTAATAAAATGATACTGCATGTGCTATTAGTGGATATTATCGTCCGGGGTTGCTGGCTGTCAAGCATAAAATGTTGCCTAGCAACCGTTGCTAGGCAAAATACAGTTCACGAGGGCTCCACCCCTGAAAATGTTAAGTGTGGTGTGGTGGACATTTATGCCAAGTTTCATGCTTGTATCACCATCTGAGCAATTTTTTCACCTATCGCTTGGACTAAGTTTATGAATTCCAATAAAACTGCAACGTGTCTGCATGGTATCTGAACCCAAGGTCTAGACCTTGTCTGAACCATAGTTTTGATTTTGTTAGTGGCTTCTGCTTGACAGGTTTCTCTCTCTCTCTCTCTCTCTCTCTCTCTCTCTCTCTCTCTCTCTCTCTCTCTCTCTGCGGGACGCATAAATCATAATTATAAGAGAAGGTCTTATCTTGGTAGTCTGGTTTTCATAGTCAATGTCAAGAAGTCAGAAACTCTCTCTCTCTCTCTGGTAGTTGCCTTATGTTGCCCGTGTCTTTTGCGCTTGTTAGACGCAACAACATGAGATTTCGTGAAGCCTGTTTGAGGCTAGTCCACCACTAGTTGACTGGGTTCCTCCCGTGCGCGGCTAGGCTGACTGACTGACAGACTCAAACAAGAAAGGCCATCAAAGACTGCGTTCGTCTGGTAGACTTGACATCGACTTCAACTTCCCATAAGTAGTGATCATTACTCTTGTCTCAAGCACAGTCAGAGTCAGAAGTAGTGCCTCTGCCGTGCCTGACCTTCCTCCCGAAGGATTTGCTCAGGAGGAACCTGTAAAGATCTTTTGGGTTTAGACACAGAGAGAAAGAATTTTAATCCCTGGGGCGAGAAATGTGGTTTCCACATCATTTGGTGAAGGGATTTATTATAATTTGATTATGATAATCTATTTATTTTGGTGTGTTCGTTCCAGAATTCACAAAGAAAATAATTTTGATGAAATGAGAGAAACTTGTTTGTCGTAACTGAAATATAAGAAATATGGTCGAAAAATCTTTTTTGGCCAAAAGAATTTGTACAATGTTTGTTAAGTCATTTTCATTTATGAATTATGAGTATAATACCTGTGATAGATGCTGAGGGAATATTGCAGTTTCGGAGGCTAAGAAATTCTGAGAACAAATGTCAGGCTCTCTTGAGACTGCTATCTTGAAGAAACTGCGATCTTAGGCTTTCTTTGCTCTATAAAACGATGAATACCTTTATTCGTTTGATGAAAATGAAGAACAAATCAGCGTGTATGTATGTATGTATGTACGTATGTATGTATGTATATGTGTATATATATATATATATATATATATATATATATATATATATATATATATATATATATATATATATATATATATATATATATATATATGTATGTATATATAAATAAATAGATAGATAGATAGATATAATCTTCAAGATCTTAGTTTAAGAATAAGGTTTTATCTCACTCCCCTTTTTTCCCTCCCCACCCCCTCCCAAACCTGCCCATCCTGTCATTACTGGCTTTTACCAAGCCTCATTATTCCAACATTAAATTTAAATGAGAGTAATACAGCGCCAAGTGGCGGCGGAACTAATGTATTCTGGAGACAGGAAGGAATGGAGGGAAACTGTGCTCTCAGAAGTTCCATAAAATCTTTCATATTATTAAACTTGGCGTTTCTTGAGAGCAGACTCCTTTTCTTAATTCTTAAATTCATTTCTGAGAACACGAACGGAGGTACAGTCAAAGGAATGAAAGAGGTTGCAGCTAGGAGCCGAAGGGACGCTGCAAAGAACGTTAAGTAATGCCTACAGTGCACCGCGTGAGGTACACCGACGGCACTATTGCCCTACGGGGGTATAAAATAAAGGCCCAGAAGTTAGTATGAGTAAAATATTAAAATTTTCTGTGCCCTATTCAGTAGGCAATTGAACCTAGGCTTATTCAGAATTGCCTTGATCAGTCTGTGGGAAAAGCTTTCTCAAGTAGACAGGGAGACTCACTTTCGCCGGAAGACTTTCTCTTTACTTTCTCCAGGTGCTTTCGCTATTTCCTGACTTTCTGACTTTAGGGGAAAATGACAAATTCTCTCTCGCAGAAAATCTCGGCATTCGTTCGATTTTATACACAAATTCTTAAATACTTCCCAGTATTTTATTTTTAAAATATCTTATTATGATGGGAATAGTTTTTGTAGGGCACGTGAATCATTCTCTCTCTCTCTCTCTCTCTCTCTCTCTCTCTCTCTCTCTCTCTCTCTCTCTCTCTCTCTCTCTCTCATACGGAATGTGGATCATAGATTACTGAAGATGACATGCCATCAAACTCTCTCTCTCTCTCTCTCTCTCTCTCTCTCTCTCTCTCTCTCTCTCTCTCTCTCTCTCTCTCTCTCTCATTAGATGCTAAAAAAAAGTATACCTTAGTTTTACAGGACCACTGAGCTGATTAACAGCTCTCTTAGGGCTGGCCCGAAGGATTAGACTTATTTTACGTGGCTAAGAACCAATTGGTTACTTAGCAACAGGACCTACAGCTTATTGTGGAATCCGAACCACATTATAGCGAGAAATGAATTTCTATCACCAGAAATAAATTCCTCTAACTCTTCATCAGCCGGCCGGGCTTAAGTAACTATACTCGTTACACGTTCTGGAAGAAACTGAATTGAATTTATATCCCCTCTCATACTAATTATGTTGGACAGCGTTAATGGGAAGTTTCCTTTTTGCATGATAACTAACTAAAACATTCGACGAATTGGGGGAGAGATATTATCTCGCCTCAGAGTATTCCAGAATATTACAAATAATAAGATTACAAGCTTTCATTGAAGTAAGTTGAAATTGAATGGACAATTTTCGGATATTATCTTTCTGCTAGTTTTTGGGGACTCATATGGATAGAGGAAATGATGTGAAATTTGTGAAGTTATTATTATTATTATTATTATTATTATTATTATTATTATTATTATTATTTTAAAATATGAGAGACAGGTACATAATATGCCCACCAGGAAACAAAAATGACAACGACTATAATATTCAAATATAATTCACATTATTATTATTATTATTATTATTATTATTATTATTATTATTATTATTATTATTATTATTATTATTATCATTATTATTATTAGTATTATTATTGCTAAGAAATTCACAATATCGTGATAAACTTACGCAATAAAAATCTACAATTTTATGAACAGATTGTGTTGATACGCAAAAGATAAAAACTTTTATATTATTATTATTATTATTATTATTATTATTATTATTATTATTATTATTATTATTATTATTATTATTATTATTATTATTATTATTATTATTGAAGGATACTCAAGGAACCTTCAAGAATTTCGAGGGAGCATCACCAAGTTTTGCCAAGCACCTGAAATCTCCAACATTCTCCCAGATCAGTTTCCCATAAAAAATGTTTGTACGATCAATATTGACCTGAAATCGTCTTTTTGAACCTTGAATATACAACATAACTATAAATCAATGACACCCAATAATTATCTATAGATTTTTTGCCCCATTTTTATTTGTAATAAGTAAAAAAGATTTGACGACCATTCGATATGAAATGATACATAAAGTATCAGTTTCACAAACTGACTGTTTATTTATTTTATTCTCTAAAGAAAGTTCAAACTGATAATTTTTCCCTTAGACCTAGAACGCCTATAATAATTATCAGCTTCTCAGGAAACAATTCGTTTAAAAAGGTTAAAAAATTATTGTAATATATTCCGAGTGAGAATAAAATCATTCTAAAACCCATCTATTCATCAAAAAGAGTTTGTCGTGGCCTGCGTGAAATCAGAATGAAATGGAATCAATCAATAACTCCACATATAAAAAGCATCTGTTTATTTAAGTAGTTTATTTGCACAAAATTCATACCAGTGATCAGTGAACGGGCGAAACGCTTTCAGGTGTCATAAATGGGTTGTTTTATGTTGTCCATCGCTTGTCATTAATATTTATGAGTCTCACGTCAGGGGTGGAAAGACTTCATCCACAGAACATCATCCAAAATGCAGAGGGAATATTGCAACTGTAAATGTTATCACTGCATCCAGTGGATGACATCACATTTCACATTCGTTTTTATAAGTGGCTGCTGATCTCCAAAAAATATTGTTGTTATAATGATGTAGAATATATATATATATATATATATATATATATATAT
Organism: Macrobrachium rosenbergii; assembly: GCA_039081455.1. NCBI lineage: Eukaryota > Metazoa > Arthropoda > Malacostraca > Decapoda > Palaemonidae > Macrobrachium > Macrobrachium rosenbergii. The sequence goes on along the minus strand of JANJGK010000020.1, from coordinate 47,835,129 downwards.
ATATATATATATATATATATATATATATATATATATTATATATATATATATATATATATATATATATATATATATATATATATATATATATATTCTACATCATTATACACCATGCATGAAACAGTAGTATGATATAGAATATACATACAAACACACACACACACACACACACACACACACACACACACATATATATATATATATATATATATATATATATATATATATATATATATATATATATATATATATATATATATATAATATATGAATATAAGAAGGCCCATAAAACACTATTTAAACGTTGAAACCATATATTTCGGGCACTAGCTTCTGTGCCCCTGTTCACTGGTAGAATATGGACAGGTGGAAAGTTACAATATATATATTCTACATCATTATACACCATGCATGAAACAGTAGTATGATATAGAATATACATACAAACACACACACACACACACACACACACATATATATATATATATATATATATATATATATATATATATATATATATATATATATATATATATATATATATATATAATATATGAATATAAGAAGGCCCATAAAACACTATTTAAACGTTGAAACCATATATTTCGGGCACTAGCTTCTGTGCCCCTGTTCACTGGTAGTATATATACAAAAACATAAAGGTGTGGCCCTAGGCCTCCGATGTTATGGAGGTGGCGTTTCTTAAGGAGGAGAATGACCAAATTCCCTAGTGGTTTTTGGCCTCATTAGCTCCCGTTTGGCGATGGATCTGGCGGTCGCATTTCTTGGGTCATCTTCTTCACGAGGGGTTTGAGGATTAAGGTGTCGATGTCATCCGATTTCCAATGTCCTCCTGACAGGTTCATATTGTTGGTTTGATTGATGATAGCAGATTCCAGCATCCTTCTTTTGTACGGACAGCTACTTTTGAAAACCAACTCCGCCCCACTCCAGTTAATGACATGCCCTGTATTTCTGATATGTAGGAAAATTCCCGAACTCTCTGAAGCGTAACATACTGATCTTTTGTGCTCTGTTATTCTTTGCGAGAGGTAAGGGAGATCTAATTGCGTAGGACTGAAATACTGTGGCGGCGTTTCCACAAAATGACTTACATTGGCGAAAGCATATTTAGGTCACCAGGAAAAAAAAATGATTTTGTGTTATATGAAGTTAAGTGTTCATGGTTTGGAATATTATGAGTTATATAACGCAAAATAATCTTTGTGAGTTTACCTCAGTCGTTTAATAGAATGAGTCTGGAGTCTTCCGTTCGAAATTGCATTGCAATTTAAAGGTAATGTGTTACTTCTTTGTGAGAGAGATATCATTGTACGTCGTAGGATGAAATCGTTCCTATATCAGTCATGATAAATGCTGCATATTGCAGCCTTTCATTGTGGGGAATGACTATAGCTCTATCGTGTGGGGAATGTTTATAGCTCTATCGTGTGGGGAATATTTATAGCTCTATCGTATGGGGAATGTTTATAGCTCTATCGGGTGGGGAATGTTTATAGCCCTATCGGGTGGGGAATGTTTATAGCTCTATCGTGTGGGGAATTTTTGTAGCTCTATCGTGTGGGGAATGTTCATAGCCCAATCGCCAAACATCCTTGGGAATAGGAACATTCCAGTTGGAACATTCCATTGACCTCAAGCATGGGAAAGTCATAAACTGGAAAAGTTGAGAGAGAAGAATCAGGAGAATCGTTGAAAGAGCGCTTGCTGCTCTCAGTGACATATTTGGTGGCAACACAGGCATCACGGAAAACATTATTTTGACTACTTGTTGTTTATTGCCTTGTTCTCTTTCTATCTTTTTTTATCTTCTTCTTCTGACACCGTTCTTTGCTGCTCTTTATTTTAGTGACCATGTCCACAGAAGTTGGACGAAAGCTTTTAAGGTTTTGTCATTCTTCGTAAATACACACACAAACACACACACATACATATATATGTGTATAGAGAGAGAGAGAGAGAGAGAGAGAGAGAGAGAGAGAGAGAGAGCGATGCTCATCCACTATTTTGATCATTGCTCCATCTTTTTTTGGGAGCTGTTCGGTGTTAGGGGTAAACCGCTTAATGTTGAATAATAATAATAATAATAATAATAATAATAATAATAATAATAATAATAATAATAATACTTCTAATTCGTCTTTCTCTCCCTCTCTTATATTCACTTCATCTCCTTCCGTGAAAAGAAGTCCGAGGATAAAGAAGAAGCTGTTGACAATCGCCTTCTTTGGATCCGTCCCGAGAAATGTCCTTCTGGGTCTCAGCAGGAGAAGAAGAAGAAGAAGAAGAAGTTACGGCCTTGTTATGAAGGCGTTTGGATCTTTCATTAAGGAAGACTTCTATCTGCTTTATTGTCGAGCGAATGGCTCCTCCTCCTTTCTTCCGGAGCTCTATGAAGAAATGGCGAGACCTTTTTGGTGAAATGTTCACTGAAGGTCAACGAAGGTGGGAATTGACCTCTGTCGGAAGTGATCTGTGACCTGAGACCTTTTTGGGCTTGGGCTGACATGGACACATATATTTTACTGGATGGGAAGCGCCAATAAGTAATCTGAACAAGCATTGAAAATGATAACCATAATTTCCTAGAATCTTCTTTATGTCCGTAGCTTAAGAAGATACAGTTCAGCTTCAATAATTTACTGATATTTTTAGCTATTAAACTTTTTTTTTTTTTTTGTTAATTTATTTTTCATTTTTTAATAAGTGAGATCTTTTCTTTCGGTATTAATGAACACTGTATTATTCTTTGGGAGCTTCTTGAATTTCATGTCAATGGCCCCTGTGGTGGGCTTGTTCATTAAGAATAGAGTTCTACATCTTCTGAATAATTACAATACTAATTTTATAGAATTAATGTTTTATCCTGATTTCTTCACTGAAATCATTCTGAGGTGTCTTGTTGAATTTTTATTTGTGTTTCTGGAAGCAAGACATTTTCAGATTTTAATTTAAAATCTCTCTACCATATGTTTAATCTTAATATTTTTGTCTGTTTTAAGGATTTTCCAATCATCAGCTCCGGTAAATTTCGCCGTTATAGTATTCTTGAATCAAATGTTGAAGATGTACTCAAACAACAGGAGGTTTCAGGCTAGATTTGAGTAATTCAAAATATTTTGGTACTATAATTACCAGCAAAAGTCAAACAAATCAAAACCTCGGTATCACGATCCTGAATTTTCCACTTGCAAGAAAATCTCAGTTACTACTAAGTACGTTTCGGAATGAATTATCTCCTCTGTATGCAAATTAATGTCCAGAGCTTTGCATAAACGTTTTTGAAAGCTGCCAAAGTCTCTTTATGTGTCTTTTATCATTATTATTATTATTATTACATCTTGATCGGAAGGTGATTGCAGTATCTTGCACTATTGCATACACAGCAAGATGGCATTTATCTTAACTGTAATCAAGTGATTTTACCAATACTCTTAAGATACCATGAACATATTAATTTCCTCTTAATTTATGGGTCCTAATTTTTTTTTTTTTTTTTTGTGCTCATTCTTCGGTTTGGTTAATCTTGAGAATTTCGTTCCATCACATCCTCGATTCCTTAATCGTTCCCATGTGTCTAATTTCATCTGGGCCTCGGTGGGACCACCCCAGGAATTTCATCCTCCCTCGGAAGACCTCAATTACCAGTACTCCTGACCCTGGCCATTAAGCCCGTATACATTTCAAGGTCCCCTAATTTCGACTTCGGATATTGAAAATATATTGGTTAAGGTTAAAAAAAATGACAGGTGCTTTTCCCAAAGCTGGGACAAATGGCCGCTAGGGGCGATAATCCAAGATGGCGGCCGGAAATGGGATATTATATACTAACTTTAATTCAGGCCACCTCATAAGGATGAAATGAAATGTCATGTGTACTCTGACTCATTTTGACACATACAGATGATTTTCAAAACTATTTTTTTATATTATACGGTAAATTACCTGGTAATTAAAACAAAACTCATAAGAATTATATGTATTTTGCATCTGTATTGAACAATTCCATAACTATAGAAGCAATCCCAAACAACTTTCCATAACTAAAATGATAATGTGCATCACAGTATATCCCCAATAAACCATCAATACATCGAAATCATGGAATCATGTAACATGGAAACAGTCCTTCAACTGAGACTGATAAGAGATTTATGAAAGAGAGTATTTCATATGTTCAAGCATTTAGTTTGAGAGACTTTTTGTGACAGTAATTCAAACACATTACAACAGCATGTTTACATGAACAGAGCATTGAAGTGCATGACCCACTGCAGCTACACAATGTAAGTATATTGTCAGGGAGTGGTTTCAAACACTTCCAGGGAAGAATAGTGCCATCTTGATTCCTCCAACAATAATTGCATGATTCGAGAGGACAAGGTTCCTCATCAAGCAAGGTGAGTGCATTTCGCGTCTCATAGAAGGCCCTTTTCAAATGCCCCAGTATAACACTTGATGATGTTGGTAACTCATTCAGGCCTATCACAGAATTTTGATGCAGCTCTACTCTCAGCTGATCAAATGAAGTGGGTGTTCGTTTCGTTTTGGTCCTAGCCCACACACGGACAATATGTTGCTCAGTAAGATAAAATTCTGTCTCAGAAAGAATGGCTGATTCTCCAAATGTAGATAGATCTGGTAGTGGCTGACTTATTATAACAGAGTGCTTTGTCCCAACCTTGCTGAGAGCCTCATTTTCTCTCAATATATGCACTTTAATTAGAACTCGACAGGTCTCATCTCCTAGTTTTTGGTGAAGGGTTTGAAGTGGAACCATTCTTTTCTTTTTTGCCAGCTCCAAACCGAACCCAGAGCTCCTATAATCCACCATCTTTAAACAGTGATGTACCACAACAGTAGAAGAAGTGTCAGTGTCATGGGACGTTATTGTGGCTTTTTTACATCCCTGTTTAACTGTCCATTGTACTTGAGGAACGATACGGCAGTCAGCCTCCTCCTGCCAATTGTTCAAGGTTGGTAGATCACTAGCAGGTGAGTCACAAACTTGTGTTTGTGCTGATACCAACTCCTCATTGACTATCATTCCACTAGGAACAACATTTCTCAGTTCACGTTCTCCTACATGCCGTGCAAGCAGTTGTAGATTTTGTTTGTTGAGACTTGAATTCCAGAACTTTTCTAGTTGATGTGGAATGGGCACCAATTCATTCAAAGCAGACAGGTCAACAGAACCTTCCCTCCTAGACCTACGAGTGCACTCTCCGTCATTTGTTGAACGGTCAGTGTAGCTTTGATAAGTGTGGCTTTGATAAGTACTTCATTGATTACACCACGAGTTTGGAAAGACAGATATTTAGGGAAGCTGGCATACATTAGACATGAAATCAATGAAAACATGTGTTTGTTGAGAATTGTTTGGAGAATATTGGTAAACATCCAAAGTTAGATTTTTTCCAGTTCTGTCATCAATTGTGCTTTCTGAGGTTTAGCTGCAATATCTCCATCAAAAAGTGAGCTTGATGTAAGAACTTCATGACTATACACCAAATCTTGAGACATGCCACACAAAAGTGCAATCTCCACATCTCTCTGGACTGATGCAACTTCCCTCACAAAGTTAGAAGCTTTGCTTATTTGGATCTCGGCTTTATTAGGAAGGTACTGTGTATCAAGTGATGGCAAGTTTACCTTTGATATTGTCTGGTTGATTTTTTGGGACTTTATCACATACCTCTCATTTCGCAAATTGATGTAAGCTGCCATTCCATTCTCCAATGCTTTTGGGAATCTTACCTCAACTGAGTTATTTGCAATTTGCTTTGTTACAATATCGTGAAGTGGTACTTTTGATGCTGAAATGATGAATGGGTTTCCTTGTTCACTGACAAAATCCAATAGCCTCTACACATTCCTATCGAATATCAATCCATTCCAGCCTGAAAGATCATGTTGTATTGATTTTTTCAGATGATCCATTAGGCGTGCATTTGTGAGGGACTGGAGAAGATTTGTTATTGCAATTATTTCATGAAAATAAAAGGCCAAACTCAGCCACAGCAACACTATTTCCAGTCATTTCCACAACTACATGACCACCAGGACCCTTTGAGAACCGGTTCATGGATGGTTCTAACTTCATATCCCCTGCCACAGCAGAAAATACTGCTCCTGATCGATCCTTTACAACGAAATGTCCCGTGCAGAATTTGTTGTACAATGTGGGATGTGTGATTTCCAATACTTTGATTCTCTCCAGATACCAAGATGCATACCTTAGGTAGCTGATTGCATCAAACTCACGAAGAATGCCCATGCTATTCCCCACTGATCCTACATGCAATGCCCAGTTCCCATTTCGGTCTTCAGAATTAACTGCTTGATGACAGAGACATATTTTAGAAAATTCATAATGTAATGACACAGTTCAGACTTTTCTTGACATTCTTGTAAGAATGTTTGAAGCTGCTGATAGAGTTCATCACTATTAGCCAACAAATTATCGAACACAGGAACACATTCATGGCAGGTCTTGGAAAGCATCGTAGTCTTTAAATCAATAGCTGACTGAACAATACGAAGAGAATTGGCATCATTATCTTTCCAAAATGCATTCCACGTAAGATTCTCAAGTACCTCTGAAACGTTTGACAAAGTTGGGTTGGGTTTAGGAGACTTTGTTGTTTCTTGGTACAGCACTAGGGATGTGTAATGCTTGCTTTGCGTTCCTGAAATGGATGAAGTGTCTTCAAAATCTTCATTGTCGATGCACCGAATGCCCAGCCATCATCAGAAAAAGACTTGGAATTGGTACCCCACCCTCCCCTGATGACTGCAGGGTGTAAGCATACATTAGGTTTCTAGAACGTCTTACATCATTGTAACTAGTTGATATATCTATTCGATTTAATGTGACAATCTCTCTGCTTCGAGTTTTTCCATAGATTGTATGCCCAAGCATAGCCTGTAGGGGTGTTTTCCTTCGACGACGGTGTACGGAGTTGTAAGCCATCTGAAAGTGACAGTTTATTTGTGCATGCCTATTACTGAGAAAATATTCTTCTTCTTGGTCACCAAACATTTCAGCATTACCTTCATAATCACATTCTACATCCTCTACATCCCCTTCCTCAGATACAATTTTCATTGTTTCAGTCTTTGCCAAGAGTGATTTGGGTATGTCGTATAATGCTGAATAAAATGTCAACCAATCATCAGGTACTGGGATGTTTTCCCAAGCATTTTAAAGCTCATTAGAATCACAAATCTTATCATCAAGTTCATAATCAACCTGTCTTGCACTTTTGTTTAAGGAAGGATTCCCCAACTTGTCTGAGCACATCAAGATTCTTAACCTTTACAGCTAGACCTGCAGCAGTAATGTGCGAGGAGAAAAACAGCTCGGATTAATTTTTTCTAGGATTGGGAGCAAATTGAATTTCTTCACCAGAATGATCAACAAGAAGTTTTTTTAACATCTCGATTATATATCTGAAAATCTAGTGTGTCATCTACATCACACATACTCATTCGTATGTCTGAAACAGTGAAGCCATACCCACGTCGTAAGAGAAGGTTGATGTGTCTCCAGTGTTTTAACAGAAAGATCTTGTTTAACTAAAGTACTAGATTTGAAAGTTTCATCGAGAGAACTACTGCAGCATTCTGTCTCTAGTTCATTTCTTCTAATGTAGCGTCTAAGACAGACCTTGTGGCAGTAAATATCTGCAGCAAAAATGTCATTTATACAATTTAACTCAGCAATCCTACAATACACTTCATCTTTGAAATGTGTAGTAGCAATCGAAAATGTTTCAGCAGCATTTTGCTCACTAATTCGAAACTTTTCTCTCAAAATTACTTGATTAACTTTAATCCTTTCACTACTACATACAGTACATTTGATTAGTTTAGGGTCTTTTCTCGGACTGGGTTTTTCCCTTGGCCTAACATCACTGCGATGTAACAAGCTAGAAGATGTTTCATTTTCAGCTTCACATGAAGTTTCTGCATCACTGGTTAAAGTTTTTACATCATCTTTTTGTTCAAGTTTCTTACTGTGTGTGTGTGTGTGTGTGTGTGTGTGTGTGTACCACTTGAAACATTTGATATTGTGATCAACATTAGATATAGCTCCCTCCTCTGCTCTTTTCAGTCTTTTAGTAACAATGTCATGTCTTATATCTGCAGCATGCTTCATATTCCTACGTCCAGCCTCAGATGGATGTGAGTTTTTTTTTTTTTTTTTTTTTTTTTTTGTCATGCTTCTGGCAGATAAAGCATTTGAAAGCGTCAAATTCATTTGAGGTGTTTTTCGTCAACAGTATCCCTTGTTGATGTCCTTGTTGAGAAGGCTTCTGGCTTGTACTTTAATCCATTGTTAACTCAGTTACTCAGTATACCTGAACCAAATAAAAATAAATATATTAATGAAAATGACAGCTGTTATAGCTACCAAACACTTCTACAAAACACAAAATGACCCACTATTGCAGTCCTCTTAAGATATTGATAAATCAAATATATTGGAGACTGACTGTAAAGTTTTCCAAGGATAAAGCAACAAAACACAGTATTATAAAGCACAGATAAACTTCTGTGCTTGCATGATTAAATCCATGTACTACAAGACCGAATATTAAAGTTGATAACTCCCACTTCTGAACACGTAAATATCCATTTCATACCCGAAGTGTGCTTGAGATCAGTGTTGCCAAAATATTCATATATCTTTAATTTCTGCTGAGAAAATTACTTAAGAAATTGATTCCTTGTGCAGAAATGAGTAAAAACAGGCATATCTTGGATTATCGCCCCCTAGCGACCACTTGCCCTAGTTTTGGAAAAAGCACCTGTCAATTTTTTTTAACCGTAACCAATATATTTTCAATATCTGAAGTCAAAATTAGGGGACCTTGAAATGTATAGGGGCTTAATTATCCTACCGGCCATACTAATTTTCATGGAAATCTCTCTATTTTTGCATATTTTTATGTCATTATGATAACTAAGATCCACACAAAATTTCAGAACCCTATCTGTTTTGACAAAGGAATTACAGCATGTTCCATTTAAGGAACATTGGATGGTTAATGATAATCGAATGTCATTCACAGATAATTTTATTGAACTACAAAATATACAGAAGTTTGGTACATTGGTGGTGTCCCATGTAAATTCATATGCAAAACCAAATGAAAAGGAAATAAATGAGATATCTTTACATTACATTATATTAGACAATGCATTCCTTTTATCACTTCTAAGCCTAATGCGAATTTTCAATCTTTTCCTACCTTATGAAAATTCTCAAAGCATTTCTTTCCCCTTTCGGCATGCAAACGTACATTACATTTTTGACACATTTTTTGTATTTTTCTTGCAAATTTTGCATCTTCCTTGGGTTGTTGATGTCAGAATGTGATTTACTCCATCATAGCGAATGCCAACTGGAAGAGCGTTTGCACCAGTGGGATACCTGGGTCGTGGTACCTGCCTTACTGTGCCTTCAGATTTTATTAGAGACACTGTTATTTGCCTTCTAAAATCTAAGTGGGACAAGTAATTCTTCTCAATTTTGCAATGCACCCTCCAAGCAGCAATTACAGCTACATTTACTGCATTCAGAAATAAGGGCCAGTACCATTTTTTCCCTCTAATCATTGGGCGATATAAAGCAGAAAGTCGGTCCATAAGATCAACACCACCCATTCCTTTGTTGTATGAATTGATGAGATGCGGCTGTGAAACATCTTTTACTCCACCTTTCACTCGCCTGTTCACAGTGTGGACAGGATCATGAGTTTCCCAATTACTTTCAATGCCCACAACAGCATTGTCATTCCATTTTGCAACATAGACTTTTCCATCACTGCGATGATCAAATGTACCCCTCTCCATCTTTTGCAGTTCTTTTGTGGTCGACAAGGCTTTTGCTGCTCCAGCACTGCGATTTTCTCTAATTGTCCCAGTTGCCTTAGCATTAGATTCAGCCAGCTGTACCAATAAATCGCAACTTGTAAATAGCCAGCTGTACCAATAAATCGCAACTTGTAAAAAAGTTATCGAAGTAAAGTTGGTGCTTTTCAATATTTGAGCGTGATGAAATCACAACCATTTTGGTAATAACACCCCTTCCAAGTGGCTGATTCCTTCCTTCTCCCTTTCCTTGATATAATTTCAAATGGCATGGATAACAATCATTTCCACAGAGACTCCCAATCTTGTACCCAAAACGAATTGGCTTTCCTCTTATAAACATTTTGGCACTGTGGCGACCATAATTGATTCATCAACACTTAGAAGTTGGTGAAATACACCAAACTGAACCAGTCGATCATTTAGCATGTTATATATTGGAGAAATCTTGCTCATCTTATTTCCTTGCTCAAGGTGCTGGTTGTCTGCAAAATGCATGTATCTCTTTATTTCAGAAAACCTGTTTTTACTCATTGTATTGGACACCAAAGGTACCCCCAAATCTGGCTGTGTTCACCAGTAATGCTGCTGCTCAGGTAAGGAAAGGTAGCCTGACAATAACAATATACCCAGGAGGTTTCTAACTTCTTTTTCTGAGACGTCAAAATTAGGATTGTTGTGATCACTATTTGCAAAGAGTTTAGTTTGGTCTGTAATGTAAGTTACTATCTCGTCTGAAAATACCTGTCTCGAAATTGTGTATGGTGAAGAATCATCTAGTTGTAGCAAATCATCTGGTAAAAGGATATCAGCAGAAGGAAGAGTCTTATCAAATGCACAATTCTTTTTCCACTTAGGTAGTTTTCCTCTTTGTTTTCCTGTAACCGATTCTTCACATTCATCAGTGTCACTTTAAATTTCTTCTTCAATTTCTATTTGTCCTGCTGGTTCATGTTGTTCCTCTGGGTCATCTACAAGATCCTCGATGTCACTGTCTAGATCACCAGAATCCCCCGCAGCTGGAGGCAGTACCACCACTTTCACTATGTTATTGGAAGACTCGGCTATATCTAGTGCATCTTGCATTGTAGTTACTTTGGTCACTTTGCGATGCCCATAAAACGAGGGTGCATCCATTGTCTGTGAAAAAAGAAAAATATTGTGATCTTTAGCATTTATTACTGAATACATGAGTAAATATCAAATAAGGCATTGTTAGTTAGCGACTAAATAATTATTTGGCAATATAAGGTAGAGTAATACATACATTCATATATATATATATATATATATATATATATATATATATATATATATATAGATATATATATATATATATATATATATATATATATATGTGTGTAACGAGGACAGAATTAACACTCTTTTGAAAGTGTACGTAACGTGCTCCAACGATCTTTATTCATGGAACGGAGGCGTATGAACGTTCGCTCACGACAACACTTACATCTATTTTTCTCCTCTTTCTCTCTCTCTCTCTCTCTCTCTCTCTCTCTCTCTCTCTCTCTCTCTCTCTCTCTCTCTCTCTCTCTCTCTCTCTCACCGTGTATCACCTCTCTCTCTCTCTCTCTCTGTGTATCGCCTCTCTCTCTCTCTCTCATCGTTTTCCGAAGTTCACCCACCCGAATCTCGCTCATTCTCACCAAATCAATTAAATGGACTATTTAAAGAAACGCAATAGTTTCTACAAAAATAGGTTTATTATTCAAATAACCCAACAAGAAATGAATAAAACAAAGCAAAGATTAAAATGCATAATAAATGAAATATCGAGTTAGATAACTAAACTCTGAACTGTAAAACACTTCTGATTAACGAAGTCTCACTATGGCTAATAGCCTGAAAATATCCAAACTCACACATACTCCCCAAATCAATAATTAGTCATGTCAAAACCAGTCTACCACATGTTATTCGAAACAGTCCACACTGTCCACCGACATCTGTCCACAGACATCTGTCGGAAGAATTAAACATGATAGAAAACTCCCAAAAATATATGAAATGCAAAACACAATAATGGAAAGTGTAAAATGCATAGTCAAGATATGGCAAACGTAACATGACAAAATAATAATATGAAAGAGGTATGAATATTCATATTAAATCTCCCACACCAGTTCAAAAGTTCATAATGATTAGAAAATCATGGTTAAAATCACAAGTTCAATTTCCTCCCATAAAAACAGAGATTTCAAACTCTACCTTATCTGCTGATTCAAAGCCTGGATCCTCTCCAAAGCTACGTCTAGACAACTGCAGTTCTATCACGTTAATGAACGATCAAACTCACTTTTAGGGCAGATTTTGGCACAATCTAGATCAAATTAACGCACGTACTCACGAATATACATAACACTTCGGAAGATCACCTGACCGGCAATATTGCTGAGGAATCAAACTATTTGCTGAACACAAAGATTTTACCTCGAGTCTCTCGACCTACTTCCATCTGACTCCATAAATTCTTTCATCACATCTTAAAGCATTGAAGCTATGAAATGCATATATGTGTCCTTTAAAATTGTAGCAGCCATATTTTCTGAAATAGAGCTCGGCCACCACATAAGAGCGTCTCGCTCTCCTTAACGGCAAACTAAAACAAAAGCATATGTATAAAACATAATAAAATAGAGCTATGCTCAATTAGCAATGTCTACTGCACTGCAGCTTTAAGGACTGCTCTCATGACGCACTTCCAAAGTCACTGGGGTTGAGTTCTTAGAGCCTTTACATGTAATCTTACAAACACGAATAAGCTTTACTACTCCCACAACAAGAATTATCAGTAAAATAGCTATTAAGACAATTAAAATTGTCGGCATAATATATTCCTGATACTCGAACATCACGGAATCGTCAATGTCTTCCAACGGTGGAACCGTCATTGGCACCTTGGTTGTAGGTACCTCCACTACCAAATGCTCGTTATGCGTATGACACATAATTATCTTCTCGGAACTGTTGAATACAGCATGGCTAAGTACGAGAAATTCCGTAGACAGGATTCTGCAGGATGAATCGAACTGCTCGGACCCTCGATGAACGAATGTCGTCGACTTGTTGCTCTGGCACATCATTGTAACTGCATACTCCTTGTAAAAACACGGCATGAAGAGTACTGGTGGACTCAATGTGGTAATCTCGCAGGAACTGTCTAAAGTCACATTCTGTCGGAGTCTGTCTATGAACCAATGATAATTCACAACCACCCACAGACACAACTCGCAACTGGAAAATACTACTGTCACACACACACCTCTCTCTAACCAAAGCACAACTCGTCTTATAATCAACTCCCGAACCTTGACATCGATCTCTCAAAATGAACATGGTCTCTACTCTATCCCATGTCACTACTAAGTCTCCCAAAAACACTCGAAAAAGGTCTAATAACAAAAAGGTTTCATGTTACTGAACCAAACAAAACCACTAATGCAAAAGTCAAACACTCACAATGTGAACTAATTCCAAGTTTGTATCTCAGAATAATCACAGTCAACTCACCACTAAACACAACAACTCTACGGAACTCACTCATAAAAAAAAATTCTATCCAAACACTAAAAGGTATCATATCTCGTAAAAGACATGAAAGTTCTACTCCGGTTAGCAAATATTTCGCAACACCTGACTAACTCTCAACAAAATAGCAATTGACGTAATGGCAATCGCTCTCATGATCTCAACAACTACAACTACTCACAACACAGCTCCCTTCATTTAAAAAAAAAAAGGAACTGAGGAAAAAAAAAATCCAAATACTCAAACACAATCTCCCAACCCGAAAAAAAAGATCAGACTTGTTCGGTCCGATATACTAAGTATCTCCCAAAAAAAAAATATCCTAAACAACACACACATTGCGTCAGATGATGAAACACATCATAACACAATAACACACTAACACACGGGTCAAATCTCGTATGAAATTAGCCCATGTCTCAATTCCTAAAATCATCCGAAAACAAATGACTAAGAACTTCAACATCCAAAATGAACAAGAGACAAAAAAAAATAAAAAAAAATATCATATATATACAAACATTAACCCATCTATCCCTCTAACTATATACAAACGTTCCATTACATCCCAACTTTCTTTAACTTCGAAATATGGGTCAATTTCGTCACTCCAGTATTTACATCTTTAACTACAAATCTATTCCCTCTTTTGATCTCTACAATCTCAAAAGGTCCGTGGAACTTCGGACTTAACTTATAATTCAGATCATTCCGAACATTCACTTTAACAAACACTCTATCACCCATCGAAAAAGCTACTCCCCTCGATTTCGCGTTACTTTTCTCTACCATTGCACGCGAACTAAGTTCAAGTTCTTTACTGATACGTGCAAATCTTTCTCTCGCTGTATTTATCAATGAAGTGACCGTAACATCACCCTGAACTCGCTCTGGTAACAAATCAAAAGGTCCTTTCAACTTGTATCCATACAAAGCTTCTGCTGGAGATATCTTAATTGTGTCATTCATCATAGTATTGATACTATATCGCACTTCATCCAAAGATCTGTCCCAATGTGTATCGGAACCTCCCACCGTCATGCGCAAAGCTTCGATTACTTTCCGATTCGCCCTCTCACACAACCCATTCGCTTCAGGTCTATACGGGATTATAGATACTTTCTTTATCCCCAACAAATTAGCAAGACCGTCTAAAGTCTTATTAATAAACTCCCTACCATTGTCTGTGATCAGACATTCAGGAACACCATATCGACAAATTATCCCCTTAAAAAACGCTATAGCAACTTCCTCAGCTGATTTGTATTTCAGTGGGAAAATCTCGACAAAGCGAGTCAACTCATCAACAACTACTAATAAATGTCTATAACCATAAGCGGACTCTGAGAAGTTACCCAGAATATCCATATGCACTCTCTGAAACGGCCTATGTGGTATGGGATATGAACCCAAACGACACGACACTGTCGTCGCTGGCTTATTCGCATTGCAAATAGCGCACTTCTTCACAAAGGCTTCTACTGCGGAAAACATATTTTTCCAAAAGAACTTTGACCTGACGTTTTCATACGTCTTGTCTACACCCAAATGAGGAGAACCAAATTTACAATGTACAATGTCTAGAACTTGTGGTACTAGACTCTCTGGCACGATGATTTGTGTAATCTCACCCATGCTTCGAGTACTTCGCAAGTTATACTTAACTTTTCTCACCAATAAATTATTCTCCAACTCTAGACCAGAAAAAGGCAACTTATACCCTTTCTTCGGTGAAACTCCCTTAAGAAATGCCTTAGCATCTGACAACAATTTATCTTCATCTTGCTTTTGTTCCAGCAAGCCTATGTCCCAAGTGACATTTTCACCCGTAATATAACACACTGCGTTACTCTCACTATCACGAATAACAATCTCTCCCGAGACTGCCGACTCACTATTTCTCCCCGAAGTATGCACTGTAGGAACGTGTATGTCCTCTACATGCGATCTCTCAGAACTACTAATATCAGAGACATTAGACACCAAATATTTACTCTCTTCTCCCACACAGGATTCGGTGTGTATTTCCTCATCCTCGACCGGAAAATATCTGCTCAATGCATCTGCAACTACATTATGCTTACCTTCAATGTATTTGAGGTTTGCATCAAAGTCTCTCAATGTTAGGAACCAACGTGCTCTCTTGGGCGACAAATTTGGCTTATTAAAAAGCTCTAACAACGGTTGATGATCTGTAAAAATCTCAACTTTATTTCCCAACAACAACATCTTAAAATGAACAAGGCTAGAGACGACTGCGAAAGCCTCCTTGTCCACAACTGACATCAGCCTTTCGTTACTACCACGTGTTTTGAACTTTCTGCTATAAAAAGCAATTGGGTGTAATTTCCCTTCAAATTTCTGCATCAAACACGCACCTATACCTTCCTGACTCGCGTCAGTCACTAAGGTGAACGGTTGACTAAAATCTGGAAACTTCAAAACTGGTGGGTTCACCAAAGCGTTCTTAAGCTTCTCAAACGCTAATTGTTGACTATCACCCCAAACAAACTTAACGTCTTCTCGTAACAAATCTGTCAATGGAGACGCTATTGTAGAAAAATTCCGCACAAAACGGCGAAAGAACCCCGACATACCTAGGAACGAACGAATCTGTTTCCTGGTTTTGGGAACTGGAAAATTCACAATGGCTTTAACTTTCTCATCATTCACTCTAACTCCCTCTTTAGAGATAACATGTCCTAAATAGACAATTTTTCTCTTCAGAAACTCACATTTGGCCAATTTGACCTTTAACCCAGCGAACCGTAATCGCTTAAGGACTTCTTTTAACACCTTTAGATGTTCTTCAATTGTATCTGTGCATATGAGAATGTCATCCATGTACACAAACACCGACTTTCCTAACAAGCCATGAAGTACTGTGTTAACCAGTCTAGTAAATGTTATTGGGGACCCTTGTAATCCAAAAGGCATCCTATTAAACTCGTAATGTCCCTTTGGTACCGAAAATGCTGTATATTTACGGCTACTCTCACAAAGGGGAACTTGTAAAAACCCTTGCATAAGATCTATAGATGAATATATATTCTTGCCACCGATTTCAACAAACAAATCAGGCAAACAAGCTACAGGATATCTATCTGGGCATGTTTTTTCATTCAATTTACGAAAATCTACACAAACTCTGATACTACCGTCTTTCTTAGGAACTGCAAGCAAAGGAAAATTAAACGGAGAATTGGACGGTCTGATAATGCCTTCCGACTCCCACTTCTGAACTTCTTTTTCTACTTCTTCCCTGATCTTAAAAGGAATTCGATATGCTGGAATATATATGGGATTTGTACCCTTTTCTAGGCGGATTGAATGTTCTAAAACATCTGTAACTCCTAATTTATCTCCCTTCAAAGCAATGATATCTAGATATTCTTTCAACACTTTCTCTACTTTATCTGAATACTCAGGATAATCAACTTTAGCCAAATGTTCATGTAGAACCTGACTTCGGAACTGTTGCTCCTCGTTAGGAAACATATTCCCGTCTCCACAAAAACTCACTAATTTATGCTCTTCCTTAAACTCTTCAAAATCAATTACATAAGTACCCTTATGATATTTTTTCACTGAGTCTTGATAGCTAACTAATTCTACTGAAGTCACGCCTGCGACTGAAATTTCATTCACTGACACCGTACTCACAACGTCTTTGAATTTCTCGGTTCCCTCAACAACGCACACTTGAGAAGGAAACTTTTTCTCTTTCAGCGACACTTTAACTAATGTAGGAACTCGCGGTTGCAATTCAATATCTTCCAACAAAAATCCTTTGAAAGATCTTTGCGGAATATCTTCACTCTCTAATGACTGTGTTACACATGTCTCCGACTGTGTCTTAAGTTTCTCACAAGTTTCTTTCCTGTGTATATATGGAACAAAACAACCTGACTCACCTATTGTAATCCCCTGAACTCCCGTAAGAATGTTGATGTTATGTCGCATACAAGAAGGGTGTCCTAGCAAAACCATTTCACCTAAGGCTAATCCTTCTATGACCAAAAATGATTCTACTATTGTCTTTCCACCGATACAAAGCGTAAGAAATGACGAACCTAAAATATTCAGTTTCCTCGCTTGTACATCACACACTGTCTCACTAGAAGGGACTAATTTGCACTCTGGAAACCTCGAGTGAAAAAGGTCAGCATTTACTAAGTTAACTGAGCTACCAGAATCAATGAAAATAGAAATTTCATTGCCATTAGAGAATCCACGTACAATCGGCCTAGGTTCTAGTGACTCTACGACCTGATTAGTCATTATCCTGTGTCCGTTTTCGAACTTATCTTGTGAAAATTCTGCTGTTCCTTTGTGTATCTAGAACTTGCATCATGTGGAATTCTCCTGTCATATCTAGAAAAACCTCCCCGTGACTTCCCTGAATAATCTCTATTCTTCGTGGCTGGGCAAACTCTCCATCCATGATCTGAAGATTTGCAAACTGAACAATATCTCACTCTGCAATTTGATTTACTATGGCCTATTTTATCACAATTAAAACAACGTATCGTTGTGACTGATCTCTCTGGAATTTTCTTCGATTCTACTCGTGCACATGTCTTCGCTGTTGCATCATTTCCCGAATGCGAGCGACTATCATTATTCTGTGGTTTGGAAACCGCAGCTGACATCTTTGCACCTCCCTGTACAAAACTACTGTCCAGTGTCGGGCATTTTGCTAGATTTTTGTTAATCTGTGCAAACAAAAAGGATTCGTCTGTATCCTGATCAATTCTCTTATCAAAACTATCTACAATTACATCTGGGACCGACGTTAAAAGGCAAGCAAAGTGTAACAATCTTTCAAAATTATCTAAGGAGATATTATTTCCAGTTACCCATGGAGAACCTATTATAGATTTCTTTAACTCAACTACTGCATCAAATAAATTCGCACTGTATGTGACTAGTGAATCATTGCCCTTCTTTATTTTGAGAAACTCTCGCAAATTCCGAACTGCGCATTCACGTTGAACTCCGCCATAAGTAGCTCGTAGAAATTTCTGCAGTTCATTCCAAGTTTTGCACCTTCTGAACCCGAAACTGCGTGCTCGTTTCCCAATATCTCCTTTATCTAAATCCAGAAATGATTTAGCCTCTGTTAAAGCTTCAGCGCCATTCGTAATTTTCTTGGAATTCAGATAATTGTTCACTGACTCAATGAAAGTTTCTATATTTTGGGTTAGCTTTCCGTCAACTAGCCCTTTAAAATTTGTAATTCCCGCGCTAATGTTCGTCACTTTATGCACCACAATTGATTGGGATGTGCTTGCTGCATCGTCCGGCATTTTGTGAGTAATCACACGCCCTGAGCGTAACAACATAAAAAGAGAAACCAAAAAGAACACTAGAGAAAGGCGCAAGTTACCCCCTCTAAAAGAAGAACAGAAAACGGCGTTCTGCGCAACTTACGAGAATGGGGTACTTACCAATTTTGAAACAGAAAACGAAGTACCTATCTCTCAACAGAGCTGTGTGCAGCCTGTGACGTCACCTACTCGACGGCGAAGCAAAAAAGACACCCAGCGCGTTTCTAGTTGAATCATCACTTTGCGTAATTAACTCACAATCGCCACTATTCACACTTATTTGGGTATTTTGTTAACCCCAAAATTGCTCTAGAGATCATCCAGATCTATTTCACAACTCCCCACTCCCAGTACTCGAATAGAAACGGAAAAAAAAAGGAAAGGTTCCCCGCATTTCACACGTAATCACGACCTGCTCAGTCATTCAACACTGACCCGTCGCCTTAGCTCTTAGGTGAAGTCGCCTATGCCTTGGGCATCAACGTTACCAATTAGTCTATTAGCAATCTCCCTCTTTCGCCATCACTAAAGACGTTAAAATCATGCTGCCACCATTTAAAATCAAAGGACACCCGCTGTTGCCATTTCATTCAGACACGGCTGCCACCATTTATTCAGGAAACGGAGGCGTATGAACGTTCGCTCACGGCAACACTTACATCTATTTTTCTCCTCTTTCTCTCTCTCTCTCTCTCTCTCTCTCTCTCTCTCTCTCTCTCACCGTGTATCACCTCTCTCTCTCTCTCTCTGTGTATCGCCTCTCTCTCTCTCTCTCATCGTTTTCCGAAGTTCACCCACCCGAATCGCACTCATTCTCACCAAATCGATTAAATGGACTATTTAAAGAAACGCAATAGTTTCTACAAAAAATAGGTTTATTATTCAAATAACCCAACAAGAAATGAATAAAACAAAGCAAAGATTAAAATGCATAATAAATGAAATATCGAGTTAGATAACTAAACTCTGAACTGCAAAACACTTCTGATTAAAGAAGTCTCACTATGGCTAATAGCCTGAAAATATCCAAACTCACACATACTCCCCAAATCAATAATTAGTCATGTCAAAACCAGTCTACCACATGTTATTCGAACCAGTCCACACTGTCTACCGACATCTGTCCACAGACATCTGTCGGAAGAATCAAACATGATAAAAAACTCCCAAAAATATATGAAATGCAAAACACAATAATGGAAAGTGTAAAATGCATAGCCAAGATATGGCAAACGTAACATGACAAAACAATAATATAAAAGAGGTATGAATATTCATATTAAATCTCCCACACCAGTTCAAAAGTTCATAATGATTAGAAAATCATGGTAAAAAATCACAAGTTCAATTTTCTCCCATAAAAACAGAGATTTCAAACTCTACCTTATCTGCCGCTTAAGCCTGGATCCTCTCCAAAGCTACGTCTAGACAACTGCAGTTCTATCACGTTAATGAACGATCAAACTCACTTTTAGGGCAGATTTTGGCGTAATCTAGATCAAATTAACGCACGTACTCACGAATATACATAACACTTCGGAAGATCACCTGACTGACAATATTGCTGAGGAATCAAACTATTTGTTGAACACAAAGATTTTACCTCGGGTCTCTCGACCTAGTTCCATCTGACTCCATAAATTCTTTCATCACATCTTAAAGCATTGAAGCTATGAAATGCATATATGTGTCCTTTAAAACTTGTAGCAGCCATATTTTCTGAAATATATATATATATATATATATATATATATATATATATATATATATATATATATATATATATATATATATATATATATATATATATATATATATATATATATATATATATATATATATATATATATATATATATATATGAGTTGGAATAGACACATCCTCACCATCGTAGCAAAGTGGACAAGCGATTTTTATAGCCGTTTTAGTCTCAAATATATTTGTAGAATCTACTGGTCACTTTTCACCATAAACATGTCATTGTAACAGCCTTAATGCCCTCAAAACTTTCTCGAGATCTTCGTGCTTTTTTTCTGATATGGTTGTCGCTACAAGGCCTTAAGATCCAAGTGCAAGAAATTTGAAGAAATTCTAATGTGCGGTAGCTGGAAAACGATTAGTATATGTATGCATGAGAGGCAATAGATTTTTATCTTTCTCGTGGCCAGGTCGACAATGTTACCTCGTTCTGGTTACCGGACCCGGGTTCATTTCCTGCTACCACACATAAGAATTTCTTCATGTTTCTTGCACTTGCAACTTAAGGCTTTGTAGTGACAAGCGTATCCAAAAAAGCGAGAAAAATGCGAGAAAGTTAAGAGGGCATTATGGCTATTACAATTATACATGTATCTGGTCAGAAGTGACCATTAGATTCTACATAGATATTTGAGCCTAAAACAGCAACAAAAATCTATTGTCCACTTGGCTACGATGGTGAGCATGGGTCTATTCCAGTTCTAATATATATATATATATATATATATATATATATATATATATATATATATATATATATATATATATATCTGAAAACGACAGGTATACGTATGTATGAGAGGTCAGGTCGACAATGGTACCTTGTTCTGATTAGCGGACCCGGGTTTGTTTCCTATTACCACACATCAGATTTTTTTCATATTTCTTACCCTTGGATCTTAAGGCTTTATAGTGACAAGCATATCCAAAAAAAGTGCGAAGACTTTGAGAAAGCTAAGAGGGCATCATGGCTATTATAATTACATATGTGCCTGGTCAAAATTGACCAGTTAATTCTACATATATATTTGAGGGTAAAAAAGCAATAAAAATCGATTGTCCACTTGGCTATGGTGGTTAGAATGGGTCTATTCCAGCTTAATATATATATCTGTAAGCGACAGATTTATGTATGTGTGAGAGGCAATAGACTTTTATCCTTCTCGTGGTCAGAATTTCTTCATATTTCTTGTACTTGAAACTTAAGGCTTTGTAGTGCCAAGCATATTCAAAAAAGCACAAAAAATTCACGAAAGTTAAGAGGGCATTGTGGCTACTACAGTTACATATGTATCTGGTGAAAAGTGACCAGTAGACTCTACATATATATTTGAGCCTAAAAAAACAATAAAAATTGATTGTCTACTTGGCTAGGGTGGTGAGGATGGGTCTATTTCAGCTCTAATATATATATCTAAAAAAAAAACAGGTATATGTATGTACGAGAGAAAATAGACTTTTATCCTTCTCATGGTCAGGTCGACAAGGGTACCTCGTCCTGATTAGCAGACCCAGGTCCGTTTCCCACTACCACACATTAGAATTTCTTCATATTTCTTGCACTTGGAAGTTAAGGATTTGTAATGAGAAGCGTATCCAAAAAAGCGAGAAGAGTTCAAGAAAGTTAAGAGGGCATTGTGACTATTACAACTGCATAAAAATTGACGAGTAGACTCCCCATACATATTTGAGCCTAAAAAGCAATAAAAATCAATTATCCACTTGGCTACGATGGTGAGGATGGGTCAATTCCAGCTCTAATATACATATCTGAAAGCGACAGGTATACGTATGTATGAGAGGCAAAAGACTTTTACCCTTCTCCTGGTCAGGTCGACAATGGTACCTCGTTCTGATTAGCGGACCCGGGTTTGTTTCCCGCTACCAAACATCAGAATTTCTTCATATTTCTTTCACCTGGATCTTAAGGCTTTGTAGTGACAAGCTAATCCAAAAAAGTGCGAAGAATTCGAGAAACCTAAGAGGACATTGTGGTTATTGGAATTACATACTTATCTGGTAAAAAATGACCAGTAGGTTCTACGTATATATTTTAGCCTAAAAAAGAAATAAAAATCGACTGTCCATGTTGCTACGATGGTGAGGATGAGTCTATTTAAGCTCTACTATATATATCTGAAAATGACAGGTATATGTACGTATGAGAGGCAATTGACTTTTATCCTTCTCATGGTCATGTCGGCAATGATACCTCGTTCTTAAGGCTTTGTAGTGAGAAGCATATCCAAAAAAGCACGAAGAATTCGAGAAAGTTAAGAGGGCATTATGGGTATTAGAATTACAAATGTATCTGGTAAAAGTGACCAGCAGATTCTACATTTATATTTGAGACTGAAAAAGCAATAAAAATCGATTGTCCACTTGACTACGATGGTGAGGATGTGCCTATTCCAGCTCTATTATATAATCTGAAAACAACAGGTTGACAATGGTACCTCGTTCTGATTAGCAGACCCAGGTTCGTTTCCCGCTACCACACATCAGAATTTCTTCATATTTCTTGTACTGGTAACTTAAGGCTTTGTAGTGACAAGCATATCCAAAACAAGCACAAAGAATTCAAGAAAGTTAAAAAGGCATTGTGGCTATTACAATTATATATGTATCTGGTGAAAAGTGACCATTAATTCTACATATATATTTGAGCCTAAAAGTCAATAAAAATCGATTGTCCACTTGGCTACGATGGTGAGGATGGGTGTATTTAAACTCTATTATTTATATCTGAAAACAACAGGTATGTATGAGTGATGGAGACAATAGACTTTCATCCTTCTCATGGTCAGGTCGACAATGGTGCCTAGTTCTGATTAGCAGACTCAGGTTCGCTTCACGCTACCGCACTTCAGAATTTCTTTATATTTCTTGCACTTGGATCTTAAGGCTTTGTAGTGACAAGCATATACAAAAAAGAAGCGCGAAGAATTCGAGAAGTTAACTTTCTCGAATTCTTCGCGCTTTTTTTGGATATGCTTGTCACTACAAAGCTTTAAGATCCAAGGGCATTATGGCTATTACAGTTACATATTTGTCTGGTCAAAAGTGACCATTAAATTCTACATATATATTTGAACCTAAAAAAGCAATAAAAATCGATTGTCCACCTAGCTACAATGGTGAGGATAGGTCTATTCCAGCTGTAATATATATATATATATATATATATATATATATATATATATATATATATATATATATATATATATATATATATATATATATATATATATATATGTGTGTGTGTGTGTGTGTGTGTGTGTGTGTGTGTGTGTGTGTGTGTGTATACACACACACACACACACACACACACACACACATATATATATATATATATATATATATATATATATATATATATATATGTATATATCACATAACCACAGGTGAAAAATAAGAAACGGGGTGTAGGTCCTGACCGGTTTCGACTTTATTTCCAAACCATTGACGAAGGACTGATACAGAGTATGAGAAGTCACAAATATATATACTACAAGAACAGTTCTGACGAACATACAAAACCGTTAGAGACTACATATCCCCGCTCAGGCCGGTGTCGAGGTAGGAGTGGCCTTTAAAACTCATTTGGCTAAAAATCACAATATACTCTCAGGTGACAATGCTGATAAACAAACCATGCGCCATCTCAGATCCACACCTGTTAGGTGTCACAGAAGCAGAGTTTGGAAACTCATTAACACTACTACCCTCGTACTGTGTTTACAAATATGATAATCCTATTTTCATACATCTCTACTGCCTACCTTAAAGTTTAAATATTTTACAAATTTCTTTGGATATTAAAGGATCAAGTTTATACATCCCTTGACTGATATTCATATTATGGTTGTAACTTTCTTTTATAAAGCTAGATTCAATGATATTCCTTTCCAGTGCATTATTAGAATATACAATCCTTTTTGCCCCTTCCCAGTTGATAGCATGATTGTTCTCACTAACATGTACAAATATACGAGTTCCCCTGTGCATATCTCACACATTTCTTATGCTGTTCAATTCTTTTTCCAATGCTTTCCCAGTTTGGCCAATATAAAAGCTGTAACAAGATTTACACAGAATTTTATATACACATCCTTTAGTATTGTCAGGGGAGTTCTTGATAAGTACATTTTTCATTGTTTTATTGTTCTTAAATGCGACATTAACACCAAAATTCTTAAGAAGAAGAGGGATATCTTTCATATTATTATTATAAGGAAGAACAAGCAAATTTTTTGTGTTGTAAGGTTCTTTCTGGTTTTGATACATAGTCTTTTTTGCCGCTTCAAATGCACTGTTTAATACACTATCAGGATATTTCAATTTCTTGCCTGCATTCCTAATCTTATCTATTTCATCATCAATATATTCAGGGCTACATACCCGTAATGCTCTTAAAAACATAGATGAAAACATTGACATTTTAACCTTATTCCTTTGTCCAGAATAGAAATGCACATAGGAAGAAATATTAGTGGGTTTTCTATACACACTATATTTAAACCTACTTCTATTTTTTTCGTATGAGGACATCCAAAAACGGTAAGCACCCATCATTTTCCATTTCCATCGTGAATTTAATTGATGGTACTAATTGATTTAACTTGGCAAAAAAGTTATTTACATCTTGGTTCCCTGGCCATACACAAATTATGTCGTCAACATACCTAAACCATGTTACATTACATGGGATTATATTGTTGATATTTTCTTTTTAAAAAATTCCATATATAAGTTACTTAACACTGGGGATAGAGGGTTTCCCTTTGCCATAACAAAATTTTGTGAGTAAAATTTACCATTAAATTCAAATTTAAAATCTTTTACACATAATTTAATCAGATCAATTAAAGTACTTTTAGAAAATGGGATATCCAGCTGCATGTTCTCTAATAATTCAGATAAAAACGCCATCAGATCATCAATTGGCACCTTTGTGAATAGTGATACTACATCAAAACTTACAAGCCTGGATTCACTATTAATCTCTACACTATTTAGTTTATTTATCAGGTCCACATTACTCTTGATATTTGCATTTGAGATGGTACCTACTAATGGGTTGAGAATATCCATTAAGTACTTCGCTAGCTCGTATGTAGCGGAACCAACTGAACTGATAATTGGCCTGGCAGGAAAGTTTGTTTGGTATGGCAATGGGAAACCCTCTATCCCCAGTGTTAAGTAACTTAAATATGGAATTTTTTGAAAAGAAGATATTAAACAACATAATCCCACGTAATGTAACATGGTTTAGGTATGTTGACGACATAATTTGTGTATGGCCAGGGAACCAAGATGTAAATAACTTTTTTGCCAAGTTAAATCAATTAGTACCATCAATTAAATTCACGATGGAAATGGAAAATGATGGGTGCTTACCGTTTTTGGATGTCCTCATACGAAAAAAATAGAAGTAGGTTTAAATATAGTGTGTATAGAAAACCCGCTAATATTTCTTCCTATGTGCATTTCTATTCTGGACAAAGCAATAAGGTTAAAATGTCAATGTTTTCATCTATTGATGATGAAATAGATACGATTAGGAATGCAGGCAAGAAATTGAAATATCCTGATAGTGTATTAAACAGTGCATTTGAAGCGGCAAAAAAGACTATGTATCAAAACCAGAAAGAACCTTACAACACAAAAAATTTGCTTGTTCTGCCTTATAATAATAATATGAAAGATATCCCTCATCTTCTTAAGAATTTTGGTGTTAATGTCGCATTTAAGAACAATAAAACAATGAAAAATATACTTATCAAGAACTCCCCTGACAATACTAAAGGGTGTGTATATAAAATTCCGTGTAAATCTTGTGACAACTTTTATATTGGCCAAACTGGGAAAGCACTGGAAAAAAGAATTGAACAGCATAAGAAATGTGTGAGATATGCTCAGGGGAACTGGTATATTTGTACATGTTAGTGAGAACAATCATGCTATCAACTGGGAAGGGGCAAAAAGGATTGTATATTCTAATAATGCACTGGAAAGGAATATCATTGAATCTAGCTTTATAAAAAAAAGGTACAACCATAATATGAATATCAGTCAAGGGATGTATAAACTTGATCCTTTAATATCAAAAGAAATTTGTAAAATGTTTAAACTTTAAGGTAGGCAGTAGAGATGTATGAAAATAGGATTATCATATTTGTAAACACAGTACGAGGGTAGTAGTGTTAATGAGTTTCCAAACTCCGCCTCCGTGACACCTGTCAGGTGTGGATCTGAGATGGCGTATGGTTTGTTTATCAGCATTGTCCCCTGAGAGAATATTGTGATTTTTAGCCAAATGAGTTTTAAAGGCCACTCCTACCTCGACACCGGCCTCAGCGGGGATATGTAGTCTCTAACGGTTTTGTATGTTCGTCAGTACTGTTATTGTAGTATATATATTTGTGACTTCTCATACTTTGTATCAGTCCTTCGTCAATGACTTGGAAATAAAGTCGAAACCGGTCAGGACCTACACCCCGTTTCTTATTTTTCACCTGTGGTTATTTGTGATAAATGAATCACGTACAAAAGTGATAATAATCATATATATATATATATATATATATATATATATATATATATATATATATATATATATATATATATATATATATATATATATATATACTTTTGTACATAATGCTATTTTATACCTTGTGATATCTCTGATTATCACTGCATTCCGGTAAGAAATCCTTCTGTCCTTTTCCTTTTCAGCTTTGAATATGATGACGTGACAAAAATATCTGCAGATGAATGTGCAGTTATCTTCACGGTCTTTACAAAAGATTGTTCAAAGACGAATGATTGGCAGAGTAGGGTTCTATCACTTCTGTGGGAGGTAGATGAAAGATTTTTTGCATTCACGTCATTCATGTAAAAATGAGATGGTTCGCCCAAAGAGATACTAGACAATAAAAATGCCGGTAAATAAAATATAGTTAAAACGCATTTTCGGCATCCACTAACTGAAGGAAAAATCTTGACAATATTAATAAAATATTCAAAATATAATTGTGGCTTTCCTTTAAATGATATGGGATGATATTGGAGGATTACACAGGATTAGATTGAATACCAAATGAAATGTCAGGTGTCAGAACCGTGAGTTACTAAAGAGAAATTTATTTTAATCAAGGATGCTTTACTCTCTGTGACTATCTTCCTTACTGTAACTAATGCCTCTCTCATGTTGTTGGCATAATGCTTTCCTAGCTTCCTTGCTTAATGCTATACTCCCAAGGTATTATACCACACTTTATCAGTCTGACGTACTTAGTCATAATGACATTACTGAGAAACCTTATGGAATTACTTGGTTTTCATTCATTGATACCTCCCTGTAAGTTATACAGCTGCTCTCTCTTTCCTCATTTCCATTTAAATCGTTCGCTTCTAATGCGCTTTTCTTAGGGGAGGTTTTTTACATGTTTTTATTCAACTTGACTTCCGCGTTTGTCTGTCTGTTTGGGCCAAAACTTATAACTCAATTTACGACCTGTTCCCTTCATCCGATGGACTTGAAATTTTGCATGGTAACTCAATCCCTGTCACAATACAACCTTACATGATCAGTAGATCACCAGTGACCTATAGTGACCTCTTACTGTATGTCAGGATTTGCATGAAAATTCTTTGACTAGGTAGAATAAGTTGATAACTCTATGGATTTTTCATACCTTCTTTGACTAGGTAGAATATGTTAATAATTCTACTGATTTTTCAAACTTTCTTTGGCTAAACAGGATATCACGTTCAATTTTTTAGTTACAGTCATAAATCGGTTACAGTTTCTGTCAAAACTAAAAAGCATAAATAAAAAGAATTTTAAAACACGCTTTTATTAAAATGCAATAAAAAATTTAAAATAATATTTTGTGACACACCAGGGTTTTCTTACAATTAATCATGTCTACAAAAATAAAGCGTTGGCGCCAAACATGGAAGGAAATGCTACAAGAAATAAAAATATATATATATTTCTTTTCTTGTAGCATTTCCTTTCATGTTTGGCGCCCACGCTGTTATTTTTGTAGACAAGATTAATTGTAAGAAAATCCTGGTGTGCCTCACAAAGTTATTTAAGTTTTTTTGCGCATTTTAATAAAAGTGTGCTAAATTTTATTATTATTATTTTTTTTTTAGCCATATTCCCGTGAAGTATAATTATTTTTGAGTTAACAGTTCCAAAGCAACAACATGACCGAGAATCATCCTACTAACCAAAAAACAACACGGATCAGAATGATTTTTTTTAGCTAATGTATCATTGGAATGAAAAACCAGGTGTAGGATTCAATTACATCACTATGTGCGAAAAAATAACTGAATATGAATGATTTTCATTAATGTTTTGCAATGTAAAGTTATTGTAAGTTATTCTCTAAATGAATGGGCTAAAGGGCTTCAAAATATATGCACTTAAACTCTGTAAAAACAAAAATTACACAGTTCCCCATTGGTACAAAAGTCCCGAAATTGGTTTTTAATGCAAAATTTCCTTTCATTTACAATAATAAACTTCGATGCAAGTTAACTAACCTATTAAACAGAGAATTACCAGCAGTTAACTTCAAACTTATTCCAAAAAAAAACTCTAACAATAGGTTCTTTTTTTCAGATATAAGGACAGATTGGCCCCTCTTTTGTCATCCAACATCGTATAGAAATACTCATGTCCCAAGTGTGAACGGGGAACTCACTTTGGATGCACAAAGCGGTTGCTACAGGTCCGAATCCGCTGTCACCAGGGAGTCAGTTTCAGAACTGGCTGCAAACTGTCCAGACCCGAAGCCTCCAATATACGTAATCCCCTCGTTAAACAGCCAGACAGCCTCCGCACAGCCATTCATAACGTAACAAGTTGTTTGTTTAAATTTTGGTCGTACCTCAACTTTTACTCACCCTATTTCTTTTTTATGTTTTAATTCATCTTATAACTCAGTTTACGTAGGTCATGTCCGTCTTTATAGTGATTTTTTAAATGTTGTTCTATTTCGTTTCTTATAAGATTATAAGTTATATTTTTTTAAAAATTACAGTCTTGAAGATGTAATGAGATATTGCGAAACGCCGTCGGCAAAATAAACTGTTGTTTTGATATACGTACTGCCTTTTCCTGGATGCCCCCTTGATATATATATATATATATATATATATATATATATATATATATATATATATATATATATATATATATATATATATATATATCGTATGTGTGTGTCTGTGAGTGTGTGTGTATACTCATTTTTTGAGCACTACCTTCCTTACGGTTACGTCTAAAGAACAAATTGTCAGGGCTGCTCTGAGCTCAGTGAGGATAATAAATTCCGAGCACTACTTTCATCTCAGATACCACCCCAGCCTTAATGGCCAATAAAGTTTGAAACTGTCCCGTTATATATCATCACCGGACTGCGGTAAACACCGACTTGCTGCGGAGTACTTTACGAAGTACTGTGAAATATGCATCATCATAATACCTAAATATATCAGGAATTACTCAGTCTATACCTATCGTTATTTAAGTTAAAAAGCATGTGGCCTACTAGTCTGACTAAGTTTGTTAAAAATGAAAGAAAGATTATTGCCAATTCATGGATAAAGTAAGAGAAAGGCTGAGGTTTACTATGTGGTGCAATTATCACCAACTGCTTTTTTGGCGCTTTCCGAATAATTTACATTCTCAAAGATGTACTTGGACCGAATTTTTGTTTGTTAGTCTTCCCAAGTGCCTTGACTGGTTGGCGAGTACACTTTTTTCTGTTTGAAACTGGGTGATAGATATTGAAGAAAACCATTTCCCCATAACACCTGGGTTCCAGATACGAAATGTGCATTTTAGTGTATTTTTCTATTGAGTTCACAAGAATTATTAAAATTTTCCGTCATCCGACCACTATTTTCAGTTTTCTTCTTTTGATATGTATTTCAGCTGTACATGTTTCATGTTATCAAATAGATGTTTTGTCTGGCTTTCGTTGATATTTACTCAAATATTAGTTCCGGTAAATTCCCTTTGCAGTGTTCTGGACTTAAGCTCTGAGAATCCTGGCAAACCTGTTTCTTTGATCACGATTGTTTGTTGTTTTTGATTAAGCTGGCTTTATGCCAGCACGGGCTATTGCTCATAGAGGAACCCATAATTGGATCACGAGTTTCCTATCAAATATCGTGTTTATTCCTACAATAAATGTGTTTCTTTATAATTTTTCATTCTGAATAACAAATTTCCTAACAGTATTCTGTACCTTTGAAATAAATGTCCAAAGTCTATAAGGTTTTAATGTAGACTTGAGGATTTTATACGAAAAAGGCCGTAGTGATATACGCAATTATGAAAAGCTCAGAAATATAAATGCTCAGATAAAGCAATAAATCTTTAAACTCAATCTCTAATCAATCCGCGTCAATTTCACGATTATACAGTACTGATATAACATGTTCTGTCTCACAGCTTCAAAATGGGCATTGTGCCGTTAAACTCGACATACTCGTATTCCCTATATGTAGAATGGGTAATATTTTTCTTTTGCTCTCTTCGTAATAGCCAAAAGCATGAGATCAGATCTAGCGTATAACTTTTATTCAATTATTCTATATTAAATCATCTATACATTTCTTCGTTTTTTCAGAGGTACCAGTTCATTCTTTATTACTAGGTCGCTACGTTTCTAAACAACTAATTTCTTTTATATAGTGATTAGAATGTGGCCACCGGTTCATTCTTTATTACTAGGTCGCTACGTTTCTAAACAACTAATTTCTTTTATATAGTGATTAGAATGTGGCCACCAGTTCATTCTTTATTACTAGGTCGCTACGTTTCTAAACAACTAATTTCTTTTATATAATGATTAGAATGTGGCGCTCGCTCCACCAACATTTTCAGTGTTGAATTTTCAAATAGTAACAGTTTCTACATAAGTTAACATTTTATTTATAAACGTGGCGCTGAACACTGTAGGTAACAGCTTAAATTATGAGCCATTTATCAAAGGAAAACTCACTGAGAGAGAGAGAGAGAGAGAGAGAGAGAGAGAGAGAGAGAGAGAGACTAATTTGAGAAAATAGAAGTCTGTAATTATTTATAGTTATGGTATCAGTAGAAATAAAAATAAACGTAACGAGAGAGAGAGAGAGAGAGAGAGAGAGAGAGAGAGAGAGAGAGAGAGAGAGAGAGAGAGAGAGAGAGAGAGAGAGAGAGAGAGAGAGGAAAATGAAATTTGTGAAAAGCTGAAGCACGATCCATTATATCATTTCACAAAAAAATTAGTTTTTCAAATGTGAATTGCTATTTTGTGTGAAAGAGTTCCTGAATGCATCCGTCCTCGAGGTGTGTCATATGACGTTTCAAGAAAATTTTCTTTTGCTTACTTCTTTGGTCGAAAGAATCGACTTGATAAGAAGAAGTATAGTTCACTGATAACTGGAGTAGAAGAGTTTTTATATTAGCTTTTGGAAGGGAACATTCCCTCATTTCTTTCTAATTACATGAAAGTGATAATTTCCCTCCGAAAGATAATAAAAAAACCCTATACAATTACGTTTTTAATGGTGGCCACACACTAGTCCATTTTATTGACAATAACCCCATTATTGTCATTAAAATTGATAGTCTGAGGTAATGATTGAAGGGTCGTCAATGATACTGAAACAACGTTGTCAATATAATTGACTCCTTTAACCATTGTGTAGTGTGAGGGTGAGATTGACAATAAATGTCGCTTCCACTCAAATCGTTCAACTGTAAACATGTCGAGCTCCAAGAGGGACGAGGAGAGAGCGTTTTTGGTGGAATGCATACTCCTCTACAGAGAACTTCCTTCCCTTTGGAAAATTAAATCTCCAGACTACAGCAACAGAGACAAGAAAAATATAGATTATAAAACTCTATTCATCAAATATCGGGAGAGATATCAGGATGCAACTGTTGAAGATCTCAAGAAAAAAATTCAATATTTTAAGAACCAACTTCAGGAAGGAACTGAAAAAAAATGACTTCTTCGAAGAGATCTGGTACAGGGACAGATGATATTCCAGAGACGTCATTATGGTATTATGAAGAAATGTCATTCCTGATAGACCAAGAACTGCCTTCTCATTCCTTAAGTACATTAGATGAGGAGGAGAGTGAGGATGTTATTGACGATCCCGTAAGTATATATTTATTTTAGCACATTGGATTAGTCAAGAATAAAAAACATGTTAAACAAAATATATCAAATTTACAACTATAATCAGTAACTAAATATTGAAAACACCTAACTGATAATAAAGCTAAACAAATCTATTTATTTCATAAACTCAGAAATGCAAACATAATTTACATATTATAAGTAAAGAGTTTATATATATATATATATATATATATATATATATATATATATATATATATATATATATATATATATATATATATATATATATATATATATATATATATATATATATATATATATATATTGTACGAAGAGAAAAAATACTAAATGTTCTATGGTATGAAGCGATTATGAGCGATGCAATTACATTGTAGAGTTTTGCCATGGTATTTGTCCTTCCTCATTAAAGTATTGGCAGTAATCATCTCTCATTGTTTTGGCAATAGAACTTGAATAACAGGTAGTTTCATTTTTTATTACATAATCGTGAGCTACTTCGAACCGTAGGCTCGTATCATTATCCTCGTCAGAGTTCGACTGAACAGACAAATAGGTTTTTCTGTTTTTACGAGCAATAAAATTATGAAGATAGCAACATGCTAGTACTACCACACGAGCTTTTTCTGGCGCTAACAAAATTGGTCTCTGAAATACAACAAAATGAGATGTTAATATCCCAAATGTATTCTCGACAACACGTCTTGCCCTACTTAACCTGTAATTAAAGATTCTTTTATGTGCATCCAATTCAGCTTGTGCATAAGGCTTCATAAGACGTTCAGACAGAGCAAATGCTTCATCGGCAACAAATACATAAGGTAGTTGCCTATTGGTTCCTTGTAATACCTCAGATGCTGGCAAGTTTAATTCCCCTTCACTTAGCATCCTGCCAAATTTAGCCTCACTAAATACTCCACCATCAGACACTCTCCCATTTATGCCTACATCTGCCATCAAAAATTCATATTTAGCATTTACAACTGCCAGCAGGACAATGCTGAAGTAATTTTTGTAATTGAAATAAAAAGATCCGGAGTGAGCTGGTTTCTTTATTTCGACGTGCTTGCCATCAATAGCTCCGCAACAATGAGGGAAATTCCATCTTTTCATGAATCCTTCGCTAACCATTTTCCATTCATCTGGTGTGCTTGGGAGCTGAAAATTAAGAAAAATTTATTAGTTCCATTGCCGCTGTGTAAATCAATCTCTCTCTCTCTCTCTCTCTCTCTCTCTCTCTCTCTCTCTCTCTCTCTCTCTCTCTCTCTCTCTCTCTCAATCCATATGTATGTATTAACATATGTTTTTCTTTTATTTTTTTTTGAGGAATCGCCAGCCACAAAGAGACAAGGGCGATCAGATCATCGGGAACAATTTTTAGCTCTTGCATGTAAGCGCCTTCGAGGAGAACAAAACGATTACGATAAAATTGCAGCCGCATGGGCTTTAGATTTATCGAAAATGGACCCTATCAAGCTCATTACGCTAAAAGAGCAATAAATGGAATAATCTTTGCAGGTGGGATGGGTACATTGAGTCGTGATTCTGTTGTCATTAATAACTCTAATGACACCTCTTATTCCCAAGTCATGCCATCTACTTCAACTACCTCAGTGCAAATCATTCCCGTTCAGGGTACTTCACCTGAACGAACCATTTCACATTTTTTTTCTTCATTTAAATGATATATTTATTGGTTATTATTTAAAGTATTTCTGTAAACGTATTTAATACATTTGCATTCCATTATGTAGTGTTTGTTTAGTAAAGTAAGCTGAGAGAAGATGTTAATGTTTTTCTTACCTTGATATAACCTTTGAGACGACGTATGATTGCATAACATGTCTCCATAACTATTTTGCTGATTGACTGAGGAGACATAGCACTTACAAATTTCAAGTCTTCAAATGTACTGCCAGTGGCCAAGTAACGAAGAGTGACCGACAGTCTTTGAGTTACTAGAATACTCTCTCTCAAATGTTTCCTTCTTTTCTATTAACGATTTTACTAGAGTCAAAAGTTCATCAATCCCTGCTCCATCTAAGCGAAGAAAATTTGTGAATCTGAGATCAGCCAGCAGGTTTTCATGTGCATATAAATGTCTCTTTTTAAACCATTCTTTCATCCACTTCTTTTTCTTGGTTTTCTCCTCACAAAATAGAAAACCAACGTACAGTATATATAAAATAAATCCTCGTCAGACACCATGATGTTGCCGCTGTGAAGCATTAGAGAGAAATGAATAGTATTGTCAATGTTATTGAGCAGTGTGAGGGCAAATGATTGAAGACCCCGAATATTCACTCAATATGCTTGACGTCAATATTTTTGATAGTGTAGGGGCGGTTAAGAGGATATTCATAAATGTCCATCTATCTATCTATTTATGTTTCTATACACGCATACACACACACTTTATATATATATATATATATATATATATATATATATATATATATATATATATATATATATATATATATATATATATATAGATAGATATAGATATAGATATAGATATAGATATAGATATAGATATAGATATAGATATAGATATAGATATAGATAGATATATATATATATATATATATATATATATATATATATATATATATATATATATATATATATATATATATATATATATATATATATATAAGTCGGCCTATTGTCATAAATACACTATGGATAGTGCATTTCCCTGGCCCCCTTGGAGAACAATGCAAGGGGGCCAGGAAAAGGCACTATCCATATGGTATCTTATTACAATAGACCGACATTTCACAACACATCTTAGTTACATTTTCGATGCTGGAAAAAGCGAACATGGGGATCAGTAATATAATAAAATTAGTATTTCAATAAAACAATGCTTGAATCCATAACGATCAAATTGACAATTCCACCTTTAAACTCCCAAAGTCTTCCAAGCAATTGTTTATTGGTCAATGGTCTTGTTTAGCTTTTTTTTCTCTGTTTGTATTTATATTCTTATTTTAGTTTTTTTAATAGTCAATGCGAGTAGCTGGTTTTAAGCTACCTTTTGGGTAGGTTGTCCCCAGCCTTTTCCTTGTTCTTTTAGTGTTAGTGAAATTTTTAGTAATTTTATTCTGAATATATTTTTGTAATTCTAATTTTATTATTTTAGTAATCTTCACGTTCGCTTTTTCTGTCCTCGAAAATGCGACTTACATGAGTTGTGAAACTTCGGCCTATTAGTATTAAAATGCAATGTGAATAGAGTCTATCCCTATCCCCTTGGATACATATTTAGATATAATAATTAAATAAATATGTACATAATTCACCGGAAAAAATAAATGTAATAACAAACAGCAAATTCAAGGAATAATGAAAAAAGTTAATAAATGTTTAAACGATATTCAAACATTAAATGAATAAAATTAATTTAAACATAGAAAATTCCATTACTACGCAAACAAGTACTTAAACAGAATAAGAAATGAAAAAAGTAAATGAAATCAAATAAATAAATTTGGCAAGTAAAAAGTAAATAAAACAGAATAATACAAGAAAATATAATAATAATACATAAGTAGATACCTAAGTGAAGGGAAAAATCAATACAAAAAGGTTGAATATATAAATATTTGAATGAATAAATAAGTAACTGAATAAATAAAAAAAAAAACATTAAAGAAATGAAATGAAACATTAATTCCTCAATAAATAGACTGAATAATAAAGAATTTAAATTGGTAAAAGTACATATAATAAAAAGCAAAATACACCAGCAAATGAATAAAATAATAAAAAATGCTTGATAAAGAAAGTAAATACATAAATGAGAAATAATTTTTAACAAATGATAAAATGTTCAGTATAGGCAGAACACGTGCAATAAAAACTAATGAAAGAGATCAATTTAGACAGAAAATTAATAAATATGTATGTAATTAATCAGATAAAATAAACATATTAATAAACAACAATGTCAAGGAATAGCGAAAAAATAAATGTTTAAACGATATTTGAAAGATAAATGAATAAAATTAATGCAAACATGGAATTTTCCAATACTATATAAGTAAGTAAGACCTCAAGCCTCAAAAGAAGTAAGTTAAATAAAAATAAATAAATTTGGTAAGTGAATAAATAGAATAATACAGAAGATAAAATGAAAGAACATAATTGTTAAACATTAATAGATAAACAGATAACTAAGTTGAGGCAAAAAGAAATAAAAAAAAAGATACGGTATACCAGTATCTGGATCAATAAAGAAAAAAATTAAATAAACCAAAAGTAAAATTAACAAATAAATTCATTGACGAGTAGATTGCATAATAAAGAATTAATTAGATAAAATTGCATAAAAAAAAGACAAAATACACCAGGAAATAAATAAAATACTGAAAATAATTGTTAAAGAAGTTAAATAAATAAATGAGAAATAATTTATGACAAATAATAAAATATTCAGTAATGTCGGAAACCTTCATTTCAATTCCAAGCATGACGCGAGGTATTGTCCAATCAACCACCGGGTGGTTAACCTTCTTCTTCTTCTTCCCAGCTTGTTCCCATTTTTATATAGTTAATTCTACATTTTCAAGTTCACGCTGAATACAGAGGTAGTCGACAGAACTTTACATACAAAATGAAAAGGGGGGCCAGGGTTACAGTTTTTTTTAATCTGGGTGGCATGTTCTTTAAACGGGAAAGACTAGGCCAAAGGATTCAGGGATAATCCAGGGTGGAGATTAAAATTCCTGTTGCACGTGGCTTCAATAAACACCATTTCCAGCAGATTCCTTTTCTGATTGTCATTGACCTTTCAGATTATCGATGACTTATTCCAGTTAATAGTATGGCCTGTCTTAAGCCAATGATCCGAAATGCCATTGTTTGTTAGGCCTCTTGAAAGGGCATATTTGTGTTGGAATCATATCACTTTTAGCGTTTTTGATATTTGGCCAATACAAATCTTATTACATTCTTTGCAATGGATACTATATGCAATATTGTTTGTATTGGGCAGAGTTTTCTTAATTATCTCATTTCTCAGAATGTTGTTACATTTGAATACTAAATTAACATAAATAGTTTTTAAAATTGTCATTGCAGGAATGAAATTAGGGTGAAATGGTAAACAAAGAATATTCTTAAGCTCTGTGTTAACACTTGTTGGATTGTAATATGTCTTTTTTGGTTTATTCTTACAGAGTTCCCAAAAATATTAATGATAGCACAATGAATCTCCCATTTTATCAATAATTTTGAACTCATCTTCCAAAAATTCAGGACTACAAATTCTAAGAACTCTACGAACATACCAGAAAATGCTTAAACCTTAATTTGTTTAGCATAAAAAGAAATATATGAAAATATTCGTGGATTTTTTATATACTTTAAAACAAAAATTGGTGCTATTTCTAATAACTAAGACGTCCAAAAATGGAACGCAGTTATTTTCTTCATATTCTATTGTGAATCTTATGGATGGTGCAAGATTATTAATTGTATTCAGGAAATCATGGGTATTTACGTTGTCTTTTACAATACAAAAGCAATCGTCTACAGATCCAACCTAAAATACTTTAAAGAACAGATTTCTTGGAATAAGTCTAGACTCGAAGAATTTCATATTAGACAAAAGGTGTGAAAGAGAGTTTCCCATGGCCATACCAAATTTGTTCATAAAAATTACCATTGAAAGTAAATTTACAATTTTGTATACAAAGGGATATCAGATTAATAATGACATTGGTCGGTAATTCTAGGTTTATTGAAGTCATGTGCACCAGGAACTTAATCTCTGTCCTGGATTATCCCTTTGTTCTTGTCTCTTCTGTTTAAAGAATATGCCACCCAGATTAAGAAGCAGTAACCCTAACCCCCTTCTCATTTTATATATAAAGCTCTGTTAACTACCTCTGTATTCAGTGTGAACTGAAAATACAGAATAAACTAAGGAAGTCCTTGCTCAAAGTCCCTGTTTTCACATAACTTCTTACGTGGATTTTATGATATTCTCAAGCATGCGTTCATTCGTGCTACATTGGATATGGAAGGCACGAGAATCTTTCTACTCTTGTTCCCTTTTCTGGCAGATGTTCCCTTCAACTTCCAAAGGAGATTACTGAAAGCTCACAGTATTTGGCTTCGACGGAAATTTCTTCAAAAGTGTCCTCAAGAACAGGTCATTCCAAAATCTTTTTTACCAAGACGACAACGAGTGGATAGTGAATCGTCCTCCAATGAATTGTGTGCATTTTATCTCAAAAAAACATATAGAAAATACTAGAAACATTGAATTTAATACTTTCAAGGAATTAAGAACTGAAAGATTTTTATTCCACGAATAGGGTTCCTCCAACTGGATACCATTGCTGCTGAACAGAATTTATACTAGACTTAGATTCAAGCAAAACAAATTAGTTCACCACCTTGATCATAAATTGAAAGGACTCATTGAGACAAGTGATTGGAATAACAAACATAAAGATGATTGTGAAATAAACCTCTCAAAAAAAGAGCTGAACCCGAATTTCAGCTTGCTTTAGGCTATACTTTATCAAATTCGATTATGGATGACATCACGTATATGAACATCATCTCAGAGATAGCCAAACTGTAAAAGAAAAACACAATTGCGTCATCTTCAATGAATTTAGTTAAAGGTCTTTTCTTTGGCTTACTTCAAATACCTAATAAAATAGTGAATTTTCCAAAAAGTTGTATAGATGCAATTAAGGAAACTAAGAAAATTAAAAGTTTGCACATTACGAAAGCTGACAAATCCAACTGTTTTGTAATAATGGATAAAATGAATTACTTAGAAAAATGGAAAATTTATTATCTGATTCTAGTACTAACAAAAACTAGGGAGTGACCCATTAGCTGAGGTCGTAAAAAGCTTCAATTCTAAAATAAAAGCTACTAAAAGAATTCGGCTCAATAAAAAAGGGAGGTACAACGATTGGCCCATCACTACCTTATATGTACGGATTAATCAAAACC
Source organism: Macrobrachium rosenbergii (assembly GCA_039081455.1). Lineage (NCBI taxonomy): Eukaryota > Metazoa > Arthropoda > Malacostraca > Decapoda > Palaemonidae > Macrobrachium > Macrobrachium rosenbergii. Next base: position 47,795,426 of record JANJGK010000020.1, on the reverse strand, counting down.
CATAAAAGAGATTTTCCTATTCGGCCCACTAATAGCTCAGCTGTTTCTATTAGTTATAAACTTTCTAAATATTTAGTTAATCACTATCACCTGTTCTGGGCACTATTTCAAATTCCCATTTACAAAACTTGATTGATTTTTGTTCTCATATTGAATTATCCTGTACTGATAAATTAACGAGTTTTGATGTGACATCTTTGTTTACTAAAGTACCTACTGATGACTTGCTTATAAATTTATAAAAAAAAATGTATAATCTAGAATTACCCACCAATGTCATTATTAATTTGATATCCCTTTGTGTAAAAAATTGTAAATTCACTTTCAATGGTAATTTTCACGAACAAAGATTTGGTATGGGTATGGGAAACCCTCTTTCACCCCTTTTGTCTAATACCTACATGGAATTCTTCAAGTCTAGATTTGTTCCAAGAAATCTGTTCTTTAAAGTATTTTAGGTTAGATATGTAGACGATTGCTTTTGTATTGTAAAAGACAATGTAAATATCCATGATTACTTAAATACAATTAATAATCTTGTACCATCCATAAAATTCACAATAGAATATGAAGAAAATAATTGTGTTCCATTTTTGGACGTCTTAGTTATTAGAAATAACACCAATTTTTGTTTTAAAGTATATAGGAAATCCACGAATAATTTTACATATTCATTTTTATTCTAACCATTCTAAACAAATTTTGGCTTCAGCATTTTTTGGTATGTATCTTAGAGCTCTTAGGATTTGTAGTCCTGGATTTTTGGAAGATGAGTTCAAAATTATTGATAAACTGGGAGATTCATTATATTATCCATATTTTTGGGAACTTTGTAAGAACAAAGCAAAAAGACATACTACAATCCAAACGAAGTTACAACAGAAGTTAAGAATATTCTTTATTTACCTTTTCACCCTAATTTCATTCCTGCAATGCCCAGTTTAAAAATTATTGTATTCAAATATAATAAAATTTTGAGAAATAAGTTAATTAAGAATGGTCTGCCCAATTCAAACAATATTGTACATAGTATCCCTTGCAAAGAATGTAAGTTTTATATCGGCAAAACATGAAAAGGACTAAAAGTGAGATGTTCCCAACTCAAATATGCCCTTTCAAGAGGCCTAGGAAACAATGGCATTTTGGATCATTGGCTTAAGCCAGTCCATGCTGTTAACTGGGATAAGTCATCGATAATCTACAAGGTCAACTACCATCAGAAAAGGAATCTGCTGGAAACAGTGTTCATTGAAGCCACGTGCACCAGGAATTTTAATCTCCACCCTGGACTATTCCCGGACCCTTTGTCCTTGTCTTTTCTGTTTAAAGGACATGCCGCCTAGATCAAGAAACTGTAACCCCGCCCCCCTTCTCATTTTGTATATAAAATGCTGTCAACTACCTCTGTACTCAGTGTGAACTTGAAAATGGAGAATAAAGTCCCTGTTTTCATTCACCATCTTTCATGGACTTTAAGATACACACACACACACATATGTATATATATATATATATATATATATATATATATATATATATATATATATATATATATATATATATATATATATATATATAAGTGAATATTTGTATATTAGTTTGGATTCTATAGAAATCCGAACTGCTTAACAGTGTGAACTTGAAAATGGAGAATAAAGTCCCTGTTTTCATTCACCATCTTTCATGGACTTTAAGATACACACACACACATATGTATATATATATATATATATATATATATATATATATATATATATATATATATATATATATATATATATATATATATATATATAAGTGAATATTTGTATATTAGTTTGGATTCTATAGAAATCCGAACTGCTTAACAGACCCAGACAAAGTTTTGCACACGGCTACTATGTCAATCCAGAAAGGTTTATAGCTCAAAACTGAACCCCTACCCCATGACAGACATAAAAACACAAACAAAACAGCTGAAATTTTCTTTTTACGTCACCTTTTCCTTCAGTGCTTTCTGGGTTAGTTATCATTTTTCACCGGACGCTCCACCTTTTTTCCAGGTGCTGTAATATACATGATTTCATTGAACTCCTCCCACTGCAAACCCTATAATCAGTTTTGTACATCCAACAAATTAAACATTTGTGTTTGACTGTATTAGGATTACTTTCATTCAGCCCAAAACAATGTAATTCAAATGTAACTTCTATCATCACACCAGTCAAACCTTAAAATTCTTGCCAAGGAAAACAGTAGTAGCTGACCAAATTTTTCTGTGACAGGCTTACCCCCTCATTAAAAAACTACTCGCGTCAAAATTGCTACATTTTTTCAGTGTCCATATAAAGCCAAACGTATCTTGATCATACACCGCAATATATTACAAATTCTTAATTACCTTGCGGTATTACCATCATCATATTGTAGCACTTAATCCACCAAAAAAAAAAAATGGTGGTTACGGGCATAACTTTGGAGATCAAGAACTAATTCATCACCATCTGTGCATGCGTGTTAGTACACCAAATGTTGACAGATGTACCTCTCACTAAGAAATTACTCGCGACGAAATTACCACTTTTTTTTCAGTGTTCATCTTAATTAAACACCGCCAATAAAATACAAATTCTAAAGTACTTTCAGGTATTACCATCATCATATCTAGAACGACTCTCCTTCAATCTGTTGTGCAGTGAATTTTACATAATTGATGAAAGGTCCGTCTACAGTTGAAAGGGAGACAGACCTTCCCCCAGCCCCACACATACACACAAATACACAGAACCCCGAGAACGTAGAAGTATAAGATCTTTGATTTATTGTCTTTGTTCAGTATTGTCGCTTATTCTTTTCCAATAGGGAAACATAACTTCCATTCCCCTTTATCTTCCCCTCCCCCTCCCCTCCCCCTCCCCCTTACCTCTTCCCTTCTTTTTCCCTCCCCCTTCCCTCACCCTACCCCTATCCCTTCCTCCTCCCTTCCCCTCCCCCTTCCCTTCTCTCTCATTCACCCTCCCATCCCCCTCCCCTTCCGCTTTCTCTACATGTCCCCTTCCCTCCCCTCCCCTTCCCCATTCCCCCTCCTCCTCTATTTCTCACTTTTTTCCTCTTTCCCCCTTTTACTACCTTATTTCCTCTCCCTTCCTCCCCTAACTTCTCCCCCACCCCCAACTGCCCGTAGACTGTTATTCAGATTTTTTCC
>JANJGK010000020.1:47782242-47784742 GCA_039081455.1 Macrobrachium rosenbergii | reverse complement strand
AGATTTCTCCCTTTTCCTTCGGATTAAAAGTGAAATGAAATCAAGTTAATCTCTTGATCTTCCGGGACTAAACTAAAGTCTTTCTACATGATCTCTCAAAACGAGTAGGGTTGTCTACGGCTTATAATATATTAGGATGTGGGAACATTGCGTTAGAAAACGTAAGTAGTAAAAAAAAAAAAAAAAAGGCTGCCCACTCTTGCGGTCTGTAAGCATGATATGGATTATTTCTTAAGTGAAAATAACAGGTACATTGTTTTGTCCTTTGACAAAGTCTTAACCTACTCTTTGAAATCTCTGTTTTTTGCATCTATTACTTTTGAAATAAACGAATCGAGTATATAGATTCTTAGGTTACATTTTTATCAAAATTTACATAAAACGCTCGCCTATAAAAGAAAATTATGATAGTCATATGAGTATTAGCATAGAAATGCAGAAATTTTAACCATTCATTTCAGATGAAATATGTAATACAGCACATAGATGTTAAAGATTATGGCTAAACCTAGTCCAAAGGACAACAAAACACACGACGGCTACAGACAAAATCTGTGTGAACCACAATCTCTGCTTCATTTTTCATTTTGATGTTTTCCTTTCTTGCTATATTATACATGTTTTCACACACACAACACACACACACACACACACACACACACACACACACACACACACACATATATATATATATATATATATATATATATATATATATATATATATGCATATATATGCGCGCACACACACACACGCACACACACACACACACACATATATATATATATATATATATATATATATATATATATATATATATATATATATATATATATATATATATATTGCCTTTTCCCGGTGGTGATTATTTTTTGCATACAGAGTTTACGTCTGTCTTCGCTTTGGTAGCGATAGTCAAGTCTGGGTAATCATCGAGTCAGTGTCCAGACAGCATAGCAGCATGGACAGGTAGTTGCTACCTGTTGACCTCTACAGTTCTGAGGATGTGAAGTTCGACTTCGGGTTCGAGGATGAGTTGATGACTAACCCAGGTCATCAGTGGAGAGGAGGCAATTTGGCTGTCGCATCGACTCTGCGTGAACGTCTGTGATTCATGGAGATGTTCCTGTTTGCCGTCATGGGGCGGTTTTGACGACTTCACGGCAGTTGTTTGGTGGTCATCCTCGACGACCTTTGATGGTCATCCTCTGTGATCCTTGTTTAGTGGTCTTGACATCTCTGGGTAGATGTTTATGTATTATCTGTAGGAAGCTTGTTAATTATCATTACAGATGTTTTTGAATTATCAGTGTAATTGGTATTTATGATAATTTGGTTTATTTGTGCTGCTTTAATGATTTTTCAGTTATTTGGATTTTGGGTTATACCATTATTTATGTTAATTGATGCTAATTGTAATAATTATGGTGTCTGGAATGTTTGTGTTTTCTTGATGTAGCGTGAGTGTTTACTTTGATTTTGATGTTTTGATGGTAATGTTTTAATTTTAACTAATTTTGCTAGATCTTTGTTTTTTGAACCACATCTCCGTTCATCAGGTTCTATCATCAATTACAGAGAAATGGACTGGAAAGACTGGCAGAAGCCGAGACAACCACGGGGAAAGGGAACAACAAAACCAGCAAAATAACCTTAAAACTAGTTTATTAGCTTTATAGAATATACATATTTACAACTGAGTCAAGTCTGGCGTAAATCAATAAATAAATATACAACATCAAACAACCAAAGAGTCAGTCATAAATAAAGATGTAGCACAATAAGTAGCATAATAAGTTACTTTAAAATAAAACATTACCACAGAAGCAAAAAAGTAACAAACACCATAAAAAAGTGAACAACATTTCAGCTACATCAAACAATAGACAATACAAACAGCATAAAGTGATATCAATTAACATAAATGGTATAACCAAAAATACCCAAATGTCTAAAAATTCATTAAAACAGCACAAATAACAATAACCCAAATTACCTTAAATACCAATTACACTCATGATACATAAATATCTGTAATGATAATTCACAATCCTCCTACAGTGCAAAACTGAACATCTACCCAGAGATGTCCAAAACCACAACAAGGGTCACAGAGACTGACCATCAAAGATCATCGAGGATGACTATCAAACTACTGCCGTGAAGTCGTCAAAACCGCCCCATGACGGCAAACAGGAACATCTCCACGAAACACACACGTTCACCGCAGAGTCGATGGGCAGCCAAATTGCTGTATCAGAGGAATGTCTCCTCTCCACTGATGACTAGGGTTAGCCATCACCTCATCCTCAAACTCGAACGAAGTTCACATCCTCAAATGCTGTAGGGCCAACAGGCAACAACTACCTGCTGTTAAACACGTCCATGCTGCTATGCTGTCTGGACCCTGACTCGCTGATTACCCAAACTTGACTGTTGCTGCCAAAGCTAAGACAACAGACGTAAAGTTACTTTGTATACAAAAAATAATCACCACCGG
>JANJGK010000020.1:47752242-47767242 GCA_039081455.1 Macrobrachium rosenbergii | reverse complement strand
CGATTAATGTCTCTAAGTCTAATATATTCTGTGTTCCGCTTGTATGCCTTTATGAATAATTATCAGGCTGTATTTCATATTCCTTGCACTTTAGAAGCATCTGAGGGTATTGGAAGGAATGCAGTTTTGTTTACTAATGATTTTTCTTTGAGACTGAAATATTAAAACAGTATGACTAGATGTACCACCAAATACATCCCCAAGAAAATTAAAGTCGCACTTTTCCATTGCTATTCCAATGATTAAATCAAGGGCCAAATATCCCCTCAGATGATTCGTACAACTTAATTGTGACTTTCGTAAAAGTAATAGATTCCATTCTTGGTAATAATTTCCATTGGGGTTGTTGTTAAGGGTTCGGTAATGACTTTGTCACCTATTTCCCTGAGGTTTTCCTCATTATATGTAAAATATGTTTTTTTTTCTAGAAACTAATAGGGTAATACAGACAGTATAAAACAAATTATTTTAAAAATTTCCTTGCACCTAACCTGACATTTATCTAGAGAGAAGCATGCTAATATTTGTTAAGTTTTATTCATTCACTTACAGAAAAAAAAACCTGGTTACTCATTACATTTGCAGTGTGTGGTCATACGCTCTTCAAACATCCAAATTACTTCCCTCTCCTCTTACCTTTACATTTTTATTACCTTTACCCTCTTACTTTCCTTGAGTGGAAAGCAGGTAATGGAAGGGAAAATCCGGGTTCCCTTTTACAGGCAAAACGCCCTCGTGTGTTCCCTCGTCCGGTTATTCTCCATCTCTTCCCCTTCAAAGTCCTTGCACAGATTTTTATTCCCTCGATTACTCTTCTGTACCTTTAATCTTCTCTATCGTTTTACCTTTATGGTTTTCTTTAAATATGTTCTTTTCCAAAGAAAAAATGAAGTGGAAGAACAATGCCGTACATCAAAGCGATACAAGAGATTGTTGTGAGGAGGATTAGTGTTTAGTTTTTCATGATTCTAGTATCTGTGGTCAAGTTCCATGCGTCTGACTTTATCTCTTTCTAATTTTTTGTTTTCCTTTTCATTCCTCCCCTGACTGACTATACACGACTCTTTTATAAACCTTTTATTTTTATTTCTTTTTTCAGGTGATTTGTACCATATGTTCAATGGTTCTCACCAACACTTGTTTTCTTTTCCCGTGGCCGATTTTTATCTTATCTTCCGCAAATTTTAAAATAACTAACGGGCTCCTCCACAGTAGAGAGTCCGGTTTAACTTAAAACAACAGCAATCTCAAGGTTTTATTATCGTACCCTTGTAACCAACTGATCAAAAATGCGTTAAGTTCCTTTATAAAAGAGTTGGAAAAAGCAGACTAGTTTTCAGTTTTAGCTGAATGTTTAAGTATGTAGTCAGTAGTGGAGAATACAGTTAATTCTCTAGCTTGTGGTTGTTTGGTAGCAATGTTGAAAATCCTTTTCCATGACGATGCACCAAAGCAAATCACTCCAAAGCACTCCGAAAACTCATACCAAAGGTTTCTGCTTCCAAAATGAGCGAGGAAGATGGGGAACGCACAAGAAGCATTGTTTGAGAGTCAAGCAAAACTAGATTTTATTGAATGGTTTGGGGGACACGATGCTCGTCGTAGTGCAGGACACTGTTTGATGTTCAAATAGAAATATAAGGAGTTTTATAATCTATAACCCTACTCTAGCTTAGCCCCCGACACACACACACATACACACACGCACATACACACATGCACAAAGAAAACAAAACCAGCAAGCGCCTAGTTAACAGTTCTGTGAACAAGTTTACTTTATATGTGACCAGGGTTTTCCCAAGACCTTCGTTGATTGTGTTGAAATTCGATTAATATGACTCGTGCTTGCATTTTATCCATGTGACTTGAATTAGATATCTATTTGCGAGATGAGTTATGATTCTGGCCATGGCAATGATATTAACTAAATTTTTATCTTTGTACCTGAACCTTCTGAAATCATTTCAGAATGAACGTTGAGGTATGTGTCCTAAGCCACTTACCTATGATTTAAATTTTTTTCTCTACTGTCTAATATGAAAAAGACCACAAATTATAGTTAAGTTTGGAAATATTACCAGGATTTCTCTTCTCAACCTTCTCTTGCACGAATTTGATCGGTCCTTTAACTTTACTTAAATTTGTTCTGGATACTTTTCAAAGAGGAATATATATATATATATATATATATATATATATATATATATATATATATATATATATATATATATATATATATATATATATATAATAGAGACTAAGCGAAGGAGAAAGTACAGTCCGAAGATTTTGCAAAGAAAATGGGAGGATGAAGGAGCGCTGGAATAGGCGAGGGTTGCTTGTTAAAGTGGCTGTTGTGTCCATCTTCTGTCAATCACTTTCTGCTCACTGAAGTTAACCTCGAAAACGGTTGAAAAAATGCATCTGTAATAGGGGAGAGAAGAGAGATAGACAGACACATAAAGAGGGAGATTGTGTAAATATATTATCCCAGTACACCATCAAACAGCAAGTAAAAAACTGAAGAGAGTCGTCGCTCTCACTTTCCAGGATATAATAATCCATAGGTGTTCCAGATTAGATGGACCTGTTAAGCCATCCCTTTGGCATAAGAAAACTACTTTACTGGTGTGGCAGTGTAAAATTAGGCATATTTCGAGAACTATGGGTTGTAACAAAGAGAGTTCTAGCCTTCTTCTCTATTAAATTAAATTTTAAGGAGCAAAGAAAAACAGAAAGTACAACCTGACACCGTTTCTAAAAAAATTAAAAGAAATAGGAAAAAAAGCAATATTGGTAACTGATATCAGTGTACTCAATTATTTTTTTTTAAATGGAATTGCTGCTAATAATTGCATAAACGAATACTTTCTTATTATTCGGATTTTTATTTCAAATTATATTATTAATTTAAAGAATTTTGTTCCCATTTTCAGAAAGTAATTTCACTATAAAACTGCGAACAATACAGAAAGAGGAAGTTGGAATGTGTGGAGAGAATGACTTCGAAAATGCCTTCTATACAGAATTATCAATGTAACTTTGTTTTTGTGCGTTTCGCCATTTCTATCGTGAGAGAGAGAGAGAGAGAGAGAGAGAGAGAGAGAGAGAGAGAGAGAAGAGAGAGAGAGAGAGAGAGAGAGAGAGAGAGAGAGAGAGAGAGAGAGAGAGAGAGAGAGGTTGTTACTCCGTAATCTTTGTATATGAAATCATTCAGATGTTAGTGGATTCTTGAGAGTTTACCATAATTATTTGTCAAGTTCTCCACGCACTACGCCGGATTTTAATAAAAAAAAAAAAAATTATTCCTAGTACATGATACTGATTTTATTTCACACACGCACACATACACGCGCACACACACACACATACACACACGCACACACACATACACACACACACACACACACACACACACACACACACATATATATATATATATATATATATATATATATATATATATATATATATATATATATATATATATATATATATATATATATATATATCGACGGGGTAACGAGGGAAAGCACAGAGCATTTTCATGATTTATTGTGCCGACGTTTCACAAACCATCTTGAATGCATTTTCAAGGCTGCAGATATTTGAACACCATATTACTCGTAATAATTCTTAGAATATTTCGACAAAATATATAGATTTACTACAATGACATCTTCAGTAAAAGTAAAATATAGCAGAATAGTGAAATAAAAAAAAAAAACAAATCAGAATACAAAGATATAGAAAAAAAACTCAAGAACGTAAACTTAAAAAACTTAAAAAATTTAAAAAAGACGTAAAATAATCTTGACATCACTGGTTACATCAATATATTTAAAGTGAGACAAAATAAAATTAGTAAAAACCCAGCAGTAAAAAAAAAAAGTAAAGGTCAAAATAGAATTAATACAGCTAAAAGAAGAAACATAAAAGCGCAAAAACACTACGGAGTAAAACACCCACCCAGCGGGCAGTTTCAAAGAGAAACTAAACAGAAGAACCTTCAGAGACCGAGAAACGAAAGACGAAGTGCAACGGGCCATTACGTAATGTACAATTGGATGGAGGAATTCTGGGAGTTTAACGACGGAACTAGCTTTTTTATCATTATGGACTCTAAGACGTGAAGTTCGTTTTCATTTTGTACGTGTCCTATGATTTGGAAATCTTTGGCCTCTATGTGTGTTTTACAGATCTTTGAGTGATTCCGAATATTTGATTGTTCTGGATTGGACAGTCCACTCCCTGTCCTAAAACTTACTCCTCTATGAGAGTCCAAGCGTACTTTTAGTAGCCTTTTTGTACATCCAACATAGGTCCCTCGACTACATCTAGGGCAAAATGAAAACGAACTTCACGTCTTAGAGTCCATAATGATGAAAAGGCTAGTTCCGTCGTTAAACTCGCAGAATTCCTCCATCCAATTGCACATTACGTAATGGCCCGTTGCACTTCGTATTTCGTTTCTCGGTCTCTGAAGGTTCTTCTGTTTAGTTTCTCTTTGAAACTGCCCGCTGGGTGGGTGTTTTACTCCGTAGTGTTTTTGCGCTTTTATATTTCTTCTTTTAGCTGTGTTAATTTTATTTTGACTTTTAATTTTTTCGTTTTTTTACTGCTGGTTTTTTACTAATTTTATTTTGTCTCACTTTAAATATATTGATGTAACCAGTGATGTCAAGATTATTTTACGTCTTTTTTACATTTTTTTTGTTTTTTTCAATTTACGTTCTTGGGTTGTTTTTTTTTCCTATATCTTTGTATTCTGATTTGTTTTTTAAATTTCACTATTCTGCTATATTTTACTTTTACTGAGGATGTCAATGTAGTAAATCTATATATTTTGTCGAAATATTCTAAGAGTTATTACGAGTAATATGGTGTTCAAATATTTGCAGCCTTGAAAATGCAACCAAGATGGTTTGTGAAACGTCGGCACAATAAATCATGAAAATGCTCTGTGCTTTCCCTCGTTACCCCGTCGATGTGGTTTTTAGCAGTGGCTCCTGTTGTGATTGTAAATATATATATATATATATATATATATATATATATATATATATATATATATATATATATATATATATATATATATATATATATATATATATATATATATATATATATATATATATATATATATATATATATATATATATATATATATATACATACATATAAATACATACATACATACATACATACATATAAATACATACATACATACATACATACATATATATATATATATATATATATATATATATATATATATATATATATATATATATATATATATATATATATATATATATATATATATATATATATATATATATATATATATATATATATATATATATATATATATATATATATATATATATATATATATATATATATATATATATATATATATATATATATATATATATATATATTGTCACGTCCTTCTCTTTAAATCATAACCAAGATTCATATTTTACTATACCAGGCTTGTACTGACCAGCAGATCATAAGCACTTACTCTCATCACCATAGTGAGCTATCTAATATCCTTGTAATTGACACCGAAGCAACAACACATATGGTCCCGTTTTAACTTTCAGATAAGGAGTGTGAAAAAACAAGAAGCCAGTGTCATCATATTTTGCTATGATTAGATGTGGCTCTATATAGGGTGACAAGTGGGCATTGAAGAAAAACCTGAAGGGTGAATTCAGTTATAACTATGCTCAACTATTCAAGTGATAGCTTATCAAAATGGGAATCTTTGACAGTAGGTAAACACAGCATTAATTATTCCTTACATGAAATAAGTTTTCTTCGCATAGCAGATTGATGAATACAGCGTTTCCAGATGTGACCAGGATGATGAAAAGACAAATAGCTGAAGATGTTAATACGGAATGAAGTTCTATAAACCTAACATCGATGATCCTGGATGATGTTGACAATAATTATGATGAAATAATGAGAGTCTGAAGTATCAGTTAAATTTATGTGGTGAATATCTTCAATTCATAGGTTCCCAAAAATGTTCTGTGCCAGAACCACTGGCACCTACCACCTCCTCTAACCAGTGCCAAGCGTAAAACTTCCAACGATGACTACCAATCCCCTGAACCTCAGGGTGGCTGTAGAATTTCAAGGGAACAATGGAGGTGTTCTTTAGTAAGCAGACAGGAATTACTGTAGCTCCCCTACCTCTTGAGCAGACTACTTACGATGATAGCTCATGAATAGGAAAAGTGCTCGTTAACCACTGTTGTTAACTATGCAAACAAACCTATGCATATTTACGAATATGCTCATCACCGACAACATTAACAGGTTTCCAACATCCATTAAACAATTTCACTTCAAAATTCAGCAATACCATAAGACCCTTACATTTGTAAAATTTTTTGTCTTTAAAAATGATAAAAACAACAACTCCATTACCATTAATACACCAGAAAGAGCAGTAATATGAAAGTCAACAACAACAAATTCTTCAATGAAAATATATGTATAATATTAGCAAATGTGAATGATCATACCAGAGAGGGCCTAAGAATGAATTAACTAAACCGAAACAGTAAGCAATATATGACTGAAAAATGGGAAAATCGTAGGATGAAGATGAAAAGTTCTATTAATGAATATTTCTGGACAATGAATCTGCAATTATGTTATCTTTACCTTTCATATGTTCCACTGTGAAATTAAACTCTTGTAAAATTAGACTCCAATCAGCTAGACGTCTATTCTTACCACCAAATTTCTTCAAATATTTAAGAGAATTTTGGTCAGTCAACACCTTTAAAGGCTTAATGCCCAAAGTTTTGTACACTTCAAAATACTTTAAAGTTAATACAAGGGCTAAAGTTTCCTTTTCCATAGTACTATACTTACACCAACACCTACCCTGTGATGTTATGTTTACATCCTCAAGAAGTGATTACATATTATGAATAAAAATGTACTGGACAGATATCTCTCCACACTGTCGCATTAGTAGAACATCAAGCCCACATACTAATCGTTTGAGAGCTGACCTCTCTGGTACTTTTAAACATTCAGTCTTTGACCCATTACCGTACAATGACATCCAGTTTTCTGTTGTGTGTGACAGGAGCTTACCCAGAGAAGAAGTCAGTGACAAATCTCTAACCAGGTTTTGATTCTCAAGGTTAGTTTGAGCGAGGAAAGGCTCAGGTAATGTCGTCCTGGTTTGGCAGATCAAGGCCACCACAGACTGCAGCATTGGCAGAAGGGGTATCCTCATGCTAACATACAGCATGGCAACAACAGCAAAGGAAATAACTAAAAAAATGAAAATGGGGGATGGAGTAATACCATTTTCTTTTGTCATAAGGCGAATGATCACATGGAGAACTACTTGCACTGAGGTGTCCACCACTGACCACTCTTGTCCCATCATGGTTCAACTCGGCCACACAAGAACTCTTACTATTGATGCCCTGCTCCTTACTGTACTCGTCCTCATTGTGCCGACTCCATGTTTCATTTTTCTGCGTCTCGAGTAATTAGTACCACCTTTTAATAAACCTAGATGGCCTGAAGAAGAGGAGATCCCAGATTTGTGCTTCTGGTAATAACGATTGACCGTGTCTGTGGGTATACCTAAACATTTCATACCATTAGATGACATTTCCTTACCTGCAATATCATCACCTATTATATACTGTACAGCTTCTGTTGGTAATGTTTCCACAATTGCAAATTTAAACACTCCTTTATATTGATCAGACACCAGATACAATTCCTCAAGGGGAGAAGAAACTACAGTAGAAGGAAAACTGCCAAGTAAAACAAAATAATTTTCCTGGAAAATAAAGTTCTTTGGTAAACTTGACCTTAAAATACAAGATTGAGTAGCTCCTATTTCTCTAAGCAATGTGACACTCTGTCCTGAGCCACTATTACTAGCTCTAACTACACCTTCCAACACAAACTACCCAGAATCTTTTAAAAATTCCATTTAATGTCAGGGGTACTTACAGATATAAAGACAGGGTTATTTATAGTCTTTACTTCATGCTTAATAACCGATAACTTACCAATCACGTTTGGGCAGCTTGACCTTATATGTCCAACTTTTTTTCCATTTATAGCAAATAATCTGCTTTCTATCTTGTTTATTATCAAGTTTATTTCCTACACTGACTTCAGTACTAGTCACTTCAGCCTGTGTATCATCATTCCTATCTTGCCTGTTAGATTTAATCTTAAAATTTCCTCCTCCAAAATTCTTAAAATTTGGAGAACCCCTCCAAACTCTACTCATGTGTGACAGATTATGTGCTAGCACAAATCTGTCTGTGGCTTGAGCAGCTTCATCCTCTAACAATACATTGAACTCCTCTAAATGAACCCTAATACTTAGTGGCAAATTATTCTTAAATTCTTCAAGAACCACAACATTCTTTAAAGATTCCAATGTCTAAATTTTTGCTGAACGTAACCAATCATCAAACTTTAAACTCTTGCTTCTTACAAACTCAACAAACATATCTTTAACTGGCTTTTTGTAATTTCCAAACCTAAAACAATAAGCTTCAGGAAACAATTCATAAGCCACAAAGACAGCAGATTTGACCTTATCATAATTAGCGGAATCTTCGTCACTCAAAGAAGAATATGCCAACTGCACACGCTCTTTGAAAACCGACTGAACCAGCACTGCCCAAGATTTTTTAGTCCACTCTACCTGGATAGCTACCTTCTCAAACGCTTTACAGAATTTCCCCACATCCTCTTCATCAAAATGAGGAATTAACTTAGTTGTCCAAGCTCCCCATGCTTGCTGTTCAATACTACTATCACATGATCCATCTCTCTTACTTTATCTGATTTTTGCTATCTGAATTTCCAGTTCTAACTTTTCATTTTGTTTCACTCTGTCTCTTTCCAGCACTCTTCTCTCTTTCATTACCCTGCTGATCTTGAACAAAATCCATTAAATCTTCACCCTCATATCCTAATTCCTTCCCTAACTCCACTAATCTCTCAAGTGACAATATTGTTTGAATAGTAAATTAACCAAACATTAACAAGACATTCAATGAACCTGTCAATTAATTACCCTAAAATGACTTTCCTAACACATAATAATTCATAAACCGCCAATGGCTATAGCAGATATTCACGACTCTCCTAACAGCCACATTCTCTATCCAGGAAAGTTAAGAATAACTGAACTACCAATGCAAACATTCCACCAACCAACTCCTTCACTGAAAGTTAATGGGGTTCTGTCATGGTCGCCAGAAATGTCACGCCCTTCTCTTTAAATCATAAGCAAGATTCATATGTTACTATGCCAGGCTTGTACTGAGCAGCAGGACATAAACTTACTCTCATCACCATAGTGGGACACCTAATAACCTTGTAATTGATACTGATGCAACATCACAAATGATCCCATTTAAATTGCCAGGCAAAGAGTATTAAAAAAACAAGAAGGAAATTTCATCAAATTTTACTATGGTTAGATGTAGCTACATACAAGGTGAAGAGTGGACATTGGAGAAAAACCTATGATCAACTATTTAAGCAATAGCTTATTAAAATGGGAATCTTTGGCAATAGTTCAACATAGCAAATACAGCGTTTCCAGATGTGATCAGGATGATGAAAAGACGAATAGCTGAAGATGTTAATATGGAACGAGGTTCTATAAACCAAACATCGATGATCCTGGATGATGACAACGATAATGATGATGAAACAATGGAGGTTTTCTTCAGTAAGCAGACAGGAATTAGCTCCCCTACCTCCTGAGCTCAATACCAACCAAAGACCAGATGTCAACTCTTACTGTCTTGCATAGACTACTTACGATGACAGTTCATGAAAAGGAAAAGTGGTCGTTAACTGCTGTTGTTAACTATGCAACCAAACCCATGCATATTTACGAATATACTCGTCACCGACAACATAAGCAGGTTTCCAACACCCATTAAACAATTTCATTTAGAAATTCAGCAATACCATAAGAATATACATTAAGTCTTGGATGACAGTGGACGAACTATGTGCAGGCCTGTCAGTAGCACTTCTGCTGCAGGTACATTTGTGTCGATGTTGGCGGTTAGCACAGTTGGATACAGAGAGCTTTTGATCATGATTTAAGTGCATGGAGATAGCGTAATCGAACAATGAACTGGGGTCGTCACATTTCCAGAAGAAATGATTAAGTGAGCGCATAGGTGTCATGCACTCTCGAATGGTATATTACCAGAGGAACAGTTAATCATGACAGAACTTCAGATATGGTGGCTGGTTATGGTTTTGCATTGTGAGTGTTTAAAGACCACCACCATGACGATACCTTATCTAGGCCATAGGAAAGTGAGTACCATAACTCATGAACACTTATATGTTTCCAGACATTTTGTGGAGAGACCTAGTAGTGCTGCAGTGAAATTCCACTGTGTCCCCATTAGGCATTTTTCTGTTCTGTTCTCCATTGTACATTTTTCTGTTTTGAATATTCATGTCATTTAACACCATTTCAGGTTTTAATATATTGATATGTTTTTTTCAACAGGAATTCTGGTTTCGTCCTGTGAGGATGAATATTTTGGAAGTGGTGTTTATTCTTTACATACTATTGACATTTATTGTGGTCTATTGTACATTACTTTGAGTCTCCAAGGTTATAAATAGCCAATAAATAGACAATGAACTTCAGCTAACTGGTGGTGTTGCAATAAATCATTAAATCCACTGGCCGGAATGAAACATGTACCGACGATCAAAAATATACAGAGGACGTTTTCAAAATCTTTCGGACTAAATCGTAAAATAAATATTGAGTAAACGTGAAAACTCTTAAGTCGAAGAAATTTCCATTGCACTTTGCACCTGTGCTTTCTGTAATGTCTGGATTTTTTTTTTAACTCACTGACGTTTTCGTTAAGGCCTTTTTAAGATAAAAATCTTTGTATGACAGACGGTATCATTATATCTGGAAAATACATTTTTCTCGTGAATTTAGAATTTTAATGCCTTTTTTTTCAAAGGATCTTTCTGGAGAGATCTTCAAGACTTCTTTTAAAGAGATCGAAAAAAATACGTATATCTAATATTCACTTCTTGTTTATATACAATCGTTCTCCCAATGTGCATATACCATGGTCGCAGGTTTTTTCATAAATTATTGTCATAAAAAGAAAAAAAAAGAAACACTTTTATACGTAAAACCTTATTGAAAGAAAGATAACTAAAACATTTCATACTTCCACATGAAAGAAAAAATACCTCTAACTGATAAGTGCTAATACAGGAAACATTTAAACAATAAAAAAAGATGGCAGAAAAGTTGTCTATATTCATAACTACCTAATACCCACGAGAATCACAGGAAACTACAGTCGTCCCAATACAATCCTCACCCCTAAGTAACGTGAAAATTAGTCTCTATTAAGGTTTTTGTGTGAAATTCATGTTTCACTGCGCCTCCGAAACCATTTTCTTCCACATATGAGACCCTCATATTAGAAGATGCAAAATATACCGGAAGATGCATTAGCAATTCTCTGGTAGACATCAGAGGTGCCTCACACTGAGGGACCTGGGGCAACCCGAACGAACTGTATGGTCTGTAAGGACCTGAATGTCCTCTAACAGATCTATAAGAGACGTGATTCAAGATACTTCATCATCTTTTCATCATCATATGAAGTAATTACTTCTAGTATTTATCATCCATATATGAGTTATGTTGGATTTAATATTTCTCGGGATGTTCCAATAACCTGGCCCAGGATACGATATGACAAGCATAGCAAATTGACAAGAATCACTAACTGCATTTATTCGCCCTCACCGTTTTCCATTTACTCCACAAGGGAATGAGGGGGCGTTTTGTATCGTACTAGAGGAACGCGATTGCGTTTTTTTTTTTTTTTTTTTTATTGTACACAACCAATGAAACTCATAGGATTTGCCGGAAGTTCAATGAAATATCCTTTCCTATCAACCTGCTCTAAAATCTGCGATAACAATCGCATTCCACTTTTGTCTTGGAAAACAACTTCCTACACGACCATTATGAGGAAATTAATTTCCCTCGCTTTAGTGCTGCTCATTCAGTTGATTATTCGTAGCAGCAAGCAAGCTTTATTGTTTTAGAATGGTCGTTTAACCATTGATCCTGGACTGCTGGTAAATATCTTGTGATGTATCTCTTTTAACTATATTCGCAGATCTTCATGAAAAAACAACAGACGAAGATGACTGAATCAAAATAGATTATTTGTTTGTGGAAGAATGGGGGAAGTTTCTTCAACGATTGTAGCAGTGAGCTACGTTAAATGAGAAAGAGACGGAAAAACAAACAAACACGCAGAGAGAGAGAGAGAGAGAGAGAGAGAGAGAGAGAGAGAGAGAGAGAGAGAGAGAGAGAGAGAGAGAGAAGCATATATATATATATATATATATATATATATATATATATATATATATATATATATATATATATACACACACACACACACACACACACACACACACACACACATATATATATATATATATATATATATATATATATATATATATATATATATATATATATATATATATATATATATATATATATATATATATTAATAACTCAGCAGTCTCGCACAGTGCAACTCCACCCCCCACATAATTTACCCCTTTTTGTTTATTGAGAACCGCATGGCCAAATGTATTATCAACATTCCGATCTGTCCCTTTTTTTTACCTGATACAGGTATTGAGATGACACAGATAACAAGGGCAAGGGGATATTTGATGCCACTCCCTTAAGAAGATTAGCCAAACTAATCTTCTTAAATGAACTTTCTAAAGGCAAGTTAAGCTGCCTGAATTGTATTACCTCCGCAGGAAACCCAGGGCAACGGAATCACTGCCCACCTGGCCAGTGAATCATGCTTGTACACGGCCCTTACCCCTGGGCGCGTACCTTAAAAGGGAGAAGCAGTTAGTTAGTTAGTTAGTTGTGGAGCAGAAGACATGAAATAAGAATCTTTGAGAGGACGGTCCTCCACGCGGGCGAGCGGTAACTTTGCTGAGAGCTCACCCTTCATCCCCGTCCGACTCCCGTCTCCAGACTCCAGTCTCCAGTCATCTCCAGTCTCCAGTCATCCTCGAGAGAAGCGCCATACGTGTGATCTTCCCTCGCCCTTATTTCATCAGAGACCAGCTTCCCCTAAGGTAAAGTGGAGTAAAGACTTTTCGGTCACGAAAGTTTGCCCTTTAGAAAGCCTGGAGTACCAGCATTTCATTTCTGTCCTTGTGCCAGTTTATCCTGTGCCATTTCCAATGTCCTGTGTTCGAGTGTAAAAGTGGTCATTCATTCCTCGAGTCTTTGGCGCCCTCAGTGCAAACTCGGGTTATATTCGGTGTTATATTGCTCCTTTACTGGCATGTAATGTGTAAATCTCTCTTGCAGAGGGACCCATTCACAGTGGACTCATCTTGGCCTGTACCCCACCTTTAATCAAGACTCCAGCCGAAGGATCTTCAGGCGTTGCAAGACCTTTATCAACTTACTTATCCATTTTCTCTTCAAATGCTTGCTTTTGTAAATATAATTCTTTAATTTAGCCCAAGTGTTTACGTAACATTTCCTTATGAAGTAGAGCCTTCAGCTCCTAAATTCTCCCCTTTTTCTAATATTTTTTACGATTCCCCATTATGCAAGTCAGAACTCCAAGGCAAATTAAATAAGGTTACCATTGCCGGCCTGTAGAATAACATAAACTCAGGGAAATACGTAAAAATATATATACAGAGAGAGAGAGAGAGAGAGAGAAGCATATATATATATATATATATATATATATATATATATATATATATATATATATATATATATATATATATATATATATACATATATATATATATATGTATATATATATATATATATATATATATATATATATATATATATATATATATATATATATATATATATATATATATATATATATATATATATATATATATATATATATATATATATGTATATATATATATGTATATATATATATGTATATATATATATATATATATATATATATATATATATATATATATATATATATATATATATATATATATATATATATATATATATATATATATATATATATATATACATATGTACATATATATATATATATATATATATATATATATATATATATATATATATATATATATATATATATATATATATATATATATATATATATATATATATATATATATATATATATAAACACACACACACACACACACACACACACACACACACACACATATATATATATATATATATATATATATATATATATATATATATATATATATATATATATATATATATATATATATATATATATATATATATATATATATATAAACACACACACACACACACATATATATATATATATATATATATATATATATATATATATATATATATATATATATATATATATATATATATATATATATATCCAGAGGAAGACGGACGAAAACCACACGTCACTAGGCTGTCTTATTTATTTTAAAACCAACGTTTCCTAATTTTGTACTGAATTACATCTTCAGGGCTGAGCACAAGAAAAGATGAAAACATAAAAACAGTTATAAGTACAGTCTTAGAATACATTTAAAATGTTACAGTAAAAATTAAATAAATAAGAATAAAAACACAAGAAACCTAGAGGTGAAACAGCAAGGAACTAAATGGTGGCTTCTTCCCATTTAGTTCCTTACTGTTTCACCTCTAGGTTGGTTGTGTCTTTATTCTTATTTATTTCATTTTTACTGTAACATTTTAAATATATGCTAATACTACACTTATAACTGTTTTTATGTTTTTATCTTTTCTTGTGTACAGGCATGAAGATGTAATTCAGTACAAAATTACGAGACGCTGGTTTTAAAATAAATAAGGCAGTCTAGTAATGTGTGGTTTTC
>JANJGK010000020.1:47749322-47752142 GCA_039081455.1 Macrobrachium rosenbergii | reverse complement strand
AGAGAGAGAGAGAGAGAGAGAGAGAGAGAGAGAGAGAGAGAGAGAGAGAGAGAGAGAGAGAGAAATAATTACCGCCAAAACAGGAATTCATAATACTTGTAACACTGGAGTCTGTTTAACCTATTCATGATTTTTTATTTGTTTTTTTTTTTTACACTGACCAATGTATAAAACAAAAAGTCTTAGAGATCTGAATACAAAGAGAAAGCGTGAATTCGCTATGTTTACTCGGAGATACATAGTGCTAATGGAAAATAAAATTTTTTGTTTCAAAGTTGCCAAATTTTTTACCTGTTTTCATGACACAGGAACTTGGGTACGGCGTCATAGGCTTCAAACAACTCTTATATTGTAGATGGAAGAGGAAGATGGCGATTGTAGTATATGAGATACGGGTTGGGCGAAGGTATAAAATCATTATTGGATGAAGCACAATTTAAACAGTGACGATGCTTACTTTGAATAATATTAGTCCATTTCATCGAATTACCTGATCTCGTCTTCCAATGGAAGAAGAAGAAGAAGAAGAAAAAAAGGCTAATCTATGTTTCTGCCAACTTTAATATTTTCAGAAATATCTTTTGTGGATCAACACGCTATCAATCATAGAAATATGTATAATAGTTTACTGCATTATGTGATGATAAACTTTAAGTGAGAAATAGAGCAAGCATTAAAATTAATTGTAAACATAGGGTACATAGGCATCTAACGCACAAATTAAAAAAAATGTATTATAATATTCCTAGATTTTAAGTTAGTAGGAAATGGATTTGGATCCGTTAATATGATCAGCTTAGTGTATTTGCTTAACTGGAATTTTTCATGAAAGGAAATTCCTTCCTTCAATTTGAATTTGAACTTTAGCATTATGTCAAGAGCATCTTTCTGTCAACTGGTCTCTTCAAAGGGACCGTAAATCCACACACTTGAAACTTGAACAAAATTCAGTACTGAACTACGCACACGAATCAGTTGAGAGAGAGAGAGAGAGAGAGAGAGAGAGAGAGAGAGAGAGAGAGAGAGAGAGAGAGAGAGAGAGAGAGAGAGAGAGAGAGAGCTATCCTTCCTAAATCCTTTTTAGGCTTCAAAGAGTAATTGTTTGATCAAAAGGGTTTGCCTTATACATACTAATATATCCAAATTAAATTTCGATGGTACAGAGGATGTTCTCTTTATAAAAGGACTCACATCAGTAGCAACAATAGCTGGATTGCTGCAAGCCCCTCCCCAGCTTCATATTCTTTTGATTATTAAAAAAAACTTAATAGCTTACTTATAATTCCTGAATTAGGGAAACATGTTTTATCTGAGAAAGAGATAAAACTTTAAAAAAAAAACTCGATGTATTTACAGTAATATGTATGTTATAATTTTCACAGTATAATGTATAATCATTGGCAGCTGAAATGAATCAGTAGCAATTTTCATTACTCAACGCTCACAAACAAATGAGTTGCGTCATTCAAATCTAATATATATATATATATATATATATATATATATATATATATATATATATATATATATATATATATATATATATATATATATATATATGTGTGTGTGTGTGTGTGTGTGTGTGTGTGTGTGTGTGTGTGTGTGTGTGTGTGTGTGTGTGTGTGGGCGCGCGCGCGCGCGCGTAAGGGGAAGATGGGTTCCTAAAGTCTATATACAAAGAAATTCAACTGGCCTTTCATTATTACGATTAGACGGTTTGTCTCTTAGGGTATAAAAAGACTCACTCCTAGCTCCATTTCGTTGGTCCTCCAAGTAAGGATTGAAAAAGAATTTAAATTTATAGGCTGGACATATTCCTGAGAGTGTTAACGAATAGCGTTAAATGAGAGTTTGATTAATGACCTATTCGTCCTAACAGATCTTTCAATATGTTCGAAGATGCGAACCCTGAACTGCCGCTTTGATTTTCTGATGTACATTGCATTTCAGCAATGACACTTGTACTTATAAACAATAGACGAATGCCTATTTGAAGGTAGAATTCACGCAGTGGCTTTGTGAAAAAATTTTTTTTTTTTTTGCATTAAAATACCTATTTCTGACAAATGTGAAATGAAAGTACACAACTACTCTGTTGACGGTGACAGTTGTGGGCTTTGGAAGAAATAATGATTTGAATCTTCTTTACCATATACGTAATCGTAAGATTTGTGTTAAAACCACTGAAATTAAGCATCGCTTTACAATATTAAAATATAAGTCCATACCAACCTAGTCTGAACATACTGTATACTAAAAGCTCTTGATGTTAAGGTCGTAACAAATTTTTCTTTCTTCAGCTGAATAGGAATAAATGGGGACATTTAGGAGGAAAAATCCGTAAAAGTTGGCTTTCTGTAAACAGATGTAAAAAAAATCCTTTTCATTATGGCTGATCAATACGTTAAGAAAGGCCAGCTCTCCAACCGCCTCAATTAAATTTCCGAAGTGAATTCGAAGTTGCTGTGCTTCGAATTCAAAATATTCTAAAAACAGTGAATTGTGGTCAGTAAATCTAAAGATTATGAACGTATCATCAACATATCGTCAGTACTCCAGAGGTTTAAACTCTTCGGGACATTCATTCAACCACTCTGCTTCAAGATGAGCAAGGACAGCATTAGCTGGTGTTGGTCCCAATGGACTACCCATTGCAGCGCCGTCGACCTGCTTATATATATATATATATATATATATATATATATATATATATATATATATATATATATATATATATATATATATATATATATATATATATATATATATATACACACACACATCTGTGTGTATTTACACACACACACAAACA
Source organism: Macrobrachium rosenbergii (assembly GCA_039081455.1). Taxonomy (NCBI): domain Eukaryota; kingdom Metazoa; phylum Arthropoda; class Malacostraca; order Decapoda; family Palaemonidae; genus Macrobrachium; species Macrobrachium rosenbergii. The sequence continues at coordinate 47,749,330 of JANJGK010000020.1, read as the reverse complement.
CACACACA
>JANJGK010000020.1:47724322-47746822 GCA_039081455.1 Macrobrachium rosenbergii | reverse complement strand
CAAAAAGCGTTGTGGAAAGGAGCTGCGTTTTTCCGCTCTGCGTCTCTCTCTCTCTCTCTCTCTCTCTCTCTCTCTCTCGCTCGCTCGCTCGCTCTCGGGATTACGAATGTCCCGTTTTAATGTAATTGATATTTTGGTAGACGATGGTCACTCATATTCTTTAACTGTTTAATTCCTTAGTAAATGTGTCTGAGTTATCTGAACAGTGTATTTTATTAAGTGTGTGTGTAACGGCGCCTGGTTAAAGACACGAAGCATTTGGTACCAAGGTATTGTAAACATATATAATTGTGGGTTTCTAGTGCACTAAGAAAAATATTTAGAGTGGTTATATGTAAAGATACCTTTTCACTTTTTAATATTTTTTTGTGTTATATGTTTCATGCTTTATCTTTTGAAGAATTTTTCTTTTATACATATATGTGATGTGTTTGCTATTGCCTTAATTTTTGCTTTACCTTTTTGGATACTTAATCTTTGCAGAGTATATTTCTGTGTCTTTTGTATCCACATTTTTATATGATTGATTTATTTGCCTTATTTTGTTTAATACGTGGGAATTAATTTACTTACAGTATATTTCCTTTCAATCAAGTTTTGTTATTTAACAATTTAAATCTTTCTTGAATAATTTTTATGAATTAATAAATTAATTTCTGATTTAATTTTGACTGATGATTAATTCAGATTTAATCCAATTTTTCAAATAATAATAATTTCCCTGAGACTGTTAAATGTCATGTATAATCTTTGAATTTAGAAATAAATTTTTGTATTTAAAATATTATATCAGAGTTTCATTCATTGACCCACCAGTAATTTTGATTTGAATTAGGGATAGAGTGGTAAGTGAGATGTTTTCCTTCAAGTAATTGAAGTGAGCTCGAACCAGGGAAATGAAATAAATAGAAATACTTGAACTTTATAATGTTAATGGAGTGATGCCCTTAGATTTTACCTCACACCTGTTTAACGAACTTTATCTGCTTTCTTTCATGATTGATAAGTTTTATAAGGGATCACTGTTGCCTTTAGAGAAATCAGTCGACTTATATATGTGACGAAGTGTCCAGTGTCTGTTCTTCAAATCAAACAAGAAACTAAGGGAAGCAGGACTAACAGTCAACCTAGAGAAGAGTGAGTTCGGGAAGGCAACTGTGCAGTATCTTGGGTTTGAAGTTGGGAAAGGCCTTCTCGCTCCAGTAAACGCTAATGTAGAGGGTATCCATAAGGCTACCCCACCTACTACTAGAAAACAGTTACAGAGATTTTTGGGCATGGCAGGATTCTATCGGCGTTTCTGCCCGAATTTCTCAGCTGTAGTAGCCCCCTTAACAGACTTAACTAGTCCCAAAGCTAAGTTTGTTTGGACTACAGAATGTCAAGAATCCTTTGAGAAGGTAAAAGCCATTTTAACTTCAAGACCAGTTCTTCGGGCTCCAGACTTCAATAAGAAATTTGTGATACAAGTTGATGCCTCTGACTGTGGAATTGGAGCTGTACTGCTTCAAGAGGATGAAAGTGAACTTTTGCATCCCGTATGTTTCATGTCTTCGAAACTGAAAAAACATCAGAAAGTGTATTCCACGATAGAAAAAGAAACTCTAGCCTTAATCACAGCATTGAAAAAGTTCGAAGTGTATGTGAACAGACCTAGGAATGATGAGATTTTAGTGCTGTCTGATCACAATCCGCTCACGTTTTTACAGCGGATCAAGAATCACGACCAGAGACTCACTCGGTGGTCTCTGTGCTTGCAACCCTATAATATTAAGGTACAACATATCTCTGGTAAGAACAATGTGGTTGCTGATTACTTATCCCGTTGTGAATCGTTGGTTTCAACCCCGGGATACCCAATCTTCTTGGGGGAGGAATCTTATGCTGTGGTTTTCGTGATGCAGTAATCTCCCCGTGTGTGTGTGAGTTGTAGTATAACTATGATTTTGTGTTCAGATACGCATATACCGTAAAAGAGTTAGCGCAAAGTTAGTGGTTAAACGCTATATGGTTTGAGAGGACGAGGTATGCGTTGAGCTGAGAGAGCACGGTAGGTGTGTAGAGAGAGAAGGGACAGGGCAGTCGTTGTTCGTGTATTTTCAAAACTGCTGAAGTAATGCATTCCATTGGGACTCGATCAAAACACTGTGGTTAGACCTACCACGTAGATAGACGCCCATACAGAAGAGTCGACACTCAGAGACCAAAAAGCGTTGTGGAAAGGAGCTGCGTTTTTCCGCTCCGCGTCTCTCTCTCTCTCTCTCTCTCTCTCGCTCGCTCGCTCGCTCTCGGGATTACGAATGTCCCGTTTTAATGTAATTGATATTTTGGTAGACGATGGTCACTCATATTCTTTAACTGTTTAATTCCTTAGTAAATGTGTCTGAGTTATCTGAACAGTGTATTTTATTAAGTGTGTGTGTAACGGCGCCTGGTTAAAGACACGAAGCATTTGGTACCAAGGTATTGTAAACATATATAATTGTGGGTTTCTAGTGCACTAAGAAAAATATTTAGAGTGGTTATATGTAAAGATACCTTTTCACTTTTTAATATTTTTTCGTGTTATATGTTTCATGCTTTATCTTTTGAAGAATTTTTCTTTTAACATATATGTGATGTGTTTGCTATTGCCTTAATTTTTGCTTTACATTTTTGGATATTTAATGGTCACTCTCCTAATAAAATATGTCCCTAACACCACCAGTATACACCAGAGTGATATTTGTGATCTGTTTTCCCAGGGTCTTGGGCACCACTTATATATGGGGGAAATGGTCCAGTCTAGTGCACCATTTATATATGGTGACCCCGGAGTGCCCATATAGTTCTTTTATTTTGTGAGGAGAGTGACCATATAGTTGTTCTTTGCATTTTGGGAGAGTGACCATATAATTGTTTTTTGCAATTTATTGTGTTGAATTGGTGTAATATTGAATTATTAGTTGGGTAACTGAGAGAGATGGCTCCCTTCAATGTTCAAGAGTTTTTAGCAAACCCCTCCATCCAAGAGTTATCTGAAATCACTCTGACTAAAGCACAGTGGAGTGAGATAGCAGTAGCATATGGTGGTCAGGTGTCTGCCAACATGGTAAAGGCACAAATAAAATTCATTGCAATCCAAGCATTGATGGACTCTGGTAAAATAGATGAAGAGCTCGGAGATGCTCAAGAATTGTTGAACGCAGCTGAGGCAGAACTTATAGATAAACATGGGCAAAAGAAAGATAAAAGTGATGCAGAAGCAGAGCTTAGACATCTAGAAGCAGAAACAAATTTGATTAAGCTGAAAATGCAGGCTGAAAGAGAGAGAATGCAGGGTGAAAGAGAAAAAATGCAGGCAGAAAGAGAAGACAGAGAAAAATGAGAAAGAAAAGAAAGAGAAGAAGAGACAGCCGCTGAAGAATTAAGAAAAATAGCAGAAGAAGAAAGAGAAATAGCTAGACACAAGAGAGAGATGGAAAGGTTGAAAGCTACAGCTGAATTGCCCGTAACACCTTCTAACCCTACTCAAGGTGATTCAGACCCTGTATTTGATGTAGTAAGAGTGCAGAAGTTAATTCCAAAGTTTACAGAAGAAGCTCCAGATGAGTTTTTTGATCACTTTGAAAAAGTGGCTGCAGGAATGGGATGGCCAGAGGATAAATGGTAAGTCTTGTTGCAGAGTGTTCTCATTGGAAAAGGAAGAAGTGCCTATTTAGCCTTATCAGCTGAGCAGTGTAAAGAGTACAAGGTACTTAAACACAATGTGCTACAAGTTTACCAGATGACCACTGAATATTATAATGAAAGATTCAGATCTTTGAGAAAGGATGACCAGATAACTTTCTTGGATTATGCGTACAAAGTAAGAAGATGTTTTAAACAATGGTTGGAGGCTGCTAAAGTTAAAACATTTGAAGATCTTGAAGAATTATTTGTCCTTGAACAATATCTTAGGGGAATTCCTGAACACATAAGAGCCTATTTGCGAGAGAGAGAGGTGAATAAACTTGACAAAGCTGCTACACTTAGCGAGGATTTCAATATCATCAGCAGCAAAAGGAACTATAATGTCAAGTACCCGAATCAACGCACAGGTTTTAGGTCTCACCCAAGTTTCAGGAGCAGATTTAATGGGAATCCTACAAGTGGTAATACCAAGTCATTTCAGGGTAATATCCCTCAGCAAGCTAATGTAAAATCCTCATATAATAATGTTGCAAGGCAATTACAGAAGCCTAATGTTGTCTGCTACAAGTGTGGAAGAGCAGGACACTTCAGTCGGGAGTGTCATCAGACACATTGGCAGTCCAAACCAGTTGGTCAAGTAGTAAGAAATGACCAGGTGAAACAGACTACAAAGAACAATGTGGGGAGGAGTCAAGCTCCAGTGAAGACTGAGACTAAACAAGCTGAATGTTTAGCAACCAGTGGAAATGTAACTTCAAGCAGTGAGTGGCTGAGCAGTTTGGAGGCTTTTAAGCCATATATCTATGAGGGTACGCTGACAACTCCAGGAGGAAGTGTACAGGTACCAGTCAAGGTGTTACGTGATACAGGGAGCAACCATAGTGTGGTAGTCCGTGGTGCTCACCCCCAGTTGGAGGAGAATCTTACAGGAGATTCTGTTATTTTGAAGGGTATAGGAGGAGAAGAGGTAACTCCTATATGCCGCTTACACCTGTCATGTGAATTGGTGACAGGAGATGTTGATTTTGCTGTAAAGGACTCACTGGCTGTTGAAGGTGTACATGTTCTGTTAGGGAATGAAGTTGGTAGTGTGCCATTTGTTCCTTGTCCTATAGTGACAGATAAACCATTGAGGATTAGTCCTACGGTAGATTTGGAGAAGAATAACCCCCACCTATTTCCTAGCTGTGTTATATATGTGACGAAGTGTCCAGTGTCTGTTCTTCAAATCAAACCTGATATCTAAGTGCTTGTCCCGGAGTCTAAGGCACCATTTATATATGGGGGAAATGGTCCAGTCTAGAGCACCATTTATATATGGTGACCCCGGAGTGTCCAGTGTCTGTTCTTTAAATCAAACGTGGGATCTAAGTGCTTGATATTTGATTGCCAAACTTACCATTTATTCAACAATTATAGTTACCTCACAAAAGCCAGACACCTGAACCCTCATCACACATAAAAGACGACTGATTTCTCTAAAGGCAACAGTGATCCCTTATAAAACTTATCAATCATGAAAGAAAGCAGATAAAGTTCGTTAAACAGGTGTGAGGTAAAACCTAAGGGCATCACTCCATTAACATTATAAAGTTCAAGTATTTCTATTTATTTCATTTCCCTGGTTCGAGCTCACTTCAATTACTTGAAGGAAAACATCTCACTTACCACTCTATCCCTAATTCAAATCAAAATTACTGGTGGGTCAATGAATGAAACTCTGATATAATATTTTAAATACAAAAATTTATTTCTAAATTCAAAGATTATACATGACATTAACAGTCTCAGGGAAATTTATTATTACTTGAAGAATTGGATTAAATCTGAATTAATCATCAGTCAAAATTAAATCCGAAATTAACTTATTAATTAATCAAAAATTATTCAAGAAAGATTTATATTGTTAAATAACAAAACTTGATTGAAAGGAAATATACTGTAAGTAAATTAATTCCCACGTATTAAACAAAATAAGGCAAATAAATCAATCATATAAAAATGTGGATACAAAAGACACAGAAATATACTCTGCAAAAGATTAAATATCAAAAAATGTAAAGCAAAAATTAAGGCAATAGCAAACACATCACATATATGTATAAAAGAAAAATTCTTCAAAAGATAAAGCATAAAACATACAACACGAAAAAATATTAAAAAAGTGAAAAGGTATCTTTACATATAACCACTGCAGATATTATTTTAGTGCACTAAAACCAGTAATTATGTTACCATACCTTGGTACCAAATTGCTTCGTGTTTTTACTCAGGCGCCATTACACACACACTTAATAAAATACACTGTTCAGATAACTCAGACACATTTACTAAGGAATTAATCAGTTAAAGAATATGAGTGACCATCGTCTACCAAAATATCAATTACATTAAAACGCGACATTCGTAATCCCGAGAGCAAGCGAGCGAGAGAGAGAGAGAGAGAGACGCAGAGCGGAAAAACGCAGCTCCTTTCCACAACGCTTTTTGGTCTCTGAGTGTGTGCCCCTTTTAGATGCAGAGGGCACAGTCTATGGGTGGAAAGAACAGGTCCCAGACGATGTTTTTATTTTAAAACTCTTTAAAATTATAATTAGAGACAAAGTGGAATTACAGTTAACACTAATATTTATCATTACATAGTTTCAGAACAAGAGAATCTCTAATTATTATAATAAGAATGGAAAACATCGCTTCTAATAACATTCCTGAACGACATTAGGCAACTTTTGTAATGGAATCTTCCACCCCACAATGTTTTTGATCACAGCCCATAGTGCCTTGTCCACTAATGGAGAAGATGATAGTCTCAGCAAGTTTTGAAACTGACTAAACAAACGCGTCCCTATACAACGAACAACGGTTCTCTCTCTCTTAGCGCCACTCACATCCTCTCTAACTATACAGCGTCTCAAGACATACAGCGTTTAATCATTTTACCTACGCTAACTCTTTTATGGTATACGCATATCTGAACACAAAACCATAGTTATACAACAACTCACACAGACACACGGGGAGATTACTGCATTATGAAAACCACAGCATAAGACTCCTCCCCCAAGAAGATTGGTTATCCCGGGGTTGAATCCAACGATTCACAACGGGATAAGTAATCAGCAACCACATTGTTCTTACCCGAGATATGCTGTACCTTAATATTATAGGGTTGCAAGCACAGAGACCACCGAGTGAGTCTCTGGTTGTGATTCTTGATCCGCTGTAAAAACGTGAGCGGATTGTGATCAGACAGCACTAAAATCTCTTCATTCCTAGGTCTGTTCACATACACTTCAAACTTTTTCAATGCTGTGATTAAGGCTAGAGTTTCTTTTTCTATCGTGGAATACACTTTCTGATGTTTTTTCAGTTTCGAAGACATGAAACATACGGGATGCAAAAGTTCACTTTCATCTTCTTGAAGTAGTACAGCTCCAATTCCACAGTCAGAAGCATCAACTTGTATCACAAATTTCTTATTGAAGTCTGGAGCCCGAAGAACTGGTCTTGAAGTTAAAATGGCTTTTACCTTCTCAAAGGATTCTTGACATTCTGTAGTCCAAACAAACTTAGCTTTGGGACTAGTTAAGTCTATTAAGGGGGCTACTACAGCTGAGAAATTCGGGCAGAAACGCCGATAGAATTCTGCCATGCCCAAAAATCTCTGTAACTGTTTTCTAGTAGTAGGTGGGGTAGCCTTATGGATACCCTCTACATTAGCGTTTACTGGAGCGAGAAGGCCTTTCCCAACTTCAAACCCAAGATACTGCACAGTTGCCTTCCCGAACTCACTCTTCTCTAGGTTGACTGTTAGTCCTGCTTCCCTTAGTTTCTTGAAAACTTTCCTCAGGATCTTCAGATGTTCTTCCCATGTTGTAGAGTAAATGACTATGTCATCCAGATATACACCTACTCCTTCTATGGACCCTAGCAGTCGATCCATCACTCGTTGAAACGTTGCAGGTGCATTCATCAGACCAAATGGCAGAACAGTATACTGATACAGTCCAAAAGGAGTAATAAAAGCTGACAGCAATTTAGCATTCTCATCTAAGGGAATTTGATAGTATCCCTTCAACAAGTCTATCTTGGAGACAAACTTGGCTTGTCCAACATTATCAAGTAACTGATCTATAAGAGGCAAGGGATAATTGTCAGCCACACTGATGGAATTCAGCTTCCTATAATCAGTACACATCCTAAATGAGCCATCTGGTTTCTTCCCTAACACACATGGAGAACTGTAGTGACTTGAACTGGGTTCTGCTAATCCATGCTGTAACAAATATTCAACTTCTTTCTTCAAAACATCTCGATGATAAGGTGATAGGCGATAAGCTCTCTGTTTGAATGGTCTGCCATCTTCTTGGATCTTGATCTCATGCTTGATCAGATCAGTACACCGAGGTACATCTGCAAATAGTTCTGTGAAGCTTCTAATCACTTTGCACAACTCACCACCTTGCTCAACACTCAAATGTTTCAGTTTATCCTCCAAATTTTCCAAAATTGAAGAATTATTCATCTTGCTTTCAGCTCCCAATTCATATCCATCGTCGTCTTCTGTAATTGAAGTTGTCTGGGTTATTGACACAGTTTCCATTTTGGTTTCTGAGAAGTAAGGTTTTAAGAGGTTTACATGTATCTTCCTTTTTCGTCTTCGTCTTTCTGGTGTTTCAATTACATAAGTTCTATCACTTAACCTCTCAATTATCTTGTAAGGACCTTGAAACTTGTTGGAAAGGGGAAATCTCTTGACAGGTAAAAACACTAACACTTGTTGACCAACACTAAAATTTCTTACCTTAGTCTTCTTATCATATCTCCTTTTCATTTTCTCTTGACTCAGTTTCAGATTTTCTAAAGAGAATTTTCTAATCCCTTCCAATCTTTTCCTCAAGTTCTTTACATACTCTCCTTGGATTTCCACTTGATTTTCTTCCCAATTTTCTGCAAGAATTTTCAACGGTCCTCTCACTTCTCTACCAAAAATCATCTCGTTAGGTGAACAACCCATGCTTTCTTGATAAGCATTCCTAATTTCAAATAACATCAATTGTACACCAACATCCCAGTCTCTGCCTGACTCAGAACAATACTTAGTCAGCATACTTTTCAATGTCTGGTGAAACCTTTCCAAGGCTCCTTGAGTTTCTGGGTGATATGCAGTGGACAACTGTTGTTTCACTCCTAACAAGTTCATCACATCCTGAAATTGTTTGGAAGTAAAATTGGTTCCTCTATCACTTTGTACAATTTCAGGTATCCCAAACTTTGAGAAAAACTCCACTAGTTTCTCAGCAACTATCTTGGCAGATATGTTTCTAACAGGGATTGCCTCAGGATATCTTGTCACAGGACACATCAATGTTAACAGATACTCATGACCCTTCTTTGTCTTCGGCAGTGGTCCAACCATATCTATAATCACCTTGCTGAAGGGTTCTCCTCTAACTTCTATAGGTTGTAGGGGGGCTTTCTGAATGGTTTCATTTGGCTTTCCAGCTATTTGGCAGGTATGACACTCCCGACAGAACTTGCTAACATCTTTGTGAAGTCCAGGCCAGAAAAAATATTTCATGGTCTTCTCCACAGTCTTCCTAATTCCCATATGTCCAGACTCATGAGCTACTGCTACTACTTGCTCCCTCAATGGACGTGGGATCAAAATTTGATGATATTCACCCCATTCAGCATCTCCTGGTATATCTGCAGGTCTATGCTTTCTCATCAGCATACCTTCCTTCAGATAATAACAGGTAGGAGTTTGTTGCATCTCTTCTTGATCAACAACTCTGAAAAACAGCTCAGCTAAGGATACATCCTTTTTCTGTCGGTCCATTAGCTTCTCCCTGGTCACCTGACCAACTTCAAGGGTTGAGCTCTCAGTATCTGCTAACTCAGCTACTGTAGTTTCACTGTTATCTTCAGGAACATCTTGACTACTCAGAGTCTCTTCAGGGACGACAGCTTCTTCTTGGGAAACCTCTTCTTGGTCAACATTAGGGGAAACATCATTTCTCTGGAACAACTCTTCTAAGCTCAATGATCCTTCTTGAGTGGGTAAATCCTCAGACTCTTCACTTGCAGGCATAGTCCTCTTCATACTCCTAGTAGTCACACAGCTAGGAAATAGGTGGGGGTTATTCTTCTCCAAATCTATCGTAGGACTAATCCTCAATGGTTTATCTGTCACTATAGGACAAGGAACAAATGGCACACTACCAACTTCATTCCCTAACAGAACATGTACACCTTCAACAGCCAGTGAGTCCTTTACAGCAAAATCAACATCTCCTGTCACCAATTCACATGACAGGTGTAAGCGGCATATAGGAGTTACCTCTTCTCCTCCTATACCCTTCAAAATAACAGAATCTCCTGTAAGATTCTCCTCCAACTGGGGGTGAGCACCACGGACTACCACACTATGGTTGCTCCCTGTATCACGTAACACCTTGACTGGTACCTGCACACTTCCTCCTGGAGTATTCAGCGTACCCTCATAGATATATGGCTTAAAAGCCTCCAAACTGCTCAGCCACTCACTGCTTGAAGTTACATTTCCACTGGTTGCTAAACATTCAGCTTGTTTAGTCTCAGTCTTCACTGGAGCTTGACTCCTCCCCACATTGTTCTTTGTAGTCTGTTTCACCTGGTCATTTCTTACTACTTGACCAACTGGTTTGGACTGCCAATGTGTCTGATGACACTCCCAACTGAAGTGTCCTGCTCTTCCACACTTGTAGCAGACAACATTAGGCTTCTGTAATTGCCTTGCAACATTATTATATGAGGATTTTACATTAGCTTGCTGAGGGATATTACCCTGCATTGACTTGGTATTGCCACTTGTAGGATTCCCATTAAATCTGCTCCTGAAATTTGGGTGAGACCTAAAACCTGTGCGTTGATTCGGGTACTTGACATTATAGCTCCTTCTGCTGCTTATAATGTTGTAGTCCTCACTGAGTGTAGCAGCTTTGTCAAGTTTATTCACCTCTCTCTCTCGCAAATAGGCTCTTATGTGTTCAGGAATTCCCCTAAGATATTGTTCAAGGACAAATAATTCTTCAAGATCTTCAAATGTTTTAACTTTAGCAGCCTCCAACCATCGTTTAAAACATCTTCTTACTTTGTACGCATAATCCAAGAAAGTTATCTGGTCATCCTTTCTCAAAGATCTGAATCTTTCATTATAATATTCAGTGGTCATCTGGTAAACTTGTAGCACATTGTGTTTAAGTACCTTGTACTCTTTACACTGCTCAGCTGATAAGGCTAAATAGGCACTTCTTCCTTTACCAATGAGAACACTCTGCAACAAGAGGGACCATTTATCCTCTGGCCATCCCATTCCTGCAGCCACTTTTTCAAAGTGATCAAAAAACTCATCTGGAGCTTCTTCTGTAAACTTTGGAATTAACTTCTGCACTCTTACTACATCAAATACAGGGTCTGAATCACCTTGAGTAGGATTAGAAGGTGTTACGGGCAATTCAGCTGTAGCTTTCAACCTTTCCATCTCTCTCTTGTGTCTAGCTATTTCTCTTTCTTCTTCTGCTATTTTTCTTAATTCTTCAGCAGCTTTCTCTTCTTCTCTTTCTTTTCTTTCTCATTTTTCTCTGTCTTCTCTTTCTCTTTCTGCCTGCATTTTTTCTCTTTCAGCCTGCATTCTCTCTCTTTCAGCCTGCATCTTCAGCTTAATCAAATTTCCTTCTGCTTCTAGACGTCTAAGCTCTGCTTCTGCATAACTTTTCTTTTTTGGATGGAGGGGTTTGCTAAAAACTCCTGAACGTCGAATAGAGCCACTTTTTCAGTTACTGAATTAACAATTCAATATGACAACAATCCAATACAATAAACTGCAAAAAACAATTATATGGTCACTCTTCCAAAATGCAAAGAACAATTATATGGTGACTCTCCTCACAAAATAAAAGAACTATGTGGTCACTCTCCTCATAAAATATGTCCCTAACACCACCAGTATACACCAGAGTGATATTTGTGATCTGTTTTCCCAGGGTCTTGGGCACCACTTATATATGGGGGGGAAATGTACAGGATCTGTTAGGGAATGAAGTTGGTAGTGTGCCATTTGTTCCTTGTCCTATAGTGACAGATAAACCATTGAGGATTAGTCCCACGGTAGATTTGGAGAAGAATAACCCCCACCTGTTTCCTAGCTGTGTGACTACTAGGAGTATGAAGAGGACTATGCCTGCAAGTGAAGAGTCTGAGGATTTACCCACTCAAGAAGGATCATTGAGCATAGAAGAGTTGTTCCAGAGAAATGATACTTCCCCTAGTGCTGATCAAGAAGAGGTTTCCCAAGAAGAAGCTGTCGTCCCTGAAGAGACTCTGAGTAGTCAAGACGTTCATGAAGATAACAGTGAAACTACAGTAACTGAGTTAGCAGATATTGAGAGCTCAACCCTTGAAGTTGGTCAGGTGACCAGGGAGAAGCTAATGGACCTACAGAAAAAGGATGTATCCTTAGCTGAGCTGTTTTTCAGAGTTGTTGATCAAGAAGAGATGCAACAAACTCCTACCTGTTATTATCTGAAGGAAGGTATGCTGATGAGAAAGCATAGACCTGCAGATATACCAGGAGATGCTGAATGGGGTGAATATCATCAAATTTTGATCCCACGTCCATTAAGGAAGCAAGTAGTAGCAGTAGCTCATGAGTCCGGACATATGGGAATTAGGAAGACTGTGGAGAAGACCATGAAATATTTTTTCTGGCCTGGACTTCACAAAGATGTTAGCAAGTTCTGTCGGGAGTGTCATACCTGCCAAATAGCTGGAAAGCCAAATGAAACCATTCAGAAAGCCCCCCTACAACCTATAGAAGTTAGAGGAGAACCCTTCAGCAAGGTGATTATAGATATGGTTGGACCACTGCCGAAGACGAAGAAGGGTCATGAGTATCTGTTAACATTGATGTGTCCTGTGACAAGATATCATGAGGCAATCCCTGTTAGAAACATATCTGCCAAGATAGTTGCTGAGAAACTAGTGGAGTTTTTCTCAAAGTTTGAGATACCTGAAATTGTACAAAGTGATAGAGGAACCAATTTTACTTCCAAACTGTTTCAGGATGTGATGAACTTGTTAGGAGTGAAACAACAGTTGTCCACTGCGCATCACCCAGAGACTCAAGGAGCTTTGGAAAGGTTTCACCAGACATTGAAAAGTATGCTGACTAAGTATTGTTCTGAGTCAGGCAGAGACTGGGATGTTGGTGTACAATTGATGTTATTTGAAATTAGGAATGCTTATCAAGAAAGCATGGGTTGTTCACCTAACGAGATGATTTTTGGTAGAGAAGTGAGAGGACCGTTGAAAATTCTTGCAGAAAATTGGGAAGAAAATCAAGTGGAAATCCAAGGAGAGTATGTAAAGAACTTGAGGAAAAGATTGGAAGGGATTAGAAAATTCTCTTTAGAAAATCTGAAACTGAGTCAAGAGAAAATGAAAAGGAGATATGATAAGAAGACTAAGCTAAGAAATTTTAGTGTTGGTCAACAAGTGTTAGTGTTTTTACCTGTCAAGAGATTTCCCCTTTCCAACAAGTTTCAAGGTCCTTACAAGATAATTGAGAGGTTAAGTGACAGAACTTATGTAATTGAAACACCAAAAAGACGAAGACAAAAAAGGAAGATACATGTAAACCTCTTAAAACCTTACTTCTCAGAAACCAAAATGGAAACTGTGTTAATAACCCAGACAACTTCAACTACAGAAGACGACGATGGATATGAATTGGGAGCTGAAAGCAAGATGAATAATTCTTCAATTTTGGAAAATTTGGAGGATAAACTGAAACATTTGAGTGTTGAACAAGGTGGTGAGTTGTGCAAAGTGATTAGAAGCTTCACAGAACTATTTGCAGGTGTACCTCGGTGTACTGATCTGATCAAGCATGAGATCAAGATCCAAGAAGATGGCAGACCATTCAAACAGAGAGCTTATCGCCTATCACCTTATCATCGAGATGTTTTGAAGAAAGAAGTTGAATATTTGTTACAGCATGGATTAGCAGAACCCAGTTCAAGTCACTACAGTTCTCCATGTGTGTTAGTGAAGAAACCTGATGGCTCATTTAGGATGTGAACTGATTATAGGAAACTGAATTCCATCAGTGTGGCTGACAATTATCCCTTGCCTCTTATAGATCAGTTACTTGATAATGTTGGACAAGCCAAGTTTGTCTCTAAGATAGACTTGTTGAAGGGATACTATCAAATTCCCTTAGATGAGAGTGCTAAATTGCTGTCAGCTTTTATTACTCCTTTTGGACTGTATCAGTATACTGTTCTGCCATTTGGTCTGATGAATGCACCTGCAACGTTTCAACGAGTGGTGGATCAACTGCTAGGGTCCATAGAAGGAGTAGGTGTATATCTGGATGACATAGTCATTTACTCTACAACATGGGAAGAACATCTGAAGATCCTGAGGAAAGTTTTCAAGAAACTAAGGGAAACAGGACTAACAGTCAACCTAGAGAAGAGTGAGTTCGGGAAGGCAACTGTGCAGTATCTTGGGTTTGAAGTTGGGAAAGGCCTTCTCGCTCCAGTAAACGCTAATGTAGAGGGTATCCATAAGGCTACCCCACCTACTACTAGAAAACAGTTACAGAGATTTTTGGGCATGGTAGGATTCTATCGGCGTTTCTGCCCGAATTTCTCAGCTGTAGTAGCCCCCTTAACAGACTTAACTAGTCCCAAAGCTAAGTTTGTTTGGGCTACAGAATGTCAAGAATCCTTTGAGAAGGTAAAAGCCATTTTAACTTCAAGACCAGTACTTCGGGCTCCAGACTTCAATAAGAAATTTGTGATACAAGTTGATGCTTCTGACTGTGGAATTGGAGCTGTACTACTTCAAGAAGATGAAAGTGAACTTTTGCATCCCGTATGTTTCATGTCTTCGAAACTGAAAAGGCATCAGAAAGTGTATTCCACGATAGAAAAAGAAACTCTAGCCTTAATCACAGCATTGAAAAAGTTTGAAGTGTAAGTGTATCAGACCTAGGAATGAAGAGATTTTAGTGCTGTCTGATCACAATCCGCTCACGTTTTTACAGCGGATCAAGAATCACAACCAGAGACTCACTCGGTGGTCTCTGTGCTTGCAACCCTATAATATTAAGGTACAGCATATCTCGGGTAAGAATAATGTGGTTGCTGATTACTTATCCCGTTGTGAATCGTTGGATTCAACCCCGGGATAACCAATCTTCTTGGGGGAGGAATCTTATGCTGTGGTTTTCATAATACAGTAATCTCCCCGTGTATATTTGTGTGTTGTGTATACTGTATGATTTTGTGTTCAGATACGCGTATACCGTAAAAGAGTTAGCGTAGGTAAAATGATTGCACTCTGTGTGGTTTGTGAGAAGGGACGGAGTGTGTGGCGTTGAGAGAGCACGGTAGGTGTGTAGAGAGAGAAGGGACAGGGCAGTCGTTGTTCGTGTATTTTCAAAACTGCTGAAGTAATGCATTCCATTGGGACTCGATCAAAACACTGTGGTTAGACCTACCACGTAGATAGACGCCCATACAAAGGGGCCCACACTCAGAGACCAAAAAGCGTTGTGGAAAGGAGCTGCGTTTTTCCGCTCTGCGTCTCTCTCTCTCTCTCTCTCTCTCTCTCGCTCGCTCGCTTGCTCTCGGGATTACGAATGTCCCGTTTTAATGTAATTGATATTTTGGTAGACGATGGTCACTCATATTCTTTAACTGTTTAATTCCTTAGTAAATGTGTCTGAGTTATCTGAACAGTGTATTTTATTAAGTGTGTGTGTAACGGCGCCTGGTTAAAGACACGAAGCATTTGGTACCAAGGTATTGTAAACATATATAATTGTGGGTTTCTAGTGCACTAAGAAAAATATTTAGAGTGGTTATATGTAAAGATACCTTTTCACTTTTTAATATTTTTTTGTGTTATATGTGTCATGCTTTATCTTTTGAAGAATTTTTCTTTTATACATATATGTGATGTGTTTGCTATTGCCTTAATTTTTGCTTTACCTTTTTGGATATTTAATCTTTTGCAGAGTATATTTCTGTGTCTTTTGTATCCACATTTTTATATGATTGATTTATTTGCCTTATTTTGTTTAATATGTGGGAATTAATTTACTTACAGTATATTTCCTTTCAATCAAGTTTTGTTATTTAACAATTTAAATCTTTCTTGAATAATTTTTATGAATTAATAAATTAATTTCTGATTTAATTTTGACTGATGATTAATTCAGATTTAATCCAATTTTTCAAATAATAATAATTTCCCTGAGACTGTTAAATGTCATGTATAATCTTTGAATTTAGAAATAATTTTTTGTATTTAAAATATTATATCAGAGTTTCATTCGTTGACCCACCAGTAATTTTGATTTGAATTAGGGATAGAGTGGTAAGTGAGATGTTTTCCTTCAAGTAATTGAAGTGAGCTCGAACCAGGGAAATGAAATAAATAGAAATACTTGAACTTTATAATGTTAATGGAGTGATGCCCTTAGATTTTACCTCACACCTGTTTAACGAACTTTATCTGCTTTCTTTCATGATTGATAAGTTTTATAAGGGATCACTGTTGCCTTTAGAGAAATCAGTCGTCTTTTATGTGTGATGAGGGTTCAGGTGTCTGGCTTTTGTGAGGTAACTATAATTGTTGAATAATTGGTAAGCTTGGTAATCAAATATTAAGCACTTAGATACCAGGTTTGATTTAAAGAACAGACACTGGACACTCCGGGGTCACCATATATAAATGGTGCACTAGACTGGACCACGTCCCCCATATATAAATGGTGCCTTAGACTCCGGGACAAGCACTTAGATATCAGGTTTGATTTGAAGAACAGACACTGGACACTTCGTCACAATATATATATATATATATATATATATATATATATATATATATATATATATATATATATATATATATATATATATATATATATATATATATATATATATATATATATATATATATATATATATATATATATATATATTGTTACAAACTGGCTCCTTGGTTGGGGGGAGAATTGGAATAATTTACATTGGTTAACTGCCTCTAAACCAAGGGGGCCCGAGTTTATAAACAAAAAGATGGAAATTATGGGAACTCACCTCTGAACTTCCTGGATTTGAGCAATAAATAGAAGGTCGCCATTTGGAATTAGAAGTCTTTGAAAATTTAAAAAGGGTTTATTTACAGAGAAGGAGGCAAATATGCAAGACCCAAAAGGAATGTAAAAGGCAAACTCATTAAAACACATAAATTACATACGGTAGAGCAATAATGCGGTACTTGGCATATGAGCAATGTAAATAGGAGGGGTCAAAGGTACAATAATTCCCGTTATAACAATAACTCGGTTATGGTAGAATTACATTCAATCATCTCTGATGGTAATTCTTTGAAAGGGGTGAACTCCAGGGTAATTGAATCAATTAATTAATATGACTCTCTTGTGGCTACGGGATTTCCGCTTTCAGGCTGTGATCAGGAATGGTTGCGAAATTTGGATGGCAGTCATGAACTAGTGGGACATAGATTTGCAACTGGGCAGATGATGACTCCCTGTAAGAGAGTTCTGGAGTTAGTACCACACAAAAGAGAAATGAAATCTCCCTATAAAAGTATTACACAAATGCACGTTCTTAAATTCTAAACATTACATAGCCCAGATGATAAATATGAAGAGTCACTTAATCACAGTCTTGGAATCGGGATGGATTGGGCTTTTGAAACAAGGAACACATGTTCGCCATCACGCAAAGGGGGAAGCGTCAAACAGTTATATCAATTAGACTAATTTGCCCTTGATTTGCACTGGGGAAGGGATTTTTTTATGCTTATCACTGAATCGTTTTACATTGATTTCAAAGCAAATCATGGGCGAGTTACGGGCTGCTCAAAGCAGGATGACTTAACAAAGAGAAAGACTTTTGTGGAGAAAGGAATTGAAGTTTAAAGGAATGGAAAAATCAAGGGATTTCAGAGGGGGAGGACTGGCTTACTGACTACTTGCGATTAACGAACCTGGTCCACAGATGTTGGCGCCAAAACATGATCGACTCGGCCGGTCATCGAAGTTAGCTTTCACCCAGCTAAGATGGATGGGACACGAGACATGCGTCTTGTACTGGATCTCGGAGGCCTCTGATCCCATCTCTGAGAATGCTCGGTGTTGTTTGTCGAGATGTAGGCCTATCGGACCTGCAAAAGTCATACGGCCAGCAAAGAGAGCGGAGGGAAAGGATCCTTAAGATTAAGTACTTAGAGGTTAGGGTCCTACCTGTCGGACAGCCCCACTAAGTCTCTTAAGTTCGCAATACCTAACTACTCCCCCCATCACGTGATGGGGATGAAAAGGGGGTCTACATTGTTTATCCCATATCAGGTGAGTGGGGGAGGTGATTCCTACGTTGGTGAAAACTGGCTTTAACTACTGTTCACTGGTTCAAAATGTGCTTGCTTCTACTTCACCCACCATGTTTCTCTGTCCCCAGAATCAGATGAGAGGAGAAACTGCATTACAAGAATAATGATGCACTGGTGGGTAAATGAGGGCGGGATAAATCCATGAAAATAAATAAATAAATAAATAAATAAATAAATATATATATATATATATATATATATATATATATATATATATATATATATATATATATATATATATATATATATATATATATATGTGTGTGTGTGTGTGTGTGTGCGCGTGTGTATGTGTATATATATATATATATATATATATATATATATATATATATATATATATATATATATATATATATATATATATATATATATATATATATACATATATATATATATATATATAGTTAGGCAATTCGGAAGTAATTTGGAAGTAACCCTCACTGAGCTATGAAAAGCCATTGTTTATTCAAGAACTGAGTCCCATGTGTCACCGAGGGAATTTTTGGAGCAGCGCAACCCTTAGCTAATGCAATCAGCAGTATAAGGCCTTTAAATATATCCTCTCATACAGTAAGAAATATAAAACTCTATCGTAAAATATTACGTAAGGTTTAAGGATTGCATAAAGAATATCCGACACGAAAGAAAAAAAAATATATTGCCTAAAGCATCAGATAGCAATTTAGGTTCAGTAAGTGACATACTGCAAATTACATATTTAAAATAATCTAACAAGTATATAGATACAGTAAAGGATAGTATCTGTCAATTGTGATTTTGTCATAAAATTTGTAAATCAGAGGCTCGTAAATCTTTCTTTGGGATAATGGTTAATGATGTAGTGTATTTTTGAACTTATAGAACATAGACACAATATTTATACATACATTATTTCCGAGGACATGACACCATATAAAAAGTAATATGCTACATGCGCCCATGATTATAGCATTTGAACAGAGACGTGGAAATAATCTTTATGCCCACAAAATTTACCCATTGAGACTGAACTCCTGAATTGCGTCTGTTTCTTCAGTGGGTCTTTTAAACATTCATCCTGCCTGTGTATGGAATGTGTATGTATGGAATGTTTTCACTAACAAACGCATTCCAAAGTAACTGCAATCAATTGTTCTTTGAAGTCTCCGAACAGGATTATGATATTTTTTTTTTATTTGCTGCCTAGGGCATTTTTATTGCAGAAAGCCTTTGATAAGTGATTAAGGTGTAAAGATGTTAAAATTTGGATATACTATTATTGTAAGGTGAATCAGGGCATAAAGAACATAGTTTTTGTTTCAGTGATAAGTTTAGTAGTCAGAAATGTATGAAAATATAATCGAAAGTTAAATAACCAATATATATATATATATATATATATATATATATATATATATATATATATATATATATATATATATATATATATATATATATATATATATATATATATATATATATATATATATATATATATATATATATATATATATATATATATATATATATATATATATATATATATATATATATATATATATATATATATATATATATATATATATATATATATATATATATATATATATATATATATATATATATATATGGGTGTCTGTGTGTGTGTGTATGTACTTAAATTTTTGCCAAGGTTTGTTACTTTCAGGAGCCATCAATTAAGATAGGCCTTGTACAACACCCACCGTGGTCAGCCATAAATACCAATAAACACATGACATTAGGAAATAAAATCACACATAAGAGTAATGGTAGGTCGCCAGTTGAAAGTTTTGATCAATATGAGATTCTACTTCATTGCACACAGATTAGTGCATTTTTAAATAATAGAATACTGATTGAACTCTCAATAAAGAAAATCACTGATAGAATTTAACACCACATCAAATTACTAATTCTACTTGCAATTATAAAATTAATGAAGAAATTTACAGCACAACGGAGAGCCAGTGGCTCGGGTAAAACAGCTTTTGGTTTCTTGCAATAATGCATGTGATAAGCCTGCTGCAGTTAGGGCAGAATTCTCCAGGTAAGAAGAATGTTCAGGAAGACGTGGGTGAACGATATAAAACGTGTCTGGAAATAGAATAATCAAAGATAAAGCTTCGTGGAAATGTGGTTCTCTCAATAGCAATCATAAGCACATGGGAGGAATAACTTAAGGTCTTACTATGAGCAAGGGATGATTAGTTCACGAAATCAAATTCACACAAGGAAGGACTTGAACACTAGGTAAGGGATATCAAAGAGTATTCACTGGGGGAGAGAAATTATGAAATGAGATGAAAAATTTAGGATAAGGAACAGAGAACTGATAACACTCGAATGAAAACAGATGTACCGTGGGTTGCTTTTGCAATGTGCACTTTGCAATAATGGCTGGATGATCTGAAGTGTCTCCCTTTAGACCTCATGAGCCACTGATGGCTTGGCTGCTTGTCGCCTTACGGTTCCAGTTCACAGAGAGAGTGTCGTGCATGTGACACAGCTACAACAAGACTTCTATTACTGACCGGGAGGAAGACTAAGCAAGACTGAGAGCAATTGGGGAGTCTGGCTGGTTTTTATGACTTCCGATTTCGCCTAAGGGGGACTCTAATTTCTCCAGCATTTGGACATAGGCTGGCATCTGTAAAGAACATTTGAAAACCAGTAAAAAACTCACACAGCAGAAGGTAGATGAAAAACGGATGAAAATGTGGGACTTTCAGTTCCCCTAGCATTTAAGCTCTCACAAGTGAGTAATCTAATTTCCTACCTGGACCCAATGAGAATGACACACCTTAAAAGTACCCTGTCACACTTCCGTGTGTAGGTCCTGGGTGGACACCCTGAAGCACGGGATTCTAGCCCATACAAAAAGTAAGTGGTGGAAATCTGTAATAATATATATATATATATATATATATATATATATATATATATATATATATATATATATATATATATATATATATATATATATATATATATATATATATATATATATATATATATATATATATATATATATATATATATATATATATATATATATATATATATATATAAGCTGATTAGTTAAATTTTACATGAGTTTAAAAGAAAGGGGTAGACTGTTTAATTTACCATCTACTCACGCAATTTTTATTTATCTGAGGTGAAGCTCCAGTACAAAATTGTTCTTAGAATAGTTCATTGTACCTTCTTTGTTAGGCTACGAATTTTTAGAGGCTATACTAGGACGTTTCATATGTCTTTGATGGTAACCCTTTAGATCGCAATACTCGCTAATGCTTTTACAGCTCATATATTCATTGATTCTTTGTCGTTTATATATTAATTTTCAAACTTGTTCACCTGTTTTCGGTTCGCAATTTATTTTCATATTTTTTTCTTCTTTTGCGTTGAAATTAAAATTTTCAGTGAAAACGACATCAAGTATGGACTACAGCCATAATGTAAATATCACTTGTTCTAAGATATTTATCAAAACAATAATCCTTCAAAAAGTGCGAGAACAAAAACACGAATGATAGTCATAGTACTGTACCACCACTATTACCACTCATCAGACATGAGTCTGTTAGCCACAATAAAGTAATATACATAAGTTATTAGTTTTTTTTTTTTTTTTTTTTACTTTTCTTCTTAAGAGTGTGGATTACGGTAGTCCTCTTTAACCTAAAATCAGTAGTTTCACATCTTACATGGAAAGGGTGTAATCTTTTAAATATATCCCTATCTGACTTAATATTTACAGGAATATCCAAAAGTTTGGGGAAGTCGAGAAGTTCAGAGGCTTTGTTAGTTTAAACATAAAAATGCTATTATTATTATTATTATTATTATTATTATTATTATTATTATTATTATTATTATTATTATTATTATTATTATATTGGCCTAAATCTCTTATGAGTATTTTTCAGTAAACCGGACTATTCACCGATAAAATGTTATAATATATTTCAGTACTCTCACTTCCCAACACCTTTAGCAAGGACATTGGTTCTATTCTACCGCATCCTAACAAAAAAGCAGAGAAATTCTTGTTTGTGCTCTTCTTTGCCTGATCCACCCACATCCTCCAAGATGATCATTCCTTTGACATGACTTTACGTCGGGACATTGCGGCTTCTTTAGCTTGTTGTGTTTGCAGACTAAGTCGAAGAGCTGTTTGCTTTTGCCTGCCTGCCTTGATGACATGCATTACCTCTTCACTTACATGGGATTGCTAGCCTGCCTTTAATCTCGCCGTGCAATCTGCTTGATTTGTAGCCTAGTTGGGAAGCGGTTAATGCGGTCGAGAGCAATAACTTACCTTTACAAAAAAGAGAAGCTGGATTTTAT
>JANJGK010000020.1:47704322-47716822 GCA_039081455.1 Macrobrachium rosenbergii | reverse complement strand
CGGGAAACATATATATATATATATATATATATATATATATATATATATATATATATATATATATATATATATATATATATATATATATATATATATATATATATATATATATATATATATATATATATATATATATATATATATATATATATATATATATATATATATATATACATAGTCATAAACTGGTTGTTTTGGTTGGGGATAGAATTGCAAACACATTTACTTCGAGACTGCCACTGGACCAAGCGAGCCCGGATTATGAACAAAGGAAAAGTTATTTGAAACTTAACTTAGATTTTCCCTGAATTTACAATTAAATGATAAGGTCGCCATTTGGAATTAGAATTCTTTACAATTTAAAGGGGTTTATTTACAGAGATTTAGCAATTAAGCAAGGAGACAAATAATGCAAAATGGTACCCAAGGGGTAGGGTCATTAATTATGTTAGTGAGCAATACTGCAGTGATTGGCAACAAGCAAGCTAATTAATAAGGGGCCAATGTGCAATACAATTATTCCCGTTATAATAATAATAACCAAATTAGGCCAAAATTACATTAAAAGGTTCTTCGTTAATTGCTGCGAAGGATTGAACTCCAGGATGGGGAAATTAATTCATATAAAGTTTGGCGGGCCGCAACGAACTTCGATAATCGGACTGTGACCAGGAATATTTCAGGACTTGAATGGCAGTCAGAATTATTGGACACAGAGTGTAATGGAGCAGGGGGTCTCTCCTGTAAGAGAGGTTCTGGATTATAAGGAAATGGAATCCCCTATAAAATGTTACACATTGCACATGTTGAATATTAACCACTACGTGGCCCAGCAGATAATTATAAGGAAATCACGCAAGCACAGTATGGGAATCATAATTGATTGGGCTTTTAACACAAGGAACATGTGCTCGCACTCAAACAAAGAGAAAATTTAAACACTTGTATTACTTAGACTAATTTGCCCTTAAGTTGCACTGGGGAAGGGATAACTGGAGGTTTATCACGGGATCTTTACTGAAATTCAAGGCACATTATGGGCGAGATTCGGGAGGCCGAAGCAGGACTCTTAACAAGGGAAAATTGCTTTGTGGAGGAAGGAGTTAAAGTTTTAATGAATGGGAAATTTAAGGGGTTTAAGTGGAAGGGAAAGGGCTGGTTTACTGACTACTTGTGATGTAAGAACTTTGTCTGATAATAGTGGCGCCAAACAATCGACTCGGCCATTCGTCGATGATAGTTTCAACCAGCTTAAGCTTTGAAGATGGGCGATAGCTTCCGCCTGTACTGAGATGAGAACTCATCTGCTCTTCCAAAGACCGCGGCGTCTTGTAGGGGCCTCACCTTAGTCCGACCTTGCCTGCAAACACGTCAAGATAACCAGCAAAGAGGACAGAGGAAAAGATTTCTTAAAGTTAAGTACTTAAAGCTTAAAGTCCTACTTGGCGGCTAGTCCCACTATGCCTATTAACCCTTCCCATCCTAACTACTCCCACATCACGCGATGGGGGTGAGAAGGGGGTTTGCATTGTTCCCCGGATCGCACAATTTTAGTGGGGAGAAAGGAGGCCTAAATATCTACGGGTACTAACGGCTATTGTCTGGTTCAAAATACTTGCACTGCTGCATCGCTCGCCATATTGGTGCCCACTATAAGCTAATGGAAATGATAAATTTCCCTAGTAGTTAGCTAGATAACAGCTAAATAGGAGGGAGGAATGTAAATCCTTGATAGGTCCACTCTTTGGAAAGGCCTTCACACCCTTCTGGGTGTGAGGGTCTTAGCTAAATCCTCCAGACTGACAGCCTGTGACCCTACATAAGGTGGATTGTGGCTCTGGAACATCTAAAGGAACCTACCTAACTGCTAAGAGGGATTCTGAATTGGCTAATTTACAGGCCTAATCTACCTAAGGGTATAGATACGGCTACTAACTGGCTATGATGACAGGAGAAATCTATGCCTAGAGAAATGCACACGGTAAACACCTAACCTAACCTAACCTACTATCCCCACGACTCTGGCACTGAACGAGCTGGCACTAACGAATGGTGCGCACTGAGTTATGATCGGCACTACGCTTTACGATTAACATGCAATAAATTGAACATGACTAACCTGAAGGGTAATTTGCAATGCATGATTAAGTAATGTAACAGTTTGAGTCTGGAGTGGGTTGGAAGGAGGTTAGTTGGAAAAGGGTTAGTAGTACAAAGGCATAAGTGGTTAATGGTTTATGCTACTGGATGAGAGGTCACACAGGTGCCAGGATTGCTCTGAGATGGAAGCAGCATTGTGCCAAAGGGGCACAAGTGCCAAGAGAGCTTATGGCTCTGATTCGCTATGAGGATTTCTTCCGCCCCTTCTTCTTCTTCGGGGGCCTCCAGGGTCTGGCTAGGCCAGTCCTAGGGGGCGTTGAGGATACTGATTCTGAAGAATGGCCAGGAGTGCCGTCAGGAGCAGGATCAAGGGCAGCCTCAGGGGCTACAGGCTTGTCTCCTACTTCGGCTGCTGCGACAACCATCGTGGGAAGAGACTTAGGGTCTGCATCCTGGCTGGACAGTTCCTGGTCGACCAGAAAAGAGGTAGCGTCCAGGCCTGCCAGAGGGTCATCCTCCACAGGTGGAAGAGTGTGGGAAGAAGAAACGTCAGGGGTCGGAGGTTTGCACTGAGCGATGATTATGGTGGTGAGGTTTGGTGGATCTCCCGTAGGAGGATCCGAGTCACGTTCTGGATCCGGCACTGGCACTAACTCAGGGCCAGGCACAGGAAATATGCACGGCGGGGAGCTTCCAGCCGAGATATGCTGAGCTTGGCACTGACCAGTGCTAGCAAGTGGCACTTGCAGCGAATTGGTGTCAGACAATGCTGAAGGGGTACCTAGGGTATCAAGACCCCTCGGTGCCCCGGGCGTGGTTTGGAACAGCGATTCCTGTTGAGATGAAACTGCTGAGCCTCTCGGTTCGGTGGAGTTGGCCGCTGCGGCTAGCCTACTGGTGCACTTCAACCATCTCTCAGAGTGCCCTTGTACGTTGCAGGTCCTGCAGTGGTAATTTGTGAGATCCCTTTGTGATGAGGGAGTAATTCTTTGGTGGCCGTGCGGTCGCAAGATCTGCGGACTAGGCCTGGAATGTGTTCGATACTGGTGGGTCCGGTTTGCTTTAGGGTGAATGGAAGATTGGGTTGAGGGTGGCACAGCTGTCACAGAGGCTGTGTCCCGCTTAGGAGGTTCTGGCATGGCCTCACTGGCGGAGGCAGTCAGGCAATAGAATGGCAGGGGTCGGGCGCATCCCCAGAGGATGTCCCGTCCAAGCAGGAATTCCACTCTGTGCCTGATATAGTTCACTACGCCCAGGCGGTGAATTTCGATGCTCCAGTCGGTAATCACCCGGAGTTCGACTGGGAACAGTTATGGATTGCTGGTCTACCCAGGTTACCGTCCACCTGACTTCCTCATCTATGAAGACACTGGCTGGCACTTTGGCCCGATTGATCAGGCTAATATCTGAGTTAGTGTTGGCGGTAGCCGGTAGGTTCACTATTAGGCTAGACTCATCCACAGGGGCTAAGGTGACGAACTTTGTCCAGACCCGCTCAGGGTGAGGCTTTTCTGGCGGCTCAGCCAGAGAGGATGTGGTACTGATCAGGTTGACGTGCCTGGGAGCGACCACATGTTTTGGGCATGCAGGATACCCTGAGGAGGGATGGTTATTGGTAAGCTGCCAAGGGTTGTTGCCCGGTTGGTTACTGTCCCTGTAGCGGCAGTCTGCTTCAGCATGACCATATCTCTTGCAGATGGTGCACGTAGGTCTGTTAGGTGGTCCACTCCATGGGCGATTGGGGCCCAAGAGGTGTCCGAGTGGCACTATTTTGCGTTGCAAGGTGCCATGGGGGAGATTGTATGTCTCCCAGGCATCAGCTAAGCAGCAGGCTTCCTTGAGGGTGGCTGGCTGCTTATCACTAAGATACACAGCCAGAGGCCTGGGCGCACACTGGAAGAGGTCCTCCAGCAAGGTCCGGTTGAACAAATCATCAAAGGTGTCGCACCGCATAGACTCAAACCAGCGGGTCCCAGCCTGAGTCTTGTGACAGGCCCATTCTGTCCAGGAACAGCCGGCGTCCTTGGCCATACCTTGGAATCGTTGTCTCCACCTCTCAGGAGTAATTTCATATGCCCTGGCAATGGCCTCATGGACGGCAGCCATGTCTCCTCGTTGATCTCTTTCCAATGCTCGTTGAGCGGCCTTAGCCTTACCGGCTAATGTCATAGGTCTCGAAGAGGAATTCGATCTCTTCGAGCCATTGTTCCGGCTCGTCTTCAGTTCATTTTCCCACAAGGTTATTGACTGTTGACAGAGAGGTATTTAGTGCAGATGGAGTGGGGCTAGAGGCTTGTTGTGCTGCTAAAGCTTCTGTGCTTTCCTTCTTGGCTCTCTCCAACTTGAGCTCCCTGTCTTTGAGAGCTAGTTCATGCTGTCTTCTTCGGTCCTCTCTTTCTTCTTCTTCTCTCCGCTGCTCGGCTTTTTGCTGCCTTCTCCGCTCTTCTCTTTCTTCTTCTTGCTGTCTTTGTTCTTCTTCATACTTTCTCTTCTCAGCAATCTGTTCCTTTACAAACCTTTGAAGGGCCGGGCCGGAAAGACCGTCCTCCTTCCCTATATTCCTAAAATATCGGTGCTCCTCGGTTGACATGTTGCTGATGGGGAAAGAGTGCCGAGTGAATTAACTGGGGTTCCCAGAGGAAAAGGTTTTGTGACGATGAGGAAGTGTCCTTAGGTTATTGGCACTTCAGTGAGTGGCACCTTTAAATGAGGTGGCACTGTGGATGAATGTGCTGTGCGAAGCTCACACTAGGGGAAAGCATTCCTGAAGGAAGTCTGAGTCCTTATGGGCGGATGCACTAGTAAATGGAGTGTTCCTGAAGGCTCTATGGTCCTTATGGGCAGATGCACTGTTAATGAGGTGTTCCTGAAGGAGCCGCGGTCCTTATGGGCGGATGCACTGTTAATGAGGTGTTCCTGAAGGAGCCGCGGTCCTTATGGGCGGAAACACTGGTTGTATGGCACTCTGTTTCTTCAATACAGGTGCAATGGCTTATAAGAGGTTGCTTTGGTTGGGTGGCACAGTGGGGCCAGTGAGTTCTGTGGAGCAATGCAAATTGTCAGTGCATGAATTGATTGGTACTGAAGGTGAGGTACTCTGCCTGAGCAGAAGGTAAGTAGGGAGTAAAAGGTAAATGAGAGACTCCAGCGGAAGGGAAGAGAAAAGGAAAGTGAAAGGAGAAAGATAAGTGCTTCAGTGATTGGGTGCTTAGCAGTGCCGCAGATTAGTGGCACTGAGAGAAATGGAAACTGGATGTGACACGAGTGGGTGGCTAGTTATAAGAACTAGAGGGTGCTGCCTGACATGAGGACAGGTAGGCTACGAGAGAGGCACACAATGTGATAAGATATACCCCACCCCTGCACTCCAGTTGGAAAACGCGTAACGAGATAGATATACATGCGCTTTATAGCGTACGATAAATGATCTGGGCTAAGCACTTGAAAAGAAAAAACCTGTTATGCGCGATTATTCGCTAAACACGAGTGCTCATACACGACGCACTGTGTATAAGATAGGATAAAATTTTACTGGGTAATGAATTTGAAATTCTGACTTGGGAATTTTAAAGAGAAGTCTTTGTATTTGCTTTTAGGATTCGTGGGTTGGTTCCCAAACTCGTAAATAAATTATGTCAGTCCCGTGTTAAGGTGGAAGGATATGCGAGGGAAAAGAAAAAAATCTCTCTCTCTCTCTCTCTCTCTCTCTCTCTCTCTCTCTCTCTCTCTCTCTCTCTCTCTCTCTCTCTCTCTCTCTCAGTGAGCGTTGTGTAATGGAACGTATTTGTTATGAAATTTTAGTTGAAGTGATTTGCTTTTATGCTCAAGAGAAAATAAAGTATTTTGCAGAATTACGTTACGTTAAGGCTTCTTTCTTTTACGAAATGAATTTGGGGTAACTTACGTAAGGTTACTAATGCATTTTCGCCCTGACAAGTGTAAACAAAGTCGTAACTAAGTTCGAAGATATTCAAGTCTCTCGTGAGGGCTTACGTTCGGGCGAAAAGTGATGAAAGTTCGTTCGGCATGAACAAAAGATGTGGGAGCAAGTTGCGTGATGAGAGAACAGCTGATCGTTCGCTTGTGCTTTGTCGTGCGACAGGAAACGAGGAAGTGGAATTGGAGGAAAAAAAACTCTACTTTCATGGCTAAGTGCGGGTTTTGAATGCGAAATGAATTGTTTAACTTTGAATATCAGTAATATCTTTGCTTTACTTTACTTTACTTTAATATGCACTGGGAGGGTCGTTAAATAACTACGCTTGGGAATGTTTTCTTTACTGCTACGACAATGGAATGGTTTGCGCATGCGCCAACTTGAACAGGCTGCTCACTGGCTCGTAGTGTAAATGCCAGATACCGCTACACGGTTTCCTGTAAGCTACTGGTTATCCCAAAATTTATCACTGACCAAGGAATTGTACACTTCCTTTGCCGTAAATATTCCGAAATAAACTCATAGCTACTGGTCCTAGCTTACACATGCAAAATTCCCTAACTACACACTCCCTAATTCCTAAGTGGCAACTCACACCCTGTCCTTACACTTTGGAAATTTGCGGGTAGACACTTCGCGCTTACCTATCTGTTTTCGCTAACATAAAACCCCGTACGTTCTCCTGCGTTTTGAATGCTTGTAACGATACGAGAATTGTTGCGTTTCTTTAAAGAAATATTAATATCACTTCTCTTAATTCCTTAATGTTAGAAACATGCACATACACTGTTTACCAACGTTCTCCACTCCGATCGCTTCTGTGCCCTTTGAATAATGAAATTATTACCGTAAATTAAAAATAATTGATTATATATTCCTGTTTTTTTTTCTAGTCTAGCTTAATAGCGAGGGTAATTAACGCTAATATGACTAGATCCTGGCAAGTGGTCGTCACTGTCATAACCTGGTCGTCTTGGTTGGGGAGAGAATTGGAAACACATTTACTTCGAGACTGCCACGGGACCAAGCGAGCCCAGATTATGAACAAAGGAAAAGTTATTTGAAACTTAACTTAGATTTTCCCTGGATTTACAATTAAATGAGTAAGGTCGCCATTTGGAATTAGAATTCTTTACAATTTAAAGGGGTTTATTTACAGAGATTTTGCAATTAAGCAAGGAGACAAACAATGCAAAATGGTACCCAAGGGGCAGGGTCATTAATTATATACAGTGAGCAATACTGCAGTGATTGGCAACAATCAAGCTAATTAATAAGGGGCCAATGTACAGTACCATTATTCCCGTTATAATAATAATAACCTGGTTAGGCCAAAATTACATTAAAAGGTTCTTCGTTAATTGCTGTGAAGGACTGAACTCCAGGATGGGGAAATTAATTCATATGAAGTTTAGCGGGCCACAACGGACTTCGATAATCGGACTGCAACCAGGAATATTTCAGGATTTGGATGGCAGTCAGAATTATTGGACACAGAGCGCAATGGAGCGGCGGGTCTCTCCTGTAAGAGAGGTTCTGGATTATAAGGAAATGGAATCCCCTATAAAATGTTACTCATTGCACATGTTGAACATTAACCACTACGTAGCCCAGCAGATAATTATAAAGAAATCACATAAGCACAGTATGGGAATCATAATTGATTGGGCTTTTAACACAAGGAACACGTGCTCGCACTCACACAAAGAGGAAATTTAAACACTTGTATTACTTAGACTAATTTGCCCTTAAGTTGCACTGGGGAAGGGATAACTGGAGGTTTATCACGGGATCTTTACTGAAATTCAAGGCACGTTATGGGCGAGATTCGGGAGGCCGAAGCAGGACTCTTAACAAGGGAAAATTGCTTTGTGGAGGAAGGAGTTAAAGTTTTAATGAATGGGAAATTCAAGGGGTTTAAGTGGAAGGGAAAGGGCTGGTTTACTGACTATTTGCGATGTACGAACCTTGTCTGATAATAGCGGCGCCAAACAATCGACTCGGCCAGTCGCCGATGATAGTTTCAACCAGCTTAAGCTTTGAAGATGGATGATAGCTTCCGCCCAGTACTGAGATGAGAACGCGTCTGCTCTTCCAAAGACAACAGCGTCTTGTAGGGGCCTCATCTTAGTCCGACCTTGCCTGCAAACACGTCAAGACAACCAGCAAAGAGGACAAAAGAAAAGATTTCTTAAAGTTAAGTACTTAAAGCTTAAAGTCCTACTTGGCGGCTAGTCCCACTATGCCTATTAACCCTTCCCATCCTAACTACTCCCACATCACGCGATGGGGGTGAGAAGGGGGTTTGCATTGTTCCCCGGATCGCACAATTTTAGGGGGGAGAAAGGAGGCCTAAATATCTACGGGTACTAAAGACTGTTATCTGTTTCAAAATACTCGCACTGCTGCATCGCCTGCCATATTGGTGCCCACTATAAGCTAAAGGAAATGAGAAATTTTCCTAGAAGTTAGCTAGATAACAGCTAAATAGGAGGGAGGAATGTAAATCCTTGATAATATATACCTTAGTGTATTCATAGATTTTACTTTAAGGATGACCGTTAGATTTAAGGTGAAACAGAAGCTTAGTTTAGAATGCACAGGCCGTTACCATAACTGGTTAGGTTTTAGAAAAGCAAGCTCTATATGTCTGCTGTTGCTGAATAGTGATTGCTTTAGCAATCATTATTCTGAAAGATTGGTTTATAATTCATCTTCTCTTGTTAAATTTTTATGGATGTAGTGAAACTGGAAATCAAAGAAAGTACATCAGATGGAATTCTAACGTCTTAGGGTGTGGTTGCAGCTGTTAACATTTCTTTCTGGAGGTAACTGAGGGAAATTTGAGATAACAGAAATGTTCGCAAGAGCAGAAAGTTAAGAATAACCATGGATGACTAATTCCATGAAGGTAACTGGAAACAAAGTAAAAGCTCTATGGATGCTAATATGGAGGGTGGAAGAATCAAAACAGTCCATTCATATAGGTATTGGAGAGCACTTATTCCAGTGAGAGAAAAAGTGAATCTCAGGATGGGAGAAGCAATGCAAGAAGCAAAGTAAGTGCGTGATTCCAAAGAGACCTTGAGTGTGCATGAATCCTAAAGTGGGTTTTTGTAAGGATATATATACTTTTTTAGGAAACTTTACTTAATGAAGGTAATGTTTAGATGTTGAATGCAAATCAAAAAGACCTGACGGTATCAAGGTGAATTAACTGCGTGGTATATGTGATATAATAATATCTAAAATGTTAAGAAATATGAGGATATGTGTCAGGTATTGACTTTTAGATAAGAGGAATGACAATTTTCCTTAGTACGAATTTGGATAACAAATTTTAGCGGGCTTGGGTGCTCTATAATATGTTAAAAAAAACTGTTATTTTTATTTGTTTAAGTGGGTGAATTATCACAAACTTATGAATGGCGTGGTCTCAAAACACAGCTGTAACGTTTTGCAACTACCAGGAGGAGCAATTGGAAGTACTGTGAGAATAGTCACTCTCTAATTAGCACAAAAAATAAGAGAGATTGTGAAGGATATTAATAAACATAGCAAGAAGAGGAAGAACATCTAACATCAGCAATAGAAATTTGCTTGGTTTGTTGAGGACAGTAGTTTTAATTTCTTAATTTAACCTATATCCCAAGCAGAAGATTTTTACGCTGTATAACTTGATATTTAGCATTTTGATAAATTCTGGGGTTCCTGTGTAGTAGGGAGTAATGAGGGAAAGAAAAGATAGTAATCATTTACTTATCCATAGCTATGATCATAGTTTAGAATGCACAGAAACACAGAATGATGTTTTCCTGTTACATGTCCTTGAAAAAGATAATTATTTCGGTGAATAAGGTGTTAGATTTTGCAATGAAAGTAAATATTTTTTCTCGGCAAATTTTGATACATCCCATTTATATATCTGATTTATTCAGAGAAATTAACCCTCACAAACTTAGAAAAATTACTTGTATTAAAATTAATTACCTCTTACATTGCAGATTTGTCACTGTAATCTAAACTTGGAAATTAATGACGCATCTTGCTAAGTGACGAAAGAATATAACTGATTTTTATTCTTTCAAATATTTTTAATCTTTCAGGATTTATTATCGTTATTCATAATTCACCAACTGTTTTCGATTGTCGGAAGGTGATAAAACGATAAATGAACAAGTAACTAATTATATCTATATTGATTATCATAGCATCCCAGACTGTTCAAAGGAAGTTATAGAACATAATAAGAACGCAAGATAGATAAATGGAACATGCAAGTCATGATATTGAAATTAAATACGTTTACAGGAATCGACTGCATACCCATAAGCAACGGAGTTCACAGTTAAAAACAAAATCTACATACACAAAATATGTAATCAAAGATAAATGAAATTTAATGTCAAACACATAAGAAGACAAAAGAGGCAGCCTATTTCACTCCTATCTAAATGAATCCAGAACCACAGTGCTACATTCCAGTTCTACTTTCAACAGGCTAGGACGAATTCTGGTTTCAAACTGCCTATTGAAGACAAAGTTAATGTAAAAAAGAGAATTATTATCTTTAAAATGTGCCATAATGAAAGTCAGTCAACAGAGATACATAATTCTACATGTGAAAATTAAATTATAACAGTTTACGAAAAACGTTGGCTGCTAAATACCGTATTATGAATTCAGTTCCAGCGGTAAACAGCTAATTTATTATTAGAAAGCAGAGGGATTAGCATTATACGATAAGAACAAAACTTTCCGAGTATATACCGCTAATCCCTTTAATTCCTAATGAATAAAACAAGGAAGCTAAACAACATTTCTTTAAAAAAAAAACATAAGAATTTGAGGGTTCGATAATATACAATTTCAAAAATCCATGCAACAGAAATATATTTGAAAAAATGGAACTAGTGACTGACAGAAACTCCCACAATGAAATCTTGAGTCTTGCCATTTGTTTTACAAGTCAGAGGGCTTAGTCGTTAAATGTCAATGTTGCTTGGCAAATGACATCAGCTTGTTTTAAGAATATATTTTCTAAGCCCTGTTTCATAGACACCATCATCTTCCATGTCCTCCTGTACTACATTTCGCATGAAAATTCTTTTATTTGAGTTTATATGATAAATGCTGATGTATAAGATTCAACAAATGCCTTCATTAAGCAGTCAAGGAGTTTACAGAAGTGAATGAATATTAGTTTCATATTAAATCTAATCATGACGAAAATATGAGCTATAACTAGAATCTAGGATCATTAACAAGTTTTGTGTTAAATGAAATTTTGAAAATTCCAGTAACTTAGAACAACATTTTCACTATAAAACTTTTTGTAATTAAAAAAAATTCTTAGTCAAAGCAGCGATTATAGAAGTACTTGGACGACAGTACTGGCCAGTGAGAAGCTGTGTCCTTAGAACATTTGGCGGTGATTAGAGAAACACTTAGTTGACATCACTGACACGTGAAAAGCGGTGTTTGTTTTCTTCAGTGTAAACTAGCCGATCGAGACCACAGGTCTACCCCAAAGCCAAATCAAAAAGTCCTTCAAAAGAAGGCATCGTGCTTACCCCATACAAAAATGGGAATAAAAGCACGTT
Organism: Macrobrachium rosenbergii; assembly: GCA_039081455.1. Lineage (NCBI taxonomy): Eukaryota > Metazoa > Arthropoda > Malacostraca > Decapoda > Palaemonidae > Macrobrachium > Macrobrachium rosenbergii. Next base: position 47,705,182 of record JANJGK010000020.1, on the reverse strand, counting down.
AAAAGAAGAAGAAAAAGAAAGATATATAAATTATATACTTAATGCCAAAAGAACAGTGTTGTCACAAAAGTATGACATGTTTGTGATTTCATGTGCTTCTGATCGGATTTAAAAGAGAGAGAGAGAGATTTTGGGAGAGAGGAGAACATATGGCACAAGTATTTCAAGCACTTATGGCTTAGTTCTCGCTCAAAACTGGGGAAAGCTCCCACAGATTTCGGTGCACTATTGTAACCACTAGATTTGAAGAAAACCAGGACCCGAAAGCAATTATCTTGGGTGGAAAAGCGTAAAAATTTAAATGATAATGTAGAACTGAAACTTCATTCTTATTCTTCATTTGCTACTATACCATTTAAGTGAAACCAAGTTAGATATCCTTAGAGTTTCTGCCTAAGTGAATTCCAAGTAAGGCTGAGAAGAGAACCCACACGCCACTCGTCCATTGCTAATTTAGTGCTTTAACTCTTCGAATATAACATACATACACACACACATATGTATATATATATATATATATATATATATATATATATATATATATATATATATATATATATATATATATTATATATATATATATATATATATATATATATATATATATATATATATATATATATATATATATATATATATATATATATATATATATATATACACATATACATATACATATATGACTGTCATCGAGAAAAGAGTAAGATTCTTGGAAGGCCTGAAGTCCTTTCTCAGGAAACAAAAGACATCATAGCTGAGGCAGTGGGTAGACCAAGAAAGTCTTTATGTAAATTGGCACTTGAACTAGAAACAAAAAGGGGAAAGAAGAGAAGTTATAGTGCTGTATATCGTGGGTTGAA
>JANJGK010000020.1:47688469-47704222 GCA_039081455.1 Macrobrachium rosenbergii | reverse complement strand
CCCGCGTGTGTGTGTCGAGACCTCGTGGGCTTTTGCTTTTTATCCCCTCCTATGGGGCAGGGGGTGCGCCCAACACAGATGTTTTGACTCATTGCACCTGCTGCCTGCAGGGGAGGTTTTGGCCTGTAGGAGAAACACCCAAGCCAGATCACTTTTGCCAACCACTGTTAAAAGACCCTATCCCCAGGTCAAATAGGGTCATCTTTTACTGCTGTACCTGTTCTAAGAACAGGATCAAACACCTTACTCTCCTAAGATGTCGCTGGTAGTGGTGGCTCCCTTGGTCAGCAAATTCCTGTTCTGTTGTCGCCTCCTCTCAATAAATCTATCTTTACACAAAGGCCTACTGGAATTAAACACTGAGAAACAAAACTAGACTTTATTTGCAAATTTAACAAAAGTGATTCAGCAAAAGTTACGATCATAAAAAGGATGGAATTCCACCCCCTATTAATGGAAATCATCACTAGAGGAAATTCTGATTCACAAATATTCAGATTAATAATTCTAGACCAACCGATAATAGTGAATAACTCCCTGGTCACCAAACAAAGTCTAGACCACAATAAATGTCATATGGTATGTAAAGGGTAAAAACCACTTCCAAAATATTCGTCCTCTCAGGACGAACCCAGAATTCCTGTTGAAAGAAACATATCATATAATAAAACCTGAAATGGTGTTAATTAACATTCATATTCAAAAAATAAAAATGTACAGTGGAGAACAGAACAGAAAAATGTAACATGGAAACACTGTGGAATTTCACTGCAGTGCAATTGGGTCTTTCCACCAAATGTCTGTAAAAGACATAAGTGTTCATGAGTTATGATACTTTCCTATAACCCATATAAGGTAATGCCATGGTGGTGGTCTTTAAACACTCACAAGACAAAATGTACCCAACCACCAAAACCCAAGTCCTGCCGTGAGTCACTGTTCCTCTGATAATATACCAATCAAGAGTGCAACACACATACGCACTCACTTATTAATTTCTCCCAGAAATGTGATGACCCCGGTTCAGTGATCGATCACGCTGTCTCCATGGACTTAAAACATGAACAAATAGCTCTCTGCATCCAACTGTGCAAAGCTCACACATCAACACAAATGCACCTGCAGTGGAATTACCACTGACAGGCCAGCAGATAGTTCTCAACCCTTGTCCAAGATGTAATATATATATATATATATATATATATATATATATATATATATATATATATATATATATATATATATATATATATATATATATATATATATATATATATATATATATATATATATATATATATATATATATATATATATATATATATATATATATATATATATATATATATATATATATATATATATATATATATATATATATATATATAATATATATATATATATATATATATATATATATATATATATATATATATATATATATATATATATATATATATATATATATATATATATATATATATATATATATATATATATATATATATATATATATATATCTTATATATATAACATGGATTATGAAACGTTTGGAATAAACATGTAATCAAGCGACTATTCAAGAGTATCCCTGTCCGCCTTCCCATTTGATTTATATATATATATATATATATATATATATATATATATATATATATATATATATATATGTGTGTGTGTGTGTGTGTGTGTGTGTGTGTGTGTGTGTGTGTGTGTGTCGGCCGTCAAAGAAGCCGACGTAGGTGGCACTCAAATACCCTCCTCAGGCTCGGTTCCACTGATTCCCCAGCCAAGACAAACCATCCACGTAATGGAGGTCCATGAAAGAAATACGACAGGCATGGATAATTCCAGGTTATTTAAAGAGATCCACTGAGCTCTCCTGGCACCCATGCCAAACTGGCACAGTTCCATCCCTTTATCCTACAAAGACTTTGGCACCTCTATCCAGAAGAGGATATCAGGGTTCTTCACCTATTGGTTTTCCTTATAATTCTGTAATTTATTTTTTTCCTTTAACATTTCCCTTTCCTTATTTTTGATTATTACTCACATCTATTTTGTGCCTTACCAAGGCCCACATTTTACTTTAATTCCCTCTGCAGGTGCAGAGTGCCATTGTCAGATATTCCAATTTTATAAGTCCTGTGACTTTCGTTTCATGACTATCGCAGCATGGTACATTTAAAATAAGATATGCCATAGTCATTAGGTATTACTATATGAGTGCCAACTTGGTACAGTGCCATTATCGTAGATGTTGACAAATGATCCTGCCGGGAGAGTCGTTCCCTCTGGCTACCTTGGGCCTTCTTGGACAAAAGAATGACCCTAGCCATTTCCCATATGCTATGGGATAATAATTTCGGCATATTTAATCATCATCTTTTATAATCATCATTGATTACTTTGAATCTGTCATTTAATCTCTTTGTTTATTTCTATAATAAATCTCGAGTATCAGGCTCGCAACCTTGTGTTTATAGTGCCTGAATGGCACTGAACCGTTGCTCTCAATTATCATGGCAACACCTAACCAAGCACACACTTATTTATTGTAATGCCTCTTCAAGGCAGACTAACTTCATGTATGCAAAACTTCTACTTGAGTTATTATTAAGAGTGCATGAAGAATCTCTAGATTTAACCTAGTATTAATTCATTATTTTTAACTATACTGTTACATTGTAAATATTCTTTGATTGACAGTCATAATACGCTGCTTCAACGTGATAGGAATTTACTGATAGAATATGTCATTTCTAGCAGCAAGTAAATGTCACTGTTGTGCTTTGCTTCTTGAAATTAATAACTACGCAGAAATTAAAGTTAAATTATAAGATGCCAAAGGGAAAATGAGAGAGAAATAGAGTATAGTCTTTTAAGTGAATTTGCTTGCTGGTAATCATTCTCACCCAACCTAGTGTGTGAATGCTAAATTGGTTGGGAGGTGCAATGAAGGAAACTTCTTTCCAAGCAATCTCACCTGTTTTACCATAATAATGTAACCAATAGAGAATACAATTAATTTTAGTTATTTCTTAAACAGAAGGAATTGTGGGTTTCATTCACCCCTTCATCAATTCTCTCCTCCATTTCCCCGATGGTTAAGCCTAATCCTTCTCTCTCCCTGTTCAAAATGACTGCCTGAGGGCCTTAATTGTAGGTGTGGCCTTCAAGGATGCCTTCCATGCCAGTGCAGGACAACGGGCAAGGGAGGAGCCAAAAAAGAGAAAGTTTGCACCACGCCACTCAGGAATGATGACCTTTCCACGAGGCTTTTTGAATACCCATATATTCGCTATAGAAAGCGAGGCGGAGATTGACCTTTGCACCACCTACCAGGATACCAAGGACAGATGTCCTTACCTTTGCTTGTCCCTTGTACCCTCCATTGTTTGACCCTGAGGTTTGGGCCAGTATACTTTTGTCGTGGCATTTTTAATTCCCTCCTGCAGAGTTGGCACCCCTACTGGACGAGGACGTCATCATCTTGACGAAGGCAGTGTACCGGAATAAGGTTTCTTAGTCAGTCACAATCCTGTTATTTCTCTGTCAGATTTAATTTCTATTTCCATTGTGCGATCACCTTCTGTATTTTGTGTTGAAGCAGCAAGTGTTAACGTAACTATGCATTTAGTGTTGAGCTGAGTTATTTGGCACCATTTGTGCATTCCCTCAGTTCCTCTTTGAGGATATTATTATTCCTGCAAGTAACAGTCTTGCATCTCTTGCAGACTGGCCTTGGCTGTGGGACTACTCTCGGCTCTCTACCCATATACACTGGCCTTATGCCACCCCTTAATCTACCCCTCTGTGATATCCCTGTTATGAAGACATCATCGGTGTAGAATATTTCAACTGTGTAGAATTCATTAATTTAGCAGGACCCTGTTATTACCTGCCCCGTAATTCTTCATTCTTCTGATCTTGTTTATTATGTAAATAAAATTAAGAGAACCCCTGAGTTTTATGAAATCTTCCCCCATATGAAGAAGGCTCTAAGCCACAGTATTTCCCTTGATTTATTCGTTACGGAGTTGCCTTAATCAGTCTATTTAGTAAGATGTTTTAATAAAATACAGCAGATTTCTTGATGTTGTAAAGAACTCCCTGCGATTATCCATTGCCGCCCAGAATCAAGTAAGTATCAAAGACAGATATATATATATATATATATATATATATATATATATATATATATATATATATATATATATATATATATATACATATATATATATATATATATACATATATATATATATATATATATACATATATATATATATATATACATATATATATATATATATATATATATATATATATATATATATATATATATATATATATATATATATATATATATATATATATATATATATATATATATATATATATATATATATATATATATATATATATATATATATATATATATATATATATATATATATATATATATATATATATATATATATATATATATATATATATATATATATATATATATAAATATATATATATATATATATATATATATATATATATATATATATATATATATATATATATATATATATATATATATTTATATATATATATATATATATATATATATATATATATATATATATATATATATATATATATATATATATATATATATATATATATATATATATATATATTAGATAATGTTCAATCATGCCCAAATGCATTTATAAATACAGAGAGAGAGAGAGAGAGAGAGAGAGAGAGAGAGAGAGAAAGAGAGAGAGAATCTTTCAAGTACCATTGTGCAGGGGCTTCCAGATTGTCTCATTCTTATTTGGTTCCTGGTTCGACATTATTCCCCCTGTCTGTCATGATAACCGCTATGACATTCGGTATATTTTACAGTAAAAAAGACTTGAAAGCAATGGCGAACAACATGCTTATATTGTCGTCATTCAGTCTGAAAGATGAAACTTGTTTAAGACAAGCAATGTTTGCTTTTATCTTTGGACATTGAAATTGAGTTCATCTGTTATGGAAAATAACCGACTTACCTGGAAATGTCGGTAGACGTGGGCAAACGGCTGTCCTCTCTCTCTCTCTCTCTCTCTCTCTCTCTCTCTCTCTCTCTCTCTCTCTCTCTCTCTCTCTCTCTCTCGTGAATATTAATTAACCTACATCTAGTGTGCATAAATCAAACCGTGTTCTGCGAAAATAGGTTATTCTGTAAATCTAACATATGACATGTTAAACATGGTAAATTGGCAAAATCCTGAAAAGAAAAGGAAAAAGGTAAATGAATGTCTTCCCGAAACATTTTATCAGTCACCAAAATTATAAGTGGGATACTTCCTATTTCAAACCCCTAATCACTAATTAGTCACCATTTAATTATGTGTCTTTTGTCTCCAGTTCACTTAAGTGGCTACATCCTATAGTGGCCATGTAGGTGTCTACACATGACACTTATGAGCATGCATGGCGATGCATGACTATCCATAAGCACTTGCATGAAACATCTGTAGAGAGAAATCATCTCTCATTAGACTTATTCTATGACACTCTACATCATAAAATAAGTGATTAGAAATGATAACAAAACGAAAGGCCACTAAAGTGTGAAGTTATTATTTGTCTTTAACACTTACCTTCACAGCAGGGAATTTGGTCCCAGAGAGTCCTTCTTACTTGGCTCCTCCAAATCGAATGTGTGGCTTTTCACAAAAGCTCTCAACACTTACCCTACAAGCCGGTCCTTATTACACACAAACGTATGAACACCTTCTCCACGACACACCTATATTCAGGTTCTAACCAGACAGAGCTTCTAGAATATTCAAGACGAAATGCTGACGGGTACTTACGTCCCCAGTGCTGTATCCAAGGTGACTTTTGTGCGGGCACTTCGTGTTGAGCTCTGCAGACCACTAGGTATTCACCTATGTGCTGCAATGTGCTGAACTGAGCTGAATTGCTCAAAAACACATGTCACTTACTAAATGTAACTAACAGAAATAAATCTACCTAATACACACATACACATACAATACTCGTAATCCTCGTTTTTATATATACAATCTGTCTTTTTAACGTATGGCTCTGAATTTGTATTTAGGATTTAAATTGCTTCGGTAATTCTGAAACATTTGTTAGTATAATATCATCTCCACATTTCTGAATTCTCCATAGTTTAGTTTTCTGTCATAGGGCCTTACTACTTTACTAACTTCTTTTAAGGTTTTCCCATCACTAAAAAAAACACGTTATTCATAAGTAACATTTTAGTTTAATCTACCTTTGAACGGTAATTGGTTTTAAAAATTGTGAAAAAATTTCCCATTAAACCGAATGTATAACGAAGTACGTCACCGTAACGCCACGAATCAGTCACTGTAACGAATTCCAAAGGTTAATATGGAGAAGAAACGAATGAATTAATGAGGAAATTCACTTTTGTTCACCTAAGCAGAGAGAGAGAGAGAGAGAGATAGAAAGAAAGAGAGAGCCTCGAGGGTTTCATTCTCATGCCATGCATGTACTGGTCAATCTTAGATGGTTCCTTTGAACAGGTCTTGGTAGTTTTAACTTTGAATACTAGACGGTGAATGAATGATATTGCTATATCAGACCTGCGTGTTTCCTGAGTAAATAGGCTTCACCAGCAAAAGTTAAACAGCACAGTGAACATCGTGTTGTTCCCCCGACAAAATGTTGGTGATCATGTAATAGATGACATAGGACAGTGCGTAGGACCATTTTAACACCACACTCAAAGAGGGAATGTGTTTATTTTCTTTATTATATCAAATAACATCTTCAACCATATGCATGAACAGGCAGGGCAAATGACTTCCTATTATCACTTTTCACGGGAAGAAGCTGTTGCCAGATGTGCACTTGTGTACTTGGGAATTTGGGCATGTGCTTGCGACATACGAACTTTTGCAATATTCATCCGTTTTGCAGGTGGAAGTTACGTGTCTTGGGTGTTTGATAATTCAGCATTCAATTGTACAGTCACCTTTCGGATTCAGCACTGACCACCTGTGTTACTGACTACCTGTGACCTGAAACTGGTCTGGAGGGCCTCAGATACAGTGTCACCTGTCAGCATGGAACCTTCAAGAACATTTTACCTGATTTTAATCGGAATTCTAGGTGTGTTAAATAGAAGTGTGTATTAGTTTGTGCATTGTGAAAATTACTAAGTGCGAAGGGCTCTTGTGGAGAGTTACTCATTCCTTTGTGAAAAGTCAGTGCAGTTAGATATACTGGAGCGCTTTGGAGTCTAGATTCTATTTTTGCTGAATGAGTGAGTACTGAACTTTGAAAATTACTAACCTTTCCAAGTGTTTAACACAGACAAGATTATTTTTTTGCCGTGGTTGTTTCCTTGTCATCCTTTAATATTTATGTCATGTACTTTTGGTGTGTTATTTTGGGTGAATTCTGTTTTTTAATGGAGATGATTCTGTTCCTTACAGATGTTTCGAAGAGGGCCGAAAGCATAATCAGTCATAGCACATAGCCACCTATATGAGCCGAAAGCATAATCAGTCATAGCACATAGCCACCTATATGAGAAATGGAACTGGTAGCAGAATTGATGTTAAGAGTTAAGGGATAACAGACACAAAAGTAATGTAGGCTGTATTGGAGACTTGGTGGGAGGTGGGACTTAATCCCCACACATTATGTTTTCTTGCCACTGTTGCATTTGGGGTGTGGCTTAAGGGGATTTATTATCTAGCACAACTGATTTCATTTTACATGACTTGTTGTTATATTTGTATAATAAACTTTACTTTTGCAAGCTAGGTTTTGATTTACACACCTTAGAAATAGGAAAAGGTTTTAGAGAGAGAGAGAGAGAGAGAGAGAGAGAGAGAGAGAGAGAGAGAGAGAGAGAGAGAGAGAGAGACATAAGACGCCTTGGGGAGGGAGAACGTAAGGCCAGAGCTACCAAAAAAACTTGTAATTATCCCAAGGTAAGTGTCCCTGTCCAAGGCATTGGTGGGCGATAACACATACACATACACACACACACACACGCACACACACACACACACACACACACACACACACACATATATATATATATATATATATATATATATATATATATATATATATATATATATATATATATATATATATATATATATATATATATATATATATATATATATAAAATTTAATTACAAAAATATGGAACATGATGAATATATAAATAAAGGCAAATGCCACAAAGGAAAAGTGAAATGATGAAGCGGTTGCTAGGCCTTTCAACACACTGTCCCTTACTAGCAGACTGATGAGAAATATAAAAGCAAGGTTACAATAAAGCTTGTATAATTGACAGATGACATACAGGTATCCATGAGGATGGGGAATATAAATGAACAGGTGCACCTGGAATACAACACAGCTGAAGAATTAGTGGACCTACCAAAACAAAGGTAAATATTTGAGAAGTTTTACAAAAGTTTAGGCCCAACTAGCTCGGAAACAGGGAGCTGTCAATTAAAGGATTATACATGGGAAGAGACTGACCACCAAAAATGACCTTGGAATGAATAAACTGATCACATATGTTTATAAAAGTATAACACTTAACATATTTTTCTTTTGGTAAATAATAACAATTTTTGCAAAATGAATATTTTAAAAACTTATCAAACATACAAATGCATATAAAATATCTTTAAGGTCATTCTTGAACATTTTACTAATACAGGGGTCCAAATGACACATGCTATGGCTAAGGTTAAGATTACAGATGGATGTAAGCTGTATAACAGCAGATTCTAAAATATTTTTTGAAGAGAAATCTTTCAATCTGTCTATCACTGAACTGTCAGTCCAATTTATCCTGTGAGAGTTTTCACTTAAATTAATGAATATTGCATTGGATGCTTGCCCAGTTTTGACAGAATACTTATGCTGTTTAATTCTCACTTCTAAATATTTACTGGATTGACCTATATAAAACAAAGATCAGATCAAGCATAAATTTTATATATCATTTCGTTGTTTTCTTTAGTGCTATATTTTATTACCATTCCTTTTAGTGTGTTATTTCAGGAAAAACCAGGTTGACATTAAAAGAATTTTGCAATAACAATGACTTTATGGTTTCAAAATCAGTGAGATATGACAAGCTAAGAATATTTTTAGTGGTTTCTTTCTCCATGTTACTTTCACTATAAAAATTTTTGTGGGTTTTATTTTAACAAATATCTAGTATATATATGTGAAGGGTAACATAAACCTGTCCCTATATTTCTTATGTATTCGATTTCTTTGTCTAAATACTGGAGACAGACAATGCACAATACTCGTAAAAAATAGAAGAAAAAAATTGATATCTTGATATTAAGGTGGTGGCCTGAACAGAAGTGGACATAAGTTTAGTTGTTGGTTGGTTTCCTATAAATACGGAATTTCCATCGAAATGGTTCTCTATGTATTTATTAAAACATCTAAGAAACGAAAGCAGTTGTCTTTTTCTACTACTAAAGCAAATTTAATGGATGGTACCTGGTTATTCAAATTAGAGAGTAAATCATTTACATCAATACCAGGAGGCAAAACAGCTAAAATACTGTCAACATATTTATACAACTTTAAAGGGATATAAACGATATTAGGTAAATATCGTTTTCCAAAAAAATTCATGTACAAGTTTGAGAGGAGTGGGGATAAAGGGTTGCCCATTGCCATACCAGATATTTGTTGGTAGAATTCACCACTAAATATAAACTTACAATCACAAATGCACAACCTAGTGAGTGAAATAATATGCCTTACAGGTAGAGGTAATTCATGATGGATCAGTTCATTACTCAGATACTCTAAAATAGAATCTATAGGAACTTTAGCAAGAAGAGAACAAACATCAAAACTAACAAATCTATCAGTGGGGCAAAAAGTTATTTTGTTTAAGTTATCAACTAAATCTAGCGAATTATGTGAGAATCGGAGATAGTTCCAAGTAACGGGGACAAGAGCTGGGTAATATATTTTGAAATGTTATATGATATATAGCCAACAGTAATGATAATAGGCCGAATAGGGTAATTTTCTTTCTGTGTTTTTACTAATCCGTACAAGTAAGGTAACAAAGGAAAATTTACTGACAACTGACCTATTAATTCTTATTTATCTTTAAGGATTTTTTTCACTGTGCTATTGAAATCATTTATATCTTGATCAAGGGGATTTTTTTTAGTTTTTTGTAAGCCGTATAATCATCCAGTAAGGTCTGCATGCGTGATATGTAGTAGCTTTATATAAAATATTACAATACTATTCGACTTATCAGCTTTTGTGATGTGGATTGGACTGTGTGTGTTTTTTTTTTTTTTTTTTTAATCGGTCAAACTTTTCTTACGAAGTACAAGCTTTTGAAGACATACAGTCTTCTTCAGGTACCGATGCACAGAGGAGATAACAGATACACTTGGGCACATATGTATGTGCTCCACCTAACATTTGTTGTTTTGTGTTTCTAATCTCTCGGATGACCTGGCCGTTGATCTTCAGCTCCTGCTCATTTCTGCAGTCTTCTTGATCTCAGTAGCCATATGCTTAATCCCTCGTTTTTTGGAATTATCCCCTGTTCATCTTTTTGTTTATGTTCTTAAAATTCTGGTATGTTATCTCACGAATAATCTTGCCCTGAAAATTATTCCCAATGTTGCTTTTCATTGATTAAGGCGTTCTCTACGATCACCCTCGACGTTTTATTCTTGTTGTAATATATAAAATCTGCAGTTTTCCAGTTGATATTGTTATAATTCTAGCCGTGATTGGTCAGCGCAGAGGCTTCGTTGTAATGGCGATGTTCTCTCCTTGGTCTCTCCTTGGACGATTGCTGCTCTGACCAAAATATAATTTATCACAATTGTCAGAAGGTACTAGATAGACCCATCCCCTCTTCTCTTCCCTTTTCTGTGAGTATGTTATTTCTGTTTACCTTATTCTTAATGTTGTTTTTTTTTTAATTCCCGATTAACCTAATACTTTTCATTTTCTTGTTTAAATCGTTAGTAACGTTATTGTTTGGAATGACTATTCATTTTTCTTGCTTGTTCCATTTTTTTGTCTTAGCGCCTTTCCTCATAGTAGTATTTCCTAGCCCTACTATGCACCCTCCCCTACCAGTGAGGTCGGCTTTCCCAGTTCTTTAAAAGAAGCACATTGATACTCAAGCTTCTGGTCTACATAAGGTGGACTGCAAACCCTGAAGGCTCTAATAATCAACCCTATCATCATCCCTGCCTTAATATCCTTTGTGTGGCTTGAATACATGTGTATGTAGATGTTTTCATGTGTCTTTTCTGTGTATACTACACTTTATTTTGCTACCTTGCATTGTGAGTTTAACGTCCGGAAAGAGGATTGTCCCTTCTTTCTCATCTTCTAAAGTAAATTTAATCTGTTTTTTCGATCTGATCGAGTTCAGCCAAATAACAAACCAATTTCTCTTTCTCCCCACGTTATATTACTAAAATGTTTCTTCTTTCTGCCATACATATTTTTCTCCAATTTCTCAGCGAATGCGTAGGAATGAGCTTGCGTTGACAAAATCCTGTGTGTAGTGTCACGTTAGTGTTCACTTGTTGAGCCTGTCATCCATTTTTTTTATAAAATGCACATGCTAGTAATAAAAAATATTGAATTAATTAACAATAAATAGATGAATATAATAATGCATATTTTCGTACATCATGTGTATGAAAGCAACGGTTTGGTTACAGTAATTAGTAAGGACCTGAAACCTTTTTTAAAAGTAATACTACTTTAAGTAATAGCTTTTGAAGAAATATATGCCGTGGAAGCAAAACCTTCATTAAGTAAAATTTACACGTGTTCATGTTTAGTTAATCATATTTTTAGTTACCTACAGTAAAAGCTAAGTTAAAATGACCTGAAATATACTGATTTCCAACAAGATTCCATCATCAAACAATAAAGTAAATATACGTAGTAATTAGCTAGAAAAGTTTTAATCAAGGTCGTACTGGAAAGGGGCACTTGATTATTGTTTGTATCATTCTTCGAAGCTACAAAGTTGATTGCATTAATAACCTGTCAAGAATTAAGCTATTTTCAGTTAATTACCATTCTCCATTATATTTCTCTAAGTGAGATGTCTAATGTCATTAATTTTAATAACCTAGTGTACTTTAACGATAACAAGTATATCTCTTCATAATTAACTAGAAAATAACCAGAATCAGCTTTATTAATCGGATAATTTCCCTTCATGTAAACACTGGAAATGTCTCAGCATATTTCAAGATTATCTGTCCAATTAGGATAATAAGGTGTCTTGATTACCAGAATCTTAAATCGTTATAAAATGAGTTGCATCAACTATGGGCAATGGACTTTTTTGTAATTATTCTCTTTAATTTAAATAAGCATTTAAAATGGATCCTATTAATAATGTTTTAAAAGTTGAAAATTTTTAAAATCTATTCAAAACGATACGAAGGTAATGGAAAATTTTGAGCAAAACAGTTTACATTACAAGATATCATTAATAGTTTTATTAATAGATTATCGTAAAACCAGCACTCGACTAGATATGAGATTTTGCATTCTGCAGAAATAACCTGGAAGCAGAATTACTGAGAAAAACAGTCAAGAATTATTCGAGCTATTTCCACCTGAAGCAAGCAATTCCCTATTTTCCAGACATATCTTCATTCGTCAGACGTTTCGACGAGAGCCCTGTCAAGGACATCTGAAAGCTTTTCCTTCAATATCTCCAGCCCACACGGTTATCCACAAAACCTTTTCAGTCTATTTTCCCCCAACAACGAACCTAATCTTAGCTCTCTCTCAGATATTGAAGAGTTTCGCTCAACCACTCACGTATTCATTTGTTTTCAGGTCTTGCTATTTTCTCAGATATACAATCGTGCTGTACCTGTTGGTTGCGACGAATCAAGAAAAAGTCCTCCTCCCTTTCCCCTACTCAACTAGCCTCATTCCTTTTCCTAATCTTCGAAATTTTATGTTTTTACCCAAGGCAAAGGTCTGCCCATCCTCTCTTGATAGGTAGCTATAAACATATACATTTTCAATAAAAGAAATGAAAAAGAATTACACAACACTGGATTTTCTATTCGTTTAAAATATTGAAACATTCCCTAAACTCTAACATAAAGAGAGAAAGATAGAGTGCATTCGGTATGCAAGAACATAATTACTCATAATAAAACAAGATGATGAGTATAGAATTCTTAACAAAAGGCTCCCTGAAACACCCAGCTACGACATATACATAAGACATGGAAATATCTTTCTTATTATATATATATACTCTATACCGCAACCTGCTGCAAGGGGCGTGGCCAAGGGCATGATTCATGGCCACAGGGAGAAGATGGCCTGTTCATGCTGGGTGCTCGCCGACCTGAGTAGGCTTAAACACTCTCCTACCTAACCACACATTCAAGCACGGTCCCAGATTCAAGACCATGTATTTCCTTCCAAATGTTTTCCCTTCATTTTCAAAAAAATTATATATATATATATATATATATATATATATATATATATATATATATATATATATATATATATATATATATATATATAGTGGTATGTATGTACTTGTGCAGAAGAGTGAGGTAGAAAGTGAAAAAGCAATTTGTTACAACACATTATATCTATGGCTAACGTTTCCAAACCACCCAAGAGGTAGATAGCATGGTGCATTTTTAATTTTTATACTGCAGTTCCCCAGTAGGTCTAGTCTGCAGTGCATATTCATACATTACCACTTTACTAGAGTTGTAAGTTTCCTTCTTTTTCCTGAACCTCCATCAGACTTTTTGGGTTCGATAGAGTCATTTTCTCTCCGGCAAAAGTTATTCAAGAGAGAATTTGTGGAAGCCCAGACAATCATCTGTTCTATTTTTCCTGATGTGTGATCATTTTCACAGATATCAAATTGCAAATGGCCTTCTTCTTGACTCAGAACATTGAGTGTGATGTTCATCACAAGCTGTCATTGGTTTGTTGTGCTTTTGAATGCTGCAGTCAGAAAACTTGTTAACTACAATGCAATTGTACCTCACAATATTTACAGCTGCAGTGTCAGGCAGAAGCAACGCTCCTTTACTGATCCCTTCCACATAATCATAATTCTCAGCTTGCAACTGACTCTCATTGACAATATCACCTCTTGTCAAAAAGTCTAGGCAAGATTTGCATTTCATTTTTTTTATTGACACTGTATCAGCAATAACCTGCCAGATAAAATATCACGGGGAGAACATTATTGCATGCTTCAATATCTTGAGCTCTCACATTAATATCACCCTTACAATGACCTTCACTTTCGACAACATTCATTGTCTCCCAACATGTCTCTTCAAAATCTCTCAGTACTACCCTTTTCCATGAAAAAGGTAAAGCCATATTCATAACAGAAATTCTCCTAATCTTGTTTTCACATTCAAAAATTTGTCTAACAGATATACTGTATTATAGTAACCACCAGCAAGCTGACGATATTCACTAAACCGAGCTTCCAGATTGTCAGTCTGAAACTTTCCAGGAAGAATACAGTATATAGCATATTAAGCTCATCTCTACAGTATTTTGCTATTGCTGTAATTGCATACCTAGTATGCTTTAAGGCAGTGAATGTTTCTTTTGTCAGTTTTCCTCCTGGAATTCCCTCCCATTTTACTAACCAGTCCAGGAATTTCATAAGGAAATCATATTTCTTATCGTTTTCGTCACAAGAGAGGAGTGCAATATTCATTATTTATTCTTTTTCCTTTAGATATTGATTTCATATTCACAATGGACCACCAGGTTGTGAAAATTTCTATAAAAGATACTGTACTCTGATAATTAGACAATCTTTTCTCTTTCCCAAGATTTCGCATGGCTTGAATTACATATTCATTGAAATTTTTCAGAACTAAATTAACATTTTGCTTTTCAAGTGAGGATGGCCGCAAAGCTTTAATTGTCAACGTAAAAGACTGCTTTAAAAGTAAATCAGATTCTACCATGTACAAATTTTCTAGTGACTTCCATGGGGTAAAAAGTACATTTATTTCATTATTTATTCCATTGGATGGAAACTTTGGGAAAACCATTGTTTTGCATTCATCTTTTTGACCGAGCCAGTTATCTCTGAAGCACTTTAGCAAATGCACGGTGTCAAAAATGAAAAATAGAGGCCTGCCTTTGGCAGCAGGATAGTGGTACATTACAGACAACTTTGGGGGGGTTGCAAAAAATGACATTGTTTTTCCATTTATAGCATTATTGTCCGTAATGACGGCGAGTATTTTCAATCCAATTTTTTCCAAACCTGTAATGACTTTATTTATATTATGTAGGGTTTCAGCTTTCATGTACTTCACAGGAACAATGTGGACAACGTCACGAAATTTCGATGAAACTGTGTTTATCATAAAAGCATATGCACTAGTAGCTGCTTCATTGCTATCAAATGCTGACTCAACAACAGACCCACCCTTATAATAAAAAAGCGGCTTCAAATGAATCTCATCTATCATTAATATTACTGTTTTGTCCTTGTCTTGTAATGATTTGGATTTTTGACTAATGTACACAAGGAAAGTTCCATCGTGCTGTTCAGTTTCAGGACTGAGTTGCTTTGTCAAGAAAATACGATTGATCGTTGACAGACTTGGTAAAATAAGCCATTTTCTATCCCTAACGAATCTGTACCCACGAGGTGATATAGTGTAC
>JANJGK010000020.1:47670969-47678469 GCA_039081455.1 Macrobrachium rosenbergii | reverse complement strand
TGGGTAACGCCCTTGCTTTCCACCTGAGAGACCTGGGTTCGATCCCGACGTGAGTCAGAAATTTATTTCTGTTCCACACGTGATTGTGTGTTGATGATTTCTATCTTATTCACTCAGAAGGGATAATTCGAATGAAATGTTGTCTATTGGGTCATTGCTGAGTCGGGAAGTTGGGGAAAACTCGCTGGTATGCAAGCAGTTAGCTTGCCCAGGTAATTCCTTGGGTGCAGTTGCTCTCAGGTTCCAACTTCTTTTAGACTTGTATGGCCCAGTGGGTAACGCCCTTGCTTTCCACCTGAGAGACCTGGGTTCGATCCCGACGTGAGTCAGAAATTTATTTCTGTTCCACACGTGATTGTGTGTTGATGATTTCTATCTTATTCACTCAGAAGGGATAATTCGAATGAAATGTTGTCTATTGGGTCATTGCTGAGTCGGGAAGTTGGGGAAAACTCGCTGGTATGCAAGCAGTTAGCTTGCCCAGGTAATTCCTTGGGTGCAGTTGCTCTCAGGTTCCAACTTCTTTTAGACTTGTATGGCCCAGTGGGTAACGCCCTTGCTTTCCACCTGAGAGACCTGGGTTCGATCCCGACGTGAGTCAGAAATTTATTTCTGTTCCACACGTGATTGTGTGTTGATGATTTCTATCTTATTCACTCAGAAGGGATAATTCGAATGAAATGTTGTCTATTGGGTCATTGCTGAGTCGGGAAGTTGGGGAAAACTCGCTGGTATGCAAGCAGTTAGCTTGCCCAGGTAATTCCTTGGGTGCAGTTGCTCTCAGGTTCCAACTTCTTTTAGACTTGTATGGCCCAGTGGGTAACGCCCTTGCTTTCCACCTGAGAGACCTGGGTTCGATCCCGACGTGAGTCAGAAATTTATTTCTGTTCCACACGTGATTGTGTGTTGATGATTTCTATCTTATTCACTCAGAAGGGATAATTCGAATGAAATGTTGTCTATTGGGTCATTGCTGAGTCGGGAAGTTGGGGAAAACTCGCTGGTATGCAAGCAGTTAGCTTGCCCAGGTAATTCCTTGGGTGCAGTTGCTCTCAGGTTCCAACTTCTTTTAGACTTGTATGGCCCAGTGGGTAACGCCCTTGCTTTCCACCTGAGAGACCTGGGTTCGATCCCGACGTGAGTCAGAAATTTATTTCTGTTCCACACGTGATTGTGTGTTGATGATTTCTATCTTATTCACTCAGAAGGGATAATTCGAATGAAATGTTGTCTATTGGGTCATTGCTGAGTCGGGAAGTTGGGGAAAACTCGCTGGTATGCAAGCAGTTAGCTTGCCCAGGTAATTCCTTGGGTGCAGTTGCTCTCAGGTTCCAACTTCTTTTAGACTTGTATGGCCCAGTGGGTAACGCCCTTGCTTTCCACCTGAGAGACCTGGGTTCGATCCCGACGTGAGTCAGAAATTTATTTCTGTTCCACACGTGATTGTGTGTTGATGATTTCTATCTTATTCACTCAGAAGGGATAATTCGAATGAAATGTTGTCTATTGGGTCATTGCTGAGTCGGGAAGTTGGGGAAAACTCGCTGGTATGCAAGCAGTTAGCTTGCCCAGGTAATTCCTTGGGTGCAGTTGCTCTCAGGTTCCAACTTCTTTTAGACTTGTATGGCCCAGTGGGTAACGCCCTTGCTTTCCACCTGAGAGACCTGGGTTCGATCCCGACGTGAGTCAGAAATTTATTTCTGTTCCACACGTGATTGTGTGTTGATGATTTCTATCTTATTCACTCAGAAGGGATAATTCGAATGAAATGTTGTCTATTGGGTCATTGCTGAGTCGGGAAGTTGGGGAAAACTCGCTGGTATGCAAGCAGTTAGCTTGCCCAGGTAATTCCTTGGGTGCAGTTGCTCTCAGGTTCCAACTTCTTTTAGACTTGTATGGCCCAGTGGGTAACGCCCTTGCTTTCCACCTGAGAGACCTGGGTTCGATCCCGACGTGAGTCAGAAATTTATTTCTGTTCCACACGTGATTGTGTGTTGATGATTTCTATCTTATTCACTCAGAAGGGATAATTCGAATGAAATGTTGTCTATTGGGTCATTGCTGAGTCGGGAAGTTGGGGAAAACTCGCTGGTATGCAAGCAGTTAGCTTGCCCAGGTAATTCCTTGGGTGCAGTTGCTCTCAGGTTCCAACTTCTTTTAGACTTGTATGGCCCAGTGGGTAACGCCCTTGCTTTCCACCTGAGAGACCTGGGTTCGATCCCGACGTGAGTCAGAAATTTATTTCTGTTCCACACGTGATTGTGTGTTGATGATTTCTATCTTATTCACTCAGAAGGGATAATTCGAATGAAATGTTGTCTATTGGGTCATTGCTGAGTCGGGAAGTTGGGGAAAACTCGCTGGTATGCAAGCAGTTAGCTTGCCCAGGTAATTCCTTGGGTGCAGTTGCTCTCAGGTTCCAACTTCTTTTAGACTTGTATGGCCCAGTGGGTAACGCCCTTGCTTTCCACCTGAGAGACCTGGGTTCGATCCCGACGTGAGTCAGAAATTTATTTCTGTTCCACACGTGATTGTGTGTTGATGATTTCTATCTTATTCACTCAGAAGGGATAATTCGAATGAAATGTTGTCTATTGGGTCATTGCTGAGTCGGGAAGTTGGGGAAAACTCGCTGGTATGCAAGCAGTTAGCTTGCCCAGGTAATTCCTTGGGTGCAGTTGCTCTCAGGTTCCAACTTCTTTTAGACTTGTATGGCCCAGTGGGTAACGCCCTTGCTTTCCACCTGAGAGACCTGGGTTCGATCCCGACGTGAGTCAGAAATTTATTTCTGTTCCACACGTGATTGTGTGTTGATGATTTCTATCTTATTCACTCAGAAGGGATAATTCGAATGAAATGTTGTCTATTGGGTCATTGCTGAGTCGGGAAGTTGGGGAAAACTCGCTGGTATGCAAGCAGTTAGCTTGCCCAGGTAATTCCTTGGGTGCAGTTGCTCTCAGGTTCCAACTTCTTTTAGACTTGTATGGCCCAGTGGGTAACGCCCTTGCTTTCCACCTAAGAGACCTGGGTTCGATCCCGACGTGAGTCAGATATATATATATATATATATATATATATATATATATATATATATATATATATATATATATATATATATATATATATATATATATATATATATATATATATATATATATATATATATATATATATATATATATATATATATATATATATATATATATATATATATATATATATATATATATATATATATATATATATATATATATATATATATATATATATATATATATATATATATATATATATATATATATATATACATATATATATATATACATATATATATATATATATATATATATATATATATATATATATATATATATATATATATATATATATATATATATATATATATATATATAATGAATAAGCCAAAAAGTAGAAAGTAAATGTTATATTTAAAAGAACGAATTGTCTCTCTCTTCAGGCAAATAATGAATAAGACAGAGTTACGGAAAAGCGGAATTTATGCCAGAAGGTCCATAGATCAGCCGTTATGTCACTCCGGTTGAAAATTTCTCTTTAATCGTCTTTATCACTGTTGAAGGAAGATTTTACCTATAATATCTGATTCCCATGCTCCTTTTGAAAACTTCATCGCATTTCTTTGTTTAATCAAAGCTGATTCCACCATCTGGCTTTTGAACTGACAATTGGTGCTATAAATTATACGTGAGAAATTCCAGTTTCTTCTGTGATTATGATTATTTATGTGGTTAAGAATAGCTTGAGCTCTGTTGTCTGTACCCAACAGAACGTTTATGCTATATTAGTCTCTTGGGGAGTGATTTACCTGTAAAACTAATATAAGGCAAGGGATTTCATAAACTCCTGTGTCTTTGGGGATTGGCTTTTTTTTTTTTTTTTGACGTTAATTAGGATTTGGCCAAGGTATTTGGGTAGGTACCCAGCAATTTATTCTTAAGAGCCTTATGGATTTGCTCCCCGGATTTCCTGGAAAAGGATATTGAACCAGTCTGTAAGCAGCTGTCGTTTTTAAAGTACCCTGACCGTATAATTGAGAAATTTATCCACAAAGCTAGCATAATCTTCTGCCATCCCCGTCAAAACAAGAATAGAGAGAAGCCCAACAATAAAACAAAAATCACACACCTGGACAGGATTAAGGCGTTGACACAGACACTTGGAAATTCTAACCCTTGTGTTTTTACCTACCCAAATACCTTAGCCAAATCCCTGATTAACGTCCAAAGAAAGCCAGTCCCCAAAGACACTTGAGTTTACAAAATCCCTTACCTCGATTGTAAACAATCTTATATAGGTTTTACAAGTAAATCACTCTTCCAGAGATTAATACAGCAGAAACGTACAGTTAGGTATGGACAACAGAACTCAGCTATTTTAAAACACATAAATAACATAATCACAGAATAAACTGGAATTTTCACGTATAATTTATATCTGCAATTGTCGGTTGGAATCAGCTTTGATTAAACAAAGAAATGCCGTGAATTTTTCAAAAGGAGCCTGGGACTCTGATACAGATACAATCAAGGTCTAGACCTTGGATACAATCTTCCTCCAACCAGCAATTAAGAGAAATTGTCAGATGGAGTGACGTAACAGCTGACCTATGTACTGTCTGGTTTAAATACCACTTTTCTTTAACTCTGTCTCATTCATTATTTGACTGAAGAGGGAGACAGTTTGGTCCCTGAAATATAGCATTGACTTTCTACATTTTGGAGTTTTTAAGGGCTCTTTATATTTGATGGAATTCTGTTTTAACAGAAAACATTTCAGTCATTTTAGCCCATTATGGAATTCAATTGTCTTTTTACGTTTCTTTGCTCACATCCAGAAGTCATGCTCGTTTTTCAAAATTTTGAAAAAGAACTAGTCAGACTACATCGGCTAAAAAAAAAAAAAAATTCTTAAAGAATGTCTGAAGGAACAAGTCCTTCAGAAAATGTATGGATTAGCAAGATGGACTCTGCAATCAGACCCCTTCCCTCAGTCACACAAGATATTCCTGGTGGAAAGAACTGAAAATACGAAGTCCAAGATCTTTGTACCACGCAGAGTGATACATGGAACACAGTCTAACCTTTGTCTCCTCGCAATGGACCACATATACAGGTATCTGGTTTCATTTTGTTTTGACATTGATGTCTATATTAGCGTGACTCATTCTAACAGACCTTTCCATAAGTTAAATGACTTAATAAATAATAACGCTTGGAACAATCTTGAGCAACAAGATAAAGTTTTAACTTTATCAAACAACCCCCTTACTATTAACCAACATTTAGTTTTAAACCTTGGTTTATCCTTTGCCCGCATGCCAGACCGGAAAAATAATCTAGATTTCATAGTTGCTTTTGACAAATTCATATCTGATCAAAATTACAGCAGAGAAGAGATATGTTTAAATGCATCTTACTAAATGCAATAGCTGACCTTGATAAGAAATACCCTGTCCCCCGTAGATTTATGAAAACCATCCGCTCGCTACAAAAATTAGATGTTGTAATAAGTAGATCCAACGAAGATGTCAAAATCGTGATCATAGACAATGACTTTTACCTCGACAAAATCAATCAACTTCTTAGTAACACTAACACTTATGACAAATTAACGAAAAAAAAAACTCCAAAACGTCCCCAGAAAATTTTTTAGGAAAGTAAGATTAACTGGCCAATGCAAAAAGAGCATTGAACTACTGGAGAAATTTAAAGCCATTAACCCAAACCTACCTTACTTTCATGGCCTTCCCAAAACTCATAAAAATAATCTTTCATTCAGACCTATTACATCAAGTGCCGGAGCTTTCAATTAAAAAATTTATAATTGGTTAGCCGACCTCCTTTCCCCTTTCTTAGGCACTTTTTCTCTTAGTCACATTAAACATTCTGAAGATTTTTGTGACAAATTCAAAGAAGCGTATATACCACTTCACAACATAAAACTTCTAAGCTTAGATGTAGATTCCCTATTCCCAAATTACCAGTACAGGACGTTCTATAGATTTTGAGAGAAAAATTAGCCCCTATTCAGATAATTTCCTACTTATAATAGTAACCCTCACCTGTTACCATTGCTTTGATTCGGTCGTCCTTTATTGCCTTTGTAAAATAATGGAATTAAACTAAATGATATATCAGTCCTCAGTTCGTTTTGTTCCCTGTCAGAGCAAATAGCGAGGCTAATGATCGATGCTAGTCTCAAGATCGACGCTTTTACGTTCTGGGGCCTGTTGGAGGAATGTACAGGGTTTCTTATCATTTAACTGCCGTAAGGGGCCAACAGGTATCGCCCAGAATGTAATATATGAATGGGCAAAAGATGACTAACCTTGATATCACCATTAATTAACCAGGGAAGTGGAAGGTCACCATGGGAAATGAGTAACAGATTACCTTAAACTGAATTTATTTACAGATGAAGCAATCAGGAAATTAATCTGGAAACACCGGCTGAGCGGCTTGCAAGCACATACAAAGTGCGACAATATCAGACAATTAGTAGCAAATCTCAGAATATGAAATGGTTAATACTGGTTGAATGATTTTCAATTTCAGGCTCTTGCATACAAAGGGGAAGAAGGGGCGGGGGGAGGACTGGTTAGTGCCCAGGGACTGCGTATCAGGAAATTTTTGCACGTAGCAGAATGGCAGTAAGTTCTAAGTGGAACTGATTCACAAGGCTGGGACAGACCGCTTGGGAAGCGGAGTAGCAGGATTTCTGATCCTATGTATGAGCTCGTTGCAAGACGATTTTGTGCATAGGGCCTTTACGGTCGGACCAGCATGGAAAAGAGGTGAAACACTCCAGCGTCTGCTCTCTCTCGAGTTTCTGGCGCGTCTGCTGGCCCTGATCTTGGTATACTGAGTTTCTAGCTTCTCCAGGTCAGTATTGAAGAAGTCAAATTCTTCTAGATTTAAGAGATGGAATTTTACATAGTTGCTTTGAGAAAGCAGCGCATCTGGGTGAAAACACTTCACGAGGGTATAAAAACCGAATTTTTCAGGAAGTCGTCTGGTTACCTGATTCACTGCTGTGACCAGAAACTTGACACATCTACTCTTTATCTCATGCTTCTGTTCCCGTGTTAGGTTTGATTCCTCTAGCTCCTTGTAAAATTTTGCTCCTAATCCATATCATTAATGGAATGTATATGCGACTCTTCAAGAATTACATACCTTTTCAGAAAATCACCCTTACACACTCTACTTTTTAGTGATAAATAAAATACGTTGAGTCACTAAACAGTTGGAATTGGTCTGCATTTGTGTGCTGAAAAGATGCATTCATCTGCTCAAATTCATTGATAAGTGGATATGTAAAAACTGGGTATAAATCGTTTGCCCTATCATTTAACATATCTAAAAGAACTCTGCACGTATAATCTTTTACATAGTTAATTGACCTAAAATATGCGGTAAGCTCAGGCCATTGTGTGATGACTGAAAAAATAACTTTTCCAGT
>JANJGK010000020.1:47628554-47668369 GCA_039081455.1 Macrobrachium rosenbergii | reverse complement strand
AACCACAGAAAAGCTCAAAGTGAGAGTTGGTCTCCATCAAGGATCAACTCTCAGCCACCACATCTTCGACCTTGTGGTGGAAGTTATAAAATCAGATGTCAGAGAGGAGGACCAATGGAGAGCTCTATTCACTGATGACAGTTTTGACAGACAGAACTAGGAAAGGAGTTAAGCTGAAGGTAGAAAGGTGAAGAAAGACACTTGAAGATCGAGTATCGACTGTGGAGTCAAAACTTAAAAAACTCTAAAATCAAACGTAACTGACAATGGACACTGAAATCAACCACAGATTACAAGGTGCTTGGATAAATTGGAGAGGATCGTCAGGGATATTGTGCGACAGGCAGATTAGTGCGAAGGGAAAAGGGAAGTTTTACAAAAGTTTAGTTAGACCAGCAATGATTAATGGAGCCGAGACGTGGCCGATGAAGAAGTCTCAAGAACAGAAAATGGATGTGGCAGAGATGAGGATGTTAACATGGATGTGTGGTGTCACAAAGAGAGATAGGATCTGAAATTAATTGATTAGAGAAATAGTTAAAGTAGGGGTCGTATCGAAGAAGGCCAAGGGGAAAAGACTACAGTGGGTTGGTCATCTCGTGCAGAGAGAAGATCATGTGCGTAAAAGGGATATGTGCATGGAAGCAGAGGGAAGGAGAAGGGGAAGGCCAAAGTTAAGATGGAAGTATAAAATAGCAAATGCCATACGAGAGAAAGGTTTAAGAAGTCAGGATGCATTAGGCAGAGAAAGGCTGATAGGAAACAGTGACCGCATATAAAAATGGGCAAAAGGATATATATTTATATATACACATACATACATACACACACACACACACACACACACACACACACATATATATATATATATATATATATATATATATATATATATATATATATATATATATATATATATATATATATATATATATATATATATGTATGTATATATATATATATATATATATATATATATATATATATATATATATATATATATATATATATATATATATATATATATATATATATATATATGTGTGTGTGTGTGTGTGTGTGTGTGTGTGTGTGTGCGTGTGTGTGTGTGTGTGTGTGTGTGTTAACTTTATCACATGCACAATAATTGTTCTGTGCATTAGTACAATTACTAACAGGGACTCATTCAAACTGGATGATATCTAGTGGAATATATTTATTCAAAAAAAGTTACAAGCTTTCTAGGACAAACAGTCCTCGTGACCTTGGTCTTTCTCTGCCCGCATCTTCATTCAGGTGTTCGTGTCCCTTGCATTCTCTTGTGTTTTTCTTTTGTTTCCTAGCCACTGTGGGGTGTACAATTTTTCTTGATATGCTGTCTTCAAAGCCGTTTCCAGTGTTCCCTACCATTGTGTTGTTAGCACATGTTATGAAGGCATTCTCTACAACCAGTCTGGCCGTTTTGTTGGTGTTCCGATACAGAAAACTCATATTTTCCCAGTCTATTTTCTGGTCTTTTTCCCAACAATGTTTGGCAACTGCCGACGTCTGGTTATAATGTCTTTTGTTCTTTATGTGTTTTTTGCTTCGCTCTTTACAGGATTTGCCAGTTTCGCCATAGTGCCCATCTTCACAGTCTAGACACGCTGCCATATATACCCCCCCTTTTATGTCTCCCCCCTCTACCTACTTTTTGTTTCTAGCTATTTTATTCCTAATGGTGTTTTTGTAGCTGCCTGTCAGTTTGAAATTATCTAGCTTCCTGTTGATGGGTGTAATAGTGTTGTTGTCCGGGACTGTAATTATTTTTTTTCTCTACCAAATGTTCCTTATCTATCCCTTCCCTCTCCCCAGAATAGTTTTTTTTGCCTTGATGCATGCCCACTCCCGCCATTACCTAGGGTATCCTAATCTCCTAAAACTCTCCCTCAGGTATTCCAGCTCTTCATCTGAAAATTCGGGACTGTGTCGTTACTCCCATTTTTTTTCTTTCTTCTGACTTGAGAACATATGTATGTATGTATGTATGAATTGGTGTGTCTTCTTCCTGTATACCTTGAATTTTTAATTTTCCCCTTGCCTCTTTACCAGGACATCCAAGAAAGAAGTTTCTCCCTCCTTTTCTTCTTCTATTGTGAACTTGATGTGTTCATTTAGTTTATTTATGTTTTCTAGGAACTTGTGTAGATGTCATTCAGGTATCTTATCCATTTTACAATATTTAAGTTAGCTTTATTTCTTTTTCCCACCTCTTCCGTTTCAAACCATTCCATAAAGATATTAGCTAAGATTGGTGAAAGACTTGAACCCATGACCATGCCATTTTTTGTATATAATCGCTTTTGCCTCACTTGAACACATTAACGCTGAGGGCTGCTGACAACAATTTTATCAAAACGTCATGATCTAAGCCGCATGTATAAACCCCCTTCCTCCATATTCTTTTTTATTACTTCCATCGTCGTTTTAACTGGAAAGTTGGTAAACAGGGAGGTTACATCCAAACTTGCAAATTTAGAATTTTCTACATTGATTTTAGATAGTTCCTTTATAAGGTTCATGAACACATCAAGTTCACAATAGAAGAGAAGGAGGGAGAAATAACTTTCTTGGATGTCCTGGTAAAGAGGGAAGGGGAAAATTTAAAATTCAAGGTATACAAGAAGAAGACACACACCAATTCATACATACATACGTTCTCCAGTCATAGGAAAGAAATAAAAATAGGAGTAATGACAGGGTTGGCCATAAGGGCTTATAGGATTTGCAGTCCCGAATTCTTATATGAAGAGCTGGAATACCTGAAGGAGACTTTTAGGAGATTAGGATTCCCAAAGTACTGGTGGGAGCAGGCATACATCTAGCAAGAAAAACTATTTTGGGGAGAGGGAAGTGATAGAAAAGGAACATTTGGTAGGGAAGAAAATAATTACAGTCCCGGACAACAACACTATTACACCCATTAACAAGAAGCTAGATAATTTCAAATTGATAGGCAGCTACAAAAACACCAATAGGAACAAAATGATCAAAAGCAAAAACTTGATAGAGGGGGGAATGATAACATGGGTGTTATATATGGCAGTGTGCCTAGACTGTGAGGACGGGTACTGTGGTGAAACTGGCAAATCCTGTAAAGAGTGAAGCAAACAACACATGCAGAACAAAAGACATTATAATCAGACGTCGGCAGTTGCCAAACATTGTTGGGAAAAAGACCAGAAAATACACTGGGAAAATATGAGTTTCTGTACAGGAACACCAACAAAATGGCCAGACTGGTTGTAGAGAAAACCTTCATAACATGTGCTACCAATACAATGGCAGGGAACACCAGAAACGGCTTTGAAAACAGCATATCAAGAAAAACTGTACACCCCACCGTAGCAAGGAAACAAAAGAAAACCAAAGAGGATGCAAGGGACACGAACACCTGGATGAAGATACGGCAGAGAAAGACCAAGGTAACGAAGGGGGGCGGGGGCGGCGGTCACACATGAGGAGGAAGGCAATTATAGGATTAAAGTACCCAGCACACAGATATGAATACAGCTGGACTACGTGTCTGGTCATTGTACGGATACTTGAGATTGAATACTGTTTGTCCTAGAAAGCTTGTAACTTTTTTTTAATGAATAGTCATTATATATATATATATATATATATATATATATATATATATATATATATATATATATATATATACATATATATATACATATATATATATATATATATATATATATATATATATATATATATATATATATATATATATATATATATATATATATATATATATATATATATATATATATATATATATATATATATATATATATATATATATATATATATATATAACCCTTTCCATTCCAATATGAAGAAATATAAAAAAAGTTTTGATAAAATAAACACCTTCCTTCAAGGACTTCTAAAGGTAAGTAAAAGACATTACAAAGGGCAAAATAGAAAAACCGGGAAAACTAAACAGAAAATTTAATAATCAGAAATGAAGCGAATCTATCAACCACAGAGGTTATTTCGTAACAACAAATGCAATGGAATGGCGTTTCATAATATGACAGACAAAGTGAGTGAGAATGTGTTGAGAAGGAGTTCATAGGAGGGAGAGATCATAAGATGGAGAGACGACACTAATTAAGGAAATTGCTGATGAGAGGCGAACCAGTCGAAACATCTCAAATTTTGTGATAGTTTGCTGAAGCTAAGGGCATTCAGTCTTACTGTGCAGTTTAGTTATACGGCGTTATATTGTGTGGCCGTTGTTTTGTTTTATTATTATTAGTTGAAATCATACCACTGAAATATCTAGTGAAACACGCTCTGGAACTATAGGCCTTTTTTTCAGTACCTCTTGCATGCCGTCAATCGCGCGCTTCCTCCTAGCACCTCCAAATTCTATCCGAATTTCTGTAATCTATCGCCCACCATTATTTTCACGCGCCACTATATCTCAAAACAACCTATGCTAACCTTTTACCACTTCTGCCTTCCGCCAAATCATTTTCTATACTTTTTTGTATAATGTCGCATGTATTTCACAAATAATTCATTTCATCCACTTCAGCTATTTTGCGTTCATTTGCACTCAGCACTCACATATCATATTCTCTAATTATTCTATAGGAATTAATATAAAAAAAGGAAAAGTATGCAATTGCTCTACAGGATGAAAATTTCAGGGAAATAAATATGGGTTTCGACATTTTGATTCTTGCATATGTTTTTTTTACAATGTTTTTTTTTTTTTTATTACTGATAAAAGTATATCATGTACTCTTAGTATTTAATGACTTAACAGAAATAAATTGGCGAACCTTGCACAAGTTAAACACTGAATCTCTAAGTGATGTTGCGTAAATAAAGATGACGGGTGATACTACGGTATTTCAAACTTTGTTACTCACGTTATAAACGAGATGAATGTGATAAAAGATCAGAAATGGAATTTCTGGAGTGGAAATTAATATTTATTACCATTAATAAGGTTTCGGCAAAATGGTACAAAAATTGTAATCATGATCACAATTATTAAATAAAAAAATTAGAGCTTGGAAAGGAAATTAACATTCATTGACCCAAGTAAGAAATCAGTTCCAGTCCATAATGCAATGTCAGCAAACATCGACAGAATTTAGAGCCGACTGTCCTCTTTTAGACAGTAAGAAGTAATTTTTATTTCTTGGACACACTTATAGAAGACTTTCCTTGTTTCGGATATTTTGGGGGAGAGCAGTGGCCATTTTTCCAAAGTAAAACCTGGAATTTATGTACTACACAAAAGTAAGTGCGGCAGAAAGAAACGATCAGGTTAAAAAAAAGTCATGGCCGGCAATACAGCCCCTTGGCTAGATCGGTACATGCTATCGAGAGTGAACCTATAACTTTTAGGTCACAAATTTTCGTTGAAAATCTGTTGCCTTTTATGGCTAAGTGAAGTGAGTGGAGAAGAAAATTAGTTCTCACCAATTTATATTTTGTCTTCACACATCGACTGCTTTTCAGGTATGCATTTGAAGCTTAATTTTATACATACATACATTCTTATATATATATATATATATATATATATATATATATATATATATATATATATATATATATATATATATATATATATATATATATATGTGTGTGTGTGTGTGTGTGTGTGTGTGTGTGTGTATATATATATATATATATATATATATATATATATATATATATATATATATATATATATATATATATATATATATATATATATACACACACACATATACATGTGTGTGTGTTGACCGAAGGATATCACTATTCTATATTTAATTTTTGCTTCTCATTTTTTCTTAATAGCAACCTTCATGCT
This sequence comes from Macrobrachium rosenbergii, assembly GCA_039081455.1. Lineage (NCBI taxonomy): Eukaryota > Metazoa > Arthropoda > Malacostraca > Decapoda > Palaemonidae > Macrobrachium > Macrobrachium rosenbergii. Next base: position 47,662,521 of record JANJGK010000020.1, on the reverse strand, counting down.
CTGGAGACTTCGATTATCAACCCCTGCCCATTTACATTTACTTATGAAATAGTCCATGTCAAGCTTGAATTTATTTCAGCATATTTTGCTAAGAAAAAAGCCTCCATAGAAAGCGAAGTTCATGTGGATAAATATAAAAACAGGAGCGTCCTACCTTCACTAGGATTCTCTTCAGCTGTACTATACAGTAATGACGAAGCATTTACAAAAAATAAACAGTAAAAAAAAAAGACCAACTAATTCGAGGAGAGGTTTAATGGCAATGGGGACAACAAGAAAACCTGCCGAATGTTTTCTTGGAATTAGTGAGTGTTTGTGTTAAGTTCACCGCTTTTTATTTTAATGGAAAAATATACCGGCAAAAATTCGGAGTCGTTATGGGCTTTCTTCTCCCTTCAGTAATTGCTAATCTGTATAAGGAAGACTTCGAGAATTATATTGACGATATTTTTGCTAAATTTCTCCATAAAGGGTGAGTGTTGAATGGGAAAACAATGGGATTTTATCATTTCTGGACGTCGAAGTACATCTATCAGATAGTCAATACGCATTTAACGTACATAGGAAGCCCACCCATCAACCTTTGTTAAGAAAACTAATTTCAGGGTTGTTCCATCGGCTCAGAGAGTTTGTGACCCTCAGTTTTTTAGAGAGAGTGATTAATCACATATATGACACAATTAGTCAGGTAGGATACCCAAAGCATTGTATTTCTAAAGCCTTATTTGCCGACAAAACGTCATTCTCTAACAATAGCGATAAAGCTCAGTTGAACGTCAAAGACGCTTTGAAATCGCCTTATTCCAAAGAAAGAGCAATGTCGTAAAAGATAAACATGATTTTTTATCAGTAGGAGATGAATTTAGTTTTCACCTTTAACAGTTCGTTAAAACAGCAGCTTTGAAAGAATTCTGTTTGTAACCTTGAATGAAACTGAGGCGTCTACATAATTCCTTCCAGCCGGGGAGACTGGAAGAGATTGCTCAGTCGGATTAGCTGAGCATAATACGCTTGTTGGACCGGTGTTAGTAGCCAGTAGCCAACCATTGCCTAGATTTAGACCATCAGATTTGTTTTGACAAAACAAAGACTATCTACAAGACGAAAAATACCAATAAAAGAAGAATAATAGTTGGATACTTTTCATGGAAATGGGGCTTGCACCTCCAAAGAAAGTCTCACAGATCTTTTAATACACCTGGCGGCCAATCTGTAGTTAGATATTTTAGAGGAGCTTGCTCCCTCAGCCAGCAAACGACTCAGTTACTTGAACAACTACAAGAAGACGCCTTCAAGAAATGAAGATGCCCAAGGAAGTTCCCGGGACATACAATTTTCATTTTAGTTGCTCATTTATTAATTAATTAATTAATTTTTTTACATTTAATTTCTTTGTAGACACTTTGTAATTGCTGTTTAGCACAGCTGAAGTGGCTCTCGTTGAATGTTAAAGGTTCCTGTTTTATATTTATTCACATAAACTTCGTTTTCTATAGTAGCTTTTTACTAAACAAACAATACAAACACAAATTTGTTTTTTTACTAGATTAAACAAGTTTACTTTAACTCTGGTACAGGAAAGAACAGTCAAGGTTTCTACACAAATCGGAATAATATATTTAAGCTGAAATAAAGATCTAATTTAATGATTTATGAACAAAATGGATTAACAAAAGTTGTGCTTTGAAGTGTTGTGATTGTCTGCTTTCTTATACTTGCTGAATACGCACGCAACATTCGGGAATTGATTTATGGAGATAGGGCAGTGATTACAGTATACCGTAATGATTTAATCTGGTTTGAGTTACTTCAAAGGAAGCTTAACTTTTATGTAAGCATTATTTTTTTTCAGATGATTAAAAGCAAAAATAAATGGTATTGGCAAAAAGCTTGAAAGAGTAGACAAGATGGAAAAATAAGGTTTTAATAAAGACTTTCCACATAATATTTGACATAAATATATTCTACCAAAACAATCACAAAAAAGGGAAAAAAATAAGTAAAGAAAATTGAACTCTGAAACTCTTCGAGGCATTCCCACAATTTTTTTTCCACGTGAGATTTAGAAGAGAAGCAAAGATATCACTAACCTCATTCTCTTTCATAATTTTCAAAATACTTTGCTGGAGATTCTTTCCTTCAAACTACACTAAAGAATTTCGCCCTTGGGAGGTAGATAAAAGATAAAACTCTGTGTAACTGAAGGCTGGGAATTGCTGAATACTTAGAGACCTTTTGGGAAAGAGATTTCCACCTATCAAGGTAAATAATGAAAAGACGACAGTGAAAAGGTGGAATTCATGCTAAGTCAAAATCTCTGCTATTTTTGCCAGTAAAACTGGAATTGGAAGTTTTAAGCCGTCTGTTTTCCTTGAAAAGAAAACTTGAAGGAATTACACAGCCTCATCTGTGGTGAACCAAATTGGCATCATCTATCTTTCTGTCAGGCTCGCTTTCCATTCCACCATTAGTGACAGATGATGGTAGATTGGTTACTGACCCCAAGGAAAAGGCTGAACTGCTTCATAGAGCTTTTGAAGCTAAGCAATCAGCTGAGGATGTCCCTCTCCCTGATACTTGTCATCCTGAAACTATTCTTATAAAATTTGCATTTCTCTCTAGGGATGTTAAGAAAATTCTGGATAATCTTGATAGCTGGGGTGAAGATACTAATGGTTTCATCCCTTAATTAAAAAAAAAAAAAAGTTTCTAGTGTGTTGTCTCCGAAGAGTACTAGATTCTATAAATTTTTATGACGACGTTGTATCTTTGCGGACGAGAGCAATCTTAGTAATACACTGCCTGTTTCGAAAAGTGGCATAGCTGTAGACTGCAGTAACCACAGGCCGATCCCTATTCTCCCTGAGCTCTCCAGAGTTGCTGAAAACTTATTTTTAAGCCGCTATATAAGTGTCTGGAATCTAAAGGATTGTTAACTGATAGTCAATACGCATATAGGAAGCAGTTAGGTACCTGCAATGCTCTTTTAGACTTGAGATCCCATTTGCAAGGGAACCTTGATAAGGGTTTTGAGTGCAGAGTAATTTTAATAGATTTTAGTGCTGCTTTCGATTTAGTAAATCACAAGGCACTTATTTATAAACTTCAGAATCTTGGAGTTGGTGGATATGTTTTAGGATTACTTCAAAATATCCTTATAGATAGGCAGCGGCGAGTTCCTGTGGACGGGCAGAGTTCTTGGTCCACTGTTATTTTTAGTATATACAAATGATATGGTTGTTGGCCTGGAAAACAAGATTGTTCAGTATGCTGATGACGCAACATTTGTGTGTATAGTAAAGTCTCCACTTGTAAGAAATGAAGCTGCCCTCATCCTTAATCGGGACATGGACCAGATCAGTGAATGCTGTAGTTGGCTGGGTATGAGTCTGAACTCCAGTAAAACGAAAACACTATTGATTAGCAGATATCATACGAGTTTCCCACCCCATTCTCTCCTTCAGGTGGGTGGTACTTTGCTGAATGAGTGTGAAGCTTTAACTATTCTAGGTGTAACTTTTGACTCACACTAGCTTTTGAGAAACATCTAATGAGAAATTCAGCAAATGCCGCACGAAAGTTAGATATTGTTCGTAAGGCCTCATATATTTATTACAGTAATAGAATCAGCAACATATTTTAGGTCATTTCCCTTCTTTTACTGGAATACTAAGTAGTTCTCCGGTGTGGATGTCTGCTTCTGCTATAGAGTTATCTCTTTTAGACAGATTTGTTCGTGGTGGTAGGTTTCTATTTCATGATAGTAGAGTTATGACTTGGACCATCGACGGATGATCTGTTGTTTATCATTTTGTTATAAACTGTATTTAAATAGAGATTCTTCACATTCACTATTAATCCTGATCCCCTTTATCTGCCGAGAGCAACCAGATTCACTGAACAGCAGCGCCAATATGCAGTAAATATACCTGGCTGTCGAACTTTTCAGTTCCACAGGTCCTTTATTCCTCACATTGTTGGACTGTGGAACAGCCTCCCAGGGAATGTCTAGCAACTGGAACTTCAAAGTTCAAGCGAAGATGCAATGCATTACTACCCTAATACTATTCTCCTTGTATTTACTACATTTTATCTGTTTATTAATTTATTAGTTTATTCTTTATTTCTTATTAAGTGAGATATCTTTTTTGCTGTATTTCCCTCTACTTGCTCTTACCTCTTCCAAATGAACAACTTATTCTTTGGAAGCTTGAATTTCAAATAAATGGCCCCCGTGAGCTTGTTCCATAAGAATAGGTTTCATCTACTGAATAATAATAATAATAATAATAATAATAATAATAATAATAATAATAATAATAATAATAATAATAATAACAGGATACTTCAAGAATGGTTCAGTGTGCCTTGGAACACCCTATTCTATATGCATTTCCTTAACCCAACTTTGATTTATCATTACTGAAATTTTCAAACATGATTTTTTTTATGAAAATGAAGATTTTCTTTTTATCAACTAGAATATCAAGTTTTAAAAACCAGATAGTATTCCATATCTGGGCAATGTGGTTGTAAAGACTGCATGAAATGCAATCCGCCAGTTCTGGCGATGTCGCTCACATAGCAAGCGTTCACTCGGCAAAGCTGGCTCTTCTCTTGGATTGAGTTGTGAACTTGGACGCAGCGGTACAAGGGTTGCAATCCTTTCTAATACAACCCAGCACGGGTAGTTTATTGTAGACTTCTTATTGTTGTTCTTTTCAGTTTTAGGATAAGGGAAAAACAATAAGTAATTGTTGTTCGTTTACATTTATTGTGATTGGAACAATGTTCACGAAAATTCCCTCACATAACCGGTTTATGATTTTATAACTAGTTCATACGTACTTATATATGATCCTTTTATTTATTTTTCTGCAATAGGTAAAACCATCTCTTTTGCAGCTATTATCATGTATGTCACTTCTTCAGTACTTATTTGTTTTTACTTCGGGAATATTTCTTCAATTCAGAAATATATATATATATATATATATATATATATATATATATATATATATATATATATATATATATATATATATATATATATATATATATATATATATATATACCTTCCCTATTTGCTTAATCTACATAAATCTTTTGACCAAATTTCTTTTTGGAAAACGAGAATATATAGAGAAAAACATCTGTTAAATCATATTATTAAATATAATAAGTTTCATAAGATTAGCATTTCCAGTAAAAGGAATAAAAGGGCTTAGATTATAGTATCAAAATATAATAAAAGCAGTGAATTATTGTCTGAAAACATGTACTCGAAAAAATTTGCTGAAGCATTGTTAATGGGCAGACATACCTAAATGTGTGAAATTCTAAAAATGCAATCCACATCCGATGGAAAATCAGTGATCAATTACATCGTGTTAACTAGCTATCGCTGGCTGTCGTTAAAACAGAACTTCATTAATTTGGGGAATATCAATTACCTTTGTTAATCATATCACTGACAGTTCATCGAAACGAAGGCCAGGTTTTCCCTCTGATTATGTTTGTCAAATGATAGGGTGTTGTTTCCATTCACTAATGAATGCAAAATCAATTTCCGCAGTGAGAGGGATTTTGTGTCGGCAGATAATGCACAAACAGACTTCTCCTTGTTATTCGGCATTCTTATCACAGCTACGTTCATCAATTAATATGTTTCATAAAAAAAATATATGTTAATTGGAAAAAAATATGATTTTATTATGTTATAGATGCGAATAGTTTGGCAATGGTAGTTTTGTAAAATATATATATATATATATATATATATATATATATATATATATATATATATATATATATATATATATATATATATATATATATATATATATATTTGCACGGAAAACACGGCCCTAAATGAAAGGGAAAAAAATTAATTGGCCCTCAAAGTGTCAGTATCCAAAGAAAAAGGGGAAAAAACAGCTTTTTGGAATACTTATAAAAGATGGGGATTTTCAATACCTGAATAACTGAAGGAAATGAATATGCAAGAAAAAAGAAAACATGTTACATACAATCCCTCGAACTAAAAAAAATCTTGTACAAACTAGATGACTCCTGTCTTCAATTTTCATAATACTTACTCTTGACGAAGAAGCTTTCTGTCTCCGTGAAAACCGTTTTCAATGTGAATAATTAATAGCCTCAAAAAAAAAAAAAAAAAACCGAGGGAGAGAGAGAGAGAGAGAGTAGCTCCTACTGTGCCTTCAGAATTAATCCGATGTTGTAAAACAGAAATGGTATATTCAATAAATTTATGAATTGGGTCTTCAACATGTAAAAAGTGACAGAACTCTCAAAAGTTGAAACAACTAATATCAAGTCTCTTGAGAAGCATTATTTTTCTCTAGGAGACTTTTGCGAGGAAATTACTGACAATTTTTTTCCTACAGGACGTGATTTCATTTTTATTCATAAGGATGAACAAGCACCAGATGCAACAGCGTCGCTTGAAAATGGTGATTAATAATAACAAGTTAACAAGTAAAAAAAGACGCCGAAGTTTCTTTCGCGCAATCGAGTTTTCTGTACATCGTATAATCAAGGCAACAGAAAATAGATCTATCTTTCTGTGGTCTCGGTATAAGGATGTATGAGCCACGGCCCATGAAACTTTAACCACGGCCCGGTGGTGGCTAGCCTATATCGTTGCCAGACGCACGATTATGAATAACTTTAACCTTAAATAAAATCAAAACTACTGAGGCTAGAGGGCTCCAATTTGGAAAGTTTAATGATTGAAGGGTTGATGATTAATATACCAATTTGCAGTCCTCTATTCTCAGTAGTTTTTAAGATCTGAGGGAGGACAGAAAAGTGCGGACAGAGAAAAATGCCGGCGGACAGACAAAGCTGGCACAATAGTTTTCTTTTCAGAAAACTAAAAATGAGCCGAAGTTTCTTAGGCGCAACCGAGTTTTCTGTACAGTGTATAATGCTGTATAAAAACTCTTGATGTGCTGCAGTAGGAAACTCTCGGCTATAACCGGGCAGCGCTAAGTTGCTCCCCAGGTGCGGTTAAGTGAAGATGCGTCGGCGGCTGGCACCACTAGGGGTGCCAGATACACGATTCATGTCTAACATTAACTTTAGATAAAATGAAAACTGCTGAGGCTAGAGGGCTGCAATTTGGTATGTTTGATGATTGGAGGGTTGATGATCAACACCAATTTGCAGCCCTCTAGCCTCAGTAGTTTTTTTTAGATTTGAGGGCTGACAGAGAAAGTGCGGATGGACAGACAAAGCCATCTCTATTGTTTTCTTTTACAGAAAACTAAAAATTTAAATTAGTCTAAGAAAACTGAGGGATTAAAGCGAAATGCAAATATTGAAAGAAAGATGTGTTGAAGAGCATTTTAATTATTCAATCGGCGAAAATCCTACTTCAAAAACAGACGAGGATAAGCATAGAAAGGTGCTTTATATATCTTCTATTAACTTTGTGCATTTTTATTGTGACTATTTGTCAACTGTCGTTTGCTGGAAATTTAAGTATTTTCACCATAGTTTTCTCTCTTTCCCTGTTTCATAGGAAGCGACTTAATTTATTTGCATTGTCCTCTGAAGTAACTTTTCTCTGACAAGCAAAATCATACTCTCTCTCTCTCTCTCTCTCTCTCTCTCTCTCTCTCTCTCTCTCTCACACACACACACACACACACAAACACAAACAATAAAAGCAAATTTTAACTTTACACGTAAAAAAAAATCATCTGTTATACATCTGAGGTGTATTTCGTCACATTCGCCTATCCAGTATAAAATCACCTTTTCTTTGGCCACTCACTAAAAGACATGGCACTGAAATCTTAAAGCACTTTGTTTACCAAGAATAGCAGTTAATCGGTAAATGATATGGGCTACCAACATCACAGCAAAAAAAACCTGGCAACATAAGAATGCTCATTTGTTAATATCTTCTAGAGCTACACCATAAGTAATTACAGGTGTTATAAATATATATATATATATATATATATATATATATATATATATATATATATATATATATATATATATATATATATATATATATATATATATATATATATATATATATATATACATATTTATATATAAGAATAAAATCCTAGAAGGAAACGGAAACACTGGAGTGCTGCGAGGTCTTTCGACACCAGTCCTTTACTTAGCAGACTGAAGAGATATAAAAGTATGTTTACAAAGAAAGCTCATATAAATGACAGATGGGGATTATAAAGGAAACATATGTACCTGGAATCCAACACAATTGAAGAATTTGTAGAACTGCCAAAAGAGGATTAAATATTTAAGAGGTTTTTACAAAGGATTAGGATCAACCGTTCAGGAGCAGGGACAGGGCAATTAAAAGATTATGCAGGTTCGTGACTGACCACCTAAAAATTTTTAGTACTACACAATAATTCTCTTTTTGATTTTTGTTTTTTTTAAACAATAATAACTTTTTGCAAGATGAACATTTTTACAAATAAAAAAAAAATTATATTAAACATACAGATATATAGAAAATATTTATCAAGTAGCTACCTTGTAATTAAGTCAGTGATTTTATCTTTTAGGTCATTCTTGAACATTTTCCTAATACAGTGGTCCAAATAATACATGCCAGGGCTAAGATTAAAATTACAACTGGAAGTAAGCTGGATAATAGCGGACTCCAATAGATTTCTTGAAGAGAAATCTTTCGATCTGGCAATCACTGAACTTTCAGTCCAATTTATCCTGTGAGAGTTTTCACTTAAATGAATGAATATAGCATTGGATGCTTGTCCAGTTTTGACTGAATACTTATGCTGTTTAATATGTAAGTGAATATAAAAAGAGGGGCAATCCAAACATGGAATTTTGTATATTATATATATAAAATTCCATGTTTGGATTGCCCCTCTTTTTATACTGGCCAATCTAGCAAAGATTTAGATGTACGTATTAAACAGCATAAGTGTTCAGTCAAAACTGAACAAGCATCCAATGCTATATTCATTCATTTAAGTGAAAACTCTCACAGGATAAATTGGACTGAAAGTTCAGTGATTGCCAGATCGAAAGATTTCTCTTCAAGAAATCTATTGGAGTCCGCTATTATCCAGCTTGCTTCCAGTTGTAATTTTAATCTTAGCCCTGGCATGTATTATTTGGACCCCTGTATTAAAAAGAATTTCAAGAATGACCTAAAAGATAAAATCACTGACTTTATTACAAGGTAGCTACTTGATATATATTTTCTATATATCCGTATGTTTAATATAATTTTTTTTATTTGTAAAAATGTTCATCTTGCAAAAAGTTATTATTGTTTACAAAAAAACAAAAACAAAAAGAGAATTATTGTGTTGTACTAAAAATTTTTAGGTGGTCAGTCACGAACCTGTATAATCTTTTAATTGTCCTGTCCCTGCTCCTGAACGGTTGATCCTAATCCTTTGTAAAAACCTCTTAAATATTTAATCCTCTTTTGGCAGTTCTACTAATTCTTCAATTGTGTTGGATTCCAGGTACATATGTTTCGTTTATAATCCCCATCTGTCATTTATATGAGCTTTCTTTGTAAACATACTTTTATATTTCTTCAGTCTGCTAAGTAAAGGACTAGTGTCGAAAGGCCTCGCAGCACTCCAGTGTTTTCGTTTCCTTCGTGGATTTTATCTTTATTTATATATTCATCACGTTCCATATTTTCGTGATTCAGTTATACACACACACACACACACATACACACACACACACACACACACACACACACACACACACACATATATATATATATATATATATATATATATATATATATATATATATATATATATATATATATATATATATATATATATATATATATATATATATATGTGTGTGTGTGTGTGTGTGTGTGTGTGTGTGTGTGTGTGTGTGTGTGTGCTTAAAAAATCACAGTAGATGCACGTGACTCCAATGTATAAGCGAATCCGACAGGAAAATGATAGGCAGAATCAGTACCAAGCGCTTTCACGTTTATTAACGCTTCGTCTGGGCACAAATGAGACACATATGAAAAGAAGGTTACAAAGTAAGCAAAAAGAATAAGAACACCAGATGGTCAATTGTCAAAGGGTAATAAACAGAAAGATAATCTAGGATAATCTGGGATCTAGCAATCACAAACTGAAACAATAGACCTAACTACAAGAGATACGGAAGCTTAGCCATACAAAATCCAAAAACATATATGAAATTGAATACCAGATGGTTAATTGCCAAGGGATAATAAACAAAAAGGTAGTCCAGGAAAATCCGGGATCACGCGGTCACAAACTAAAACCATAGACCTAACTACAAGAGATACGGAAGTTTAGCCATACAAAATCCAAAAATTGCAGAAACATGTATAAATAAGAATATAATTTTGCTTATATTTATCAACAACTTTGTTAATTATGAATGCATCAAATTTAAACAAACCAAGACTTAAATTTAGAACACTGTCACTATTTGACTGATAAAACAAGATTCAGTGATATTCCTTTTAACTGTCTCGCTGCACAGGACTATAGGTCAAGCTTTACCTCAGTTAATAGGTAAACCTAAATCTCTCATATGTACGAATAATGCATTCGATATTTGGCCAGTTCTCACCTTATAATGGTGTTCTTTGATTCGTTATGAAAGTGATTTTCCAGTTTCCCCATAACATATTTTATCACACTTTATACAAGGAATTTCATAGATACATCTGTGTCAAATTTGCGTTCAGACGATGAGTTAAACGTGAAAGCGCTTGGTACTGAAATTCTGCCTGTCATTTTCCTTTGGGATTCGCTCATATATATACTGTATATATATATATATATATATATATATATATATATATATATATATATATATATATATATATATATATATATATATATATATATATATATATATATATATATATATATATATATATATATATATATATATGTGTGTGTGTGTGTGTGTGTTACGGGAACAGATTCAACACTTTTTTGAAAGTGTACGTAGCGTGATCTAGCGATCTTACTTCAGGAAAAAGACGTGAAAAGGTTCACCCATGGAAACACTCACATTTTTTTCTCTCTCTCTCAACTCTCTCTCTCTCTCCGTGTATCAACTCTCTCTCTCTCTCTCTCATCGTTTTCCGAAGCTCATCCACCCGACCTCACTCATTCTCTCAAAGCAATTAAATGGACTATTTAAAGAAACACAATCGTTTCTTACAAAAATAGGTTTATTATTCGAATAACCCAACAAGAAATGAATAAAACAAAGCAAAGATTAAAATGCATAATAAATGAATTATCGAGTCAGATAACTAAACTCTAAACTGCAAAACACTTCTGATTAAAGAAGTCTCATTATGGCTAATAGCCTGGAAATCCTCAAAATCTCACATACTCACAAATCAATAACTAAAAGTCATGTCAAAAAAACAGTCTACCACATAAAGAGATTGACATTGCAAATGACTTGCATGTCCTTTTCTCAAACTCCCAAGTCCACAGACATCTGTCGAAAGAATTAAACATGATAGAAAACTCCCAAAAATATATGAAATGCAAAACACAATAATGGAAAGTGTAAAATGCATAGCCAAGATATGGCAAACGTAATATAACAAAATAATAATATAAAAGAGGTATGAATATTCATATTAAATCTCCCACACCAGTTCAAAAGTTCATAATGATTAGAAAATCATGGTAAAAATCACAAGTTCAATTTCCTCCCATAAAAACAGAGATTTGAAACTCTACCTTATCTGCCGATTTTCAAAGCCTGGATCCACTCCAAAGCTATGGCTGGACAACTGCAGTTCTATCACGTTAATGAACGATCAAACTCACTTTTAGGGCAGATTTTGGCATAATCTAGATCAAAGTAACGCACGTACTCACGAATATACATAACTCTCCGGAGATCACCTGACCGGCAATATTGCTGAGCTTCTCACGCAGATAGCTGAGGAATCAAACTATTTGCTGAATACAAAGATTTTACATCGAGTCTCTCGCCCTAGTTCGCTCTGACTCCGAAAATTCTTTCATCACACCTTAAAGCATTGAAGCTATGAAATGCATATATGTGTCCTTTAAATAGAGCTCGGCCACCCCATAAGAGCGTCTCGCTCTCCTTAACGGCAAACTAAAACAAAAGCATATGTATAAAACATAATAAAATAGAGCTATGCTCAATTAGCAATGTCTACTGCACTGCAGCTTTAAGGACTGCTCTCATGACGCACTTCCAAAGTCACTGGGGTTGTGTTCTTAGAGCCTTTACATGTAACCTTACAAACACGAATAAGCTTTACTACTCCCACAACAAGAATTGTCGGCATAATATATTCCTGATACTCGAACATCACGGAATCGTCGATGTCTTCCAACGGTGGAACCGTCATTGGCACCTTGGTTGTAGGTACCGCCACTACCAAATGCTCGTTATGCGTATGATGCATAATTATCTTCTCGGAACTGTTGAATACAGCACGGCTAAGTACGAGAAAGTCCGTAGACAGGGTTCTGTAGGATGAATCGAACAGCTTGGACTCTCGAGGGACGAATGATGTCGACTTGTTGCTCTGGCACATCATTGTAACTGCATACTCCTTGCAAAACACGGCAGGAAGCGTTCTGGTGGACTCAATGTGGTAATCTCGCAGGAACTGTCTAAAGTCACATTCTGTCGGAGTCTGTCTACGAACTAATGATAAATCACAACCACCCACAGACACAACTCACAACTGGAAAATACTACTGTCACACACACACTTCTCTCTAACTAAAGTACAACCTGTCTTATATTCAACTCCCGAACCTTAATATTGATCTCCCAAAATGAACATGGTCTCTAATCTATCCCATGTCACTACTGAGTCTCCAAAAAAAAACACTCGAAAAAGGTCTAATAACAAAAAGGTTTCATGTTACTGAACCAAACAAAACTACTAATGCAAAAGTCAAACACTCACAATGTGAACTAATTCCAAGTGTGTATCTCAGAATAATCACAGTCAACTCACTATTAAGCACACAACAACTCTACGGAACTCACCCATAAAAAAAATTCTATCTAACAAAAAAAAAAAATACTCGAGAATCCTATCCAAACACTAAAAGGTATCATATCTCGTAAAGGACATGAAAGTTCTACGCCGGTTAGGAAATATCTCGCAACACCTAACTAACTCTCAACAAAATAGCAATTGACGTAATGGCAATCGCTCCCATGATCTTAACAACTACAATTACTCACAATACAGCTCCCTTCATTTAAAAAAAAAACTGAAAAAAAAAATCCAAATACTCAAATTCGATCTCCCAACCCGAAAAAAAAAAATCAGACTTGTTCGGTCCGATATACTAAGTACCTCCCCCCAAAAAAATACTAAACAACACACATATTGCGTCAGATGACAAAACACATCATAACACAATAACACCATAACACACTAACACACGGGTCAAATCTCATATGATATTAGCCCATGTCTCAATTCCTAAAATCATTCGAAAACAAATGACTAAGAACTTCAACATCCAAAATGAACAAGAGACAAAAAAAAAAAAAAAATAAATATCATATATATATACAAACATCAACCCATTTATCCCTCTAACTATATACAAACGTTCCATTACATGACTATATACAAATGTTCCATTACATCCCAACTTTCTTTAACTTCGAAATATGGGTCAATTTCGTCACTCCAGTATTTACATCTTTAACTACAAATCTATTCCCTCTTTTGATCTCTACAATCTCAAAAGGTCCGTGGAACTTCGGACTTAATTTATAATTCAGATCATTCCGAACATTCACTTTAACAAACACTCTATCACCCATCGAAAAAGCTACTCCCCTCGATTTCGCGTTACTTTTCTCTACCATTGCGCACGAACTAAGTTCAAGTTCTTTACTGATACATGCAAATCTTTCTCTTGCTGTATTTATCAACGAAGTGACCGTAACATCACCTTGAACACGCTCTGGTAACAAATCAAAAGGTCCTTTCAACTTGTACCCATACAAAGCTTCTGCTGGAGATATCTTAATTGTGTCATTCATCATAGTATTGATACTATATCGCACTTCATCCAAAGATCTGTCCCAATGTGTATCGGAACCACCCACCGTCATGCGCAAAGCTTCGATTACTTTCCGATTCGCCCTCTCACATAACCCATTTGCTTCAGGTCTATACGGGATTATAGATACTTTCTTTATTCCCAGTAAATTGGCAAGACCGTCTAAAGTCTTATTAATAAACTCCCTACCATTGTCTGTGATCAGACATTCAGGAACACCATATCGACAAATTATCCCCTTAAAGAACGCTATAGCAACTTCCTCAGCTGATTTGTATTTCAGTGGGAAAATCTCGACAAAGCGAGTCAACTCATCAACAACTACTAATAAATGTCTATAACCATAAGCGGACTCTGAGAAGTTACCCAGAATATCCATATGCACTCTCTGAAACGGCCTATGTGGTATGGGATATGAACCCAAACGACACGACACTGTCGTCGCTGGCTTATTCGCATTGCAAATAGTGCACTTCTTCACAAAGGCCTCTACTGCGGAAAACATATTTTTCCAAAAGAACTTTGACCTGATGTTTTCATACGTCTTGTCCACACCTAAATGAGGCGAACCAAATTTACAATGTACAATGTCTAGAACTTGTGGTACTAGACTCTCTGGCACGATGATTTGTGTAATCTCACCCATGCTTCGAGTACTTCGCAAGTTATACTTAACTTTCCTCACCAATAAATTATTCTCCAACTCTAGACCAGAAAAAGGCAACTTATACCCTTTCTTGGGTGAAACTCCCCTAAGAAATGCCTTAGCATCTGACAACAATTTATCTTCATCTTGCTTTTGTTCGAGCAAGCCTATGTCCCAAGTGACATTTTCACCCGTAATATAACACACTGCGTTACTCTCACTATCACGAATAACAATATCTCCAGAGACTGCCGACTCACTATTTCTCCCCGAAGTATGCACTGTAGAAACGTGTATGTCCTCTACATGCGATCTCTCAGAACTACTAATATCAGAGACATTAGACATCAAATATTTACTCTCTTCTCCCACACAGGATTCGGTGTGTATTTCCTCATCCTCAACCGGAAAATATCTGCTCAATGCATCTGGAACTACATTATGCTTACCTTCAATGTATTTGAGGTTTGCATCAAAATCTCTCAATGTTAGGAACCAACGTGCTCTCTTGGGCGACAAATTTGGCTTATTAAAAAGCTCTAACAACGGTTGATGATCTGTAAAAATCTCAACTTTATTTCCCAACAACAACATCTTAAAATGAACAAGACTAGAGACGACTGCGAAAGCCTCCTTGTCCACAACTGACATCAGCCTTTCGTTATTACCACGCGTTTTGAACTTTCTGCTATAAAAAGCAATTGGGTGTAATTTCCCCTCAAATTTCTGCATCAAACACGCACCTATACCTTCCTGACTCGCGTCAGTCACTAAGGTGAACGGTTGACTAAAATCTGGAAACTTCAAAACTGGTGGGTTCACCAAAGCATTCTTAAGCTTCTCAAAAGCTAATTGTTGACTATCACCCAAACAAACTTAACGTCTTCTCGTAACAAATCTGTCAATGGAGACGCTATTGTAGAGCAATTCCGCACAAAACGGCGAAAGAAACCTGACATACCTAGGAACGAACGAATCTGTTTCCTGGTTTTGGGAACTGGAAAATTCACAATGGCTTTAACTTTCTCATCATTCACTCTGACTCCCTCTTTAGAGATAACATGTCCTAAATAGACAATTTTTCTCTTCAGAAACTCACATTTGGCCAATTTGACCTTTAACCCAGCGAACCGTAATGGCTTGAGGACTTCTTTTAACACCTTTAGATGTTCTTCAATTGTATCTGTGCATATGAGAATGTCATCCATGTACACAAACACCGACTTTCCTAACAAGCCATGAAGTACTGTGTTAACCAGTCTAGTAAATGTTATTGGGGACCCTTGTAATCCAAAAGGCATCCTATTAAACTCGTAATGTCCCTTTGGTACCGAAAATGCTGTATATTTACGGCTACTCTCGCTAAGGGGAATCTGTAAAAACCCTTGCATAAGATCTATAGATGAATATATATTCTTGCCACCGATCTCAACAAACAAATCAGGCAAACAAGCTACAGGATATCTATCTGGGCATGTTTTTTCATTCAATTTACGAAAGTCTACACAAACTCTGATACTACCGTCTTTCTTAGGAACTGCAAGCAAAGGAAAATTAAACGGAGAATTGGACGGTCTGATAATGCCTTCCGACTCCCACTTCTGAACTTCTTTTTCTACTTCTTCTCTGATCTTAAAAGGAATTCGATATGCTGGAATATATATGGGATTTGTACCCTTTTCTAGGCGGATTGAATATTCTAAAACATCTGTAACTCCTAATTTATCTCCCTTCAAAGCAATGATATCTAGATATTCTTTCAACACTTTTTCTACTTTATCTGAATACTCAGGATAATCAACTTTAGCCAAATGTTCATGTAGAACCTGACTTCGGAACTGTTGCTCCTTGTTAGGAAACATATTCCCGTCTCCACAAAAACTCACTAATTTATGCTCTTCATTAAACTCTTCAAAATCAATTACATAAGTACCCTTGTGATATTTTTTCACTGAGTCTTGATAGCTAACCAATTCTACTGAAGTCACGCCTGCGACTGAAATTTCATTCACTGACACCGTACTCACAACGTGTTTGAATTTCTCGGTTCCCTCAACAACGCACACTTGAGAAGGGAACTTTTTCTCTTTCAGCGAAACTTTAACCAATGTAGGAACTCGCGGTTGCAATTCAATATCTTCCAACAAAAATCCTTTGAAAGATCTTTGCGGAATATCTTCACTCTCTCATGAATGTGTTACACATGTCTCAGACTGTGTCTTAGGTTTCTCACAAGTTTTTTTCCTGTGTATATATGGAACAAAACAACCTGACTCACCTATTGTTATCCCCTGAACTCCCATAAAAATGTTGATGTTATGTTGCATGCAAGAAGGGTGTCCTAGCAAAACCATTTCCCCTAAGGCTAATCCTTCTATGACCAAAAATGATTCTACTATTGTCTTTCCGCCGATACAAAGCGTAAGAAATGACGAACTTAAAATATTCAGTTTCCTCGCTTGTACATCACACACTGTCTCACTAGAAGGGACTAATTTGCACTCTGGAAACCTCGAGTGAAAAAGGTCAGCATTTACTAAGTTAACTGAGCTACCAGAATCAATGAAAATAGAAATTTCACTGCCATTAGAAAATCCACGTACAATCGGCCTAGGTTCTAGTGACTCTAAGACCTGATTAGTCATTATCCTGTGTCTGTCTTCGAACTTATCTTGAGAAAATTCTGCTGTTCCTTTGTGTATCTAAAACTTGCATCATGTGGAATTCTCCTGTCATATCTAGAAAAACCTCCCTGTGACTTCCCTGAGTATTCTCTACTCTTTGTGGCTGGGCAAAATCTCCATCCATGATCTGAAGATTTGCAAACTGAACAATATCTCACTCTGCAATTTGATTTACTATGTCCTAGTTTATCACAATTAAAACAACGTATCGTTGTGACTGATCTCTCTGGAATTTTCTTCGATTCTACTCGTGCACATGTCTTCACTGTTGCATCATTTCCCGAATGCGAGCGACTATCATTATTCTGTGGTTTGGAAACCGCAGCTGACATCTTTGCACCTCCCTGTACAAAACTACTGTCTAGTGTCGGGCATTTTGATAGATTTTTATTAATCTGTGCAAACAAAAAGGATTCGTCTGTATCCTGATCAATTCTCTTATCAAAACTATCTATAATTACATCTGGGACCGACGTTAAAAGGCAAGCAAAGTGTAACAATCTTTCAAATTTATCTAAGGAGATATTATTTCCAGTTACCCATGGAGAGCCTGTTATAGATTTCTTTAACTCAACTACTGCATCAAATAAATTTGCACTGTATGTGACTAGTGAATCATTGCCTTTCTTTATTTTAAGAAACTCTCGCAAATTCCGAACTGCACATTCACGTTGAACTCCGCCATAAGTAGCTAGTAGAAATTTCTGCAGTTCATTCCAAGTTTTACACCTTCTGAACCCGAAACTGCGTGCCCGTTTCCCAATATCTCCTTTATCCAAATCCAGAAATGATTTGGCCTCTGTTAAAGCTTCAGCGCCATTCGTAATTTTCTTAGAATTCAGATAATTGTTCACTGACTCAATGAAAGTTTCTATATTTTGGGTTGGCTTCCCGTCAACTAACCCTTTAAAATTAGTAATTCCCCCGCTAACGCTCGTCACTTTATGCACCACAACTGATTGAGATGTGCTTGCTGCATCGTCCCGCATTTTGTGAGTGATCACACGCCCTGAGCGTAACAACATAAAAAAAGAAACCAAAAAGAACACTAGAGAAAGGTAAAAGTTACCCCCTCTAAAAGAAGAATAGAAAACGGGGTTCTGCGCAACTTACGACAATGGGGTACTTACCAATTTGAACAGAAAACGGAGCACCTATCACTCGTGACTGCTAACAGAAAACAGAGCTATGTGCAACCTGTGACGTCACCCACTCGAAGACGAAGCAGAAAAACACCAGCGTGATTTTTGTTGAATCACCACTTTGCGTAATTAACTCACAATCGCCACTATTCACATTTATTTGGGTATTTTGTTAACCCCAAAATTGCTCTAGAGATCATCCAGATCTATTTCACAACTCCCCACTCCCAATACTCGAATAGAGACGGAAAAAAAAAGATTCCCCGTATTAGCGCGTAATCACCCGTGTATACACATAATCACGACCCACTCAGTCATTCAACACTGACTCGTCGCCTTAGGTGAGGTCGCCTATGCCTTGGGCATCAACGTTACCAATTAGTCTATTAGCAATCTCCCTCTTTCGCCACCATTAAAGACATGGGACACCGCTCGCTGCCATTAAAATCATGAGGCACCGCTGCCACCATTAAAATCTGTTACGGGAACAGATTCAACACTTTTTTGAAAGTGTACGTAGCGTGATCTAGCGATATTACTTCAGGAAAAAGACGTGAAAAGGTTCACCCATGGAAACACTCACATTTTTTTTTCTCTCTCTCAACTCTCTCTCTCTCTCCGTGTATCGACTCTCTCTCTCTCTCTCTCTCTCATCGTTTTCTGAAGCTCATCCACCCAACCTCACTCATTCTCTCAAAGCAATTAAATGGACTATTTAAAGAAACACAATCGTTTCTTACAAAAATAGGTTTATTATTCGAATAACCCAACAAGAAATGAATAAAACAAAGCAAAGATTAAAATGCATAATAAATGAATTATCGAGTCAGATAACTAAAATCTAAACTGCAAAACACTTCTGATTAAAGAAGTCTCATTATGGCTAATAGCCTGGAAATCCTCAAAATCTCACATACTCACAAATCAATAACTAAACAATAACTAAAAGTCATGTAAAAAAAACAGTCTACCACATAAAGAGATTGACATTGCAAATGACTTGCATGTCCTTTTTCCCAAACTCTCAAGTCCACAGACATCTGTCGAAAGAATTAAACATGATAGAAAACTCCCAAAAATATATGAAATGCAAAACACAATAGTGGAAAGTGTAAAATGCATAGCCAAGATATGGCAAACGTAATATAACAAAATAATAATATAAAAGAGGTATGAATATTCACATTAAATCTCTCACACCAGTTCAAAAGTTCATAATGATTAGAAAATCATGGTAAAAATCACAAGTTCAATTTCCTCCCATAAAAACAGAGATTTGAAACTCTACCTTATCTGCCGATTTTCAAAGCCTGGATCCACTCCAAAGCTATGGCTGGACAACTGCAGTTCTATCACGTTAATGAACGATTAAACTCACTTTTAGGGCAGATTTTGGCATAATCTAGATCAAAGTAACGCACGTACTCACGAATATACATAACTCTCCGGAGATCACCTGACCGGCAATATTGCTGAGCTTCTCACGCAGATAGCTGAGGAATCAAACTATTTGCTGAATACAAAGATTTTACATCGAGTCTCTCGCCCTAGTTCGCTCTGACTCCGAAAATTCTTTCATCACACCTTAAAGCATTGAAGCTATGAAATGCATATATGTGTCCTTTAAATATATATATATATATATATATATATATATATATATATATATATATATATATATATATATATATATATATATATATATATATATATATATATATATATATATATATATATATATATATATATATATATATATATATATATATATATATATATATATATATATATATATATATATATATATATATATATATATATATATATATATATATATATATATATATATATATATATATATATATATATATATATATATATATATATATATATATATATATATATATATATATATATATATATATATATATATATATATATGTATAGAGAGAGAGAGAGAGAGAGAGAGAGAGAGAGAGAGAGAGAGCTCATGTTAAGAACCACCACATTTTACTAGCGACGCATTTCGTTGTTCCTTGGTAACAACATTGTCAAGCCTGAAAGAGGCATTACAGTATTTTAATAGTTAAAAGATATTCAGCCATTATTGGCTGACAAAGCTGAGTACAGGTCACAGCAATAGAGATAGTTGATAAAATCTTTAAAATGATTTACAATAGCATATAACCTGCTTATTGGGTAAAATAGAGATTGAACAGTTTACATTATAAATGAATTATTAAATAATTTATATTAAAAGCAAGGGATAAGGTGAATTGTCAAGGTTAACCTCTGGTTTTCTAAACAAAAATATTTCAATCGACTCAGAGATTCTCAGTAATGATTCTTCATTAAAAGTACCAAGAATACCTAAAATTTTATAATCTTTTACCTGTATTACATTCCTCTATATGCTGTAATATCGGTGATCTGGTTGGCTTGGCTAGCAAGCAACCAGTATGAGGAGAAATGCCACAATGTTCGGAAGATCTTGTGCAGACTGACCTCTTTGACTGGCCAATATAGGAGGCGCTACAGGCGTCACACTTGTAGTAAATATAGGTGATGCCAGACAAAGGGTCTGTAGGTAGTTTATCCTTATGGTTTAACAGCAATTATATAGTATGGTTGTTGGTAAATATCAACTTGGGGTTAATGTGGGGAAAGCTATACTTAAACATATTTCTTAGTTCTCTTGGATCATTTATATATGGTAATTTCTAATATATAGTCAGTTTATCAACCCTTAGTATATCTATTTTGATACTTGTGCTAAGAGATTATTTAGGAACTTTTTTATTTCTTTATATATTATGTTAACAGGATAAGCATTATTTTTGAAATAGTTTAAAAACAAATTTTTATTTCTGAGGCAAATGACTGCCAGTTTCAGCATTTTCAGAAAGTCCACTTTTACCGGTCTTGGAAAGAATTTCCCAAGTGCTACATTCTTTAATTTTAAAATAAATAACATAGAGACTTTAATACATAGAGCTTATTCTCTTTGCAGCTCCTGGCAGTCATTTGACTCTGAAATAAAATTTCTTTTAAACTATTTCAAAAATAATGCTTATCCTGTTAACATAATATATAAAGAAATAAAAAAAGTTCCTAATTGTATATAATTCATTCTTGTTCTGGAAATTTAGTACTATTACTTTTGCTGTTAATCGTGTCACAGTTTGTTCCATTAATAATTGCATGAGTGTTTCAATCCGCGTTTGCCATGCTATAACTGTGTGCAATAAAGTATAATTTTGTGATTATTCTGAGTTTCCAGTGGCGACCTTTTTCGTAGTAATTATATAAGTGTAAGAGCCTAGGCTGGTGTTTCTATTGTTTATATATCAATCGCGAAAAGTGGTTCTGCAAGGTCTAGTAAAATCTCCATGCATTTGTTACTCCCCATATCAGCATATATATATATATATATATATATATATATATATATATATATATATATATATATATATATATATATATATATATATATATATATATATATATATATATATATATATATATATATATATATATATATATATATATATATATATATATATATATATATATATATATACTGTATATATATGACCGAATTCATGTAAGATGGCTAACCAGACCAATGGGAGTGCAATGGCACCTAAACCAGCATTCCTCTCTCGCAATAACCCCTCCCTTTTATCCACTCTCTGTGCTGATGTATCTCTGTGCTTTTATACTTGTGGGTGCAGCTGCTGGCCTACTGCCATCTTGTGAAAGTTGCTCTGAGGCGATCCTCGCCCAGTCCAGAGAAGCATGCCCAGAGAGACTATGCATTCTGCTATAAAGAGTCATTTCTAGCGGAAGTATATTCCTGCTCTAGCTCACAGAGGCCACCATTTGCCTCGTGCCACATGACGCCAATTCTAGGACCGCAACTCATAAAAGAGTGATCATTTTGGATACCCAAGGTAAATGTAAAACGTACATGGGAATTCAACAGCCCATTTTCCTTCGACTATATTTTATTTTCCTTATTTTTTCAAAGAAACCTTCCCAAATTTCTATAAGGTCTCCCACGTGTAGGCTCTCCCTCCCTCTGTCACTTTATATCCCACCTTGCACCCATACCTCTCCGCTACGCCAAAGCCTCTCTCTTTCAGAGGGATGTTTTATCATGTGTGACGTAGGGCCATCTCAGTACGTACACTGTCACCCATCTGTGGTCCAGGTGTGATGAAACAAGGGATTTCTACCTTTCTATGGCGCCACCAAATATTTAAAATTTCATTTCATATATTGAATTACATGTGCCTATTGCATAACTCTTAGCTGGCTATTGTTATTATTTGTTAAGTAAATGTAGTTAGTCATTAACTGAGTAAAATTATGCCTTACAGTAGCTTGATGAAGGGGGAAATCAAGGTTAGTATTCCCTGTCTTTTCATTCTTCTCAGTTTTTTTGTATGATTGTCAGCTATGTTATAGCATTCCATTGCTGGTGAGTAAAATTGGCAACCTGGCCAAAGATCAGTTAATGTAGAAATGCCCCAAGTACATCAATTAAAAGCGTAAAAATACCGGCTGATGTGGCTAGTAAACCTTTGCACGACGTAACGATAGGAATTTTAAAGATCTCGTGCTTATTTACAGTGTCCATGGTGTTCTTTTTGCAATTGAAGCATGCTCTACTTTGATTTGTAAAGTAAAATTCGTTTAACAATTTAGGAAAGTTAGCCCATCTTAGCCAAGCATGTGTTCACCTAAACAACAGGTCAAATCTGTTTTAGGCAGTGTTCGGTCGGTAAAAGCCAACGGCTAGAGCTAAATTTTATGTCCAAGCCCTACACAATTTCAGCAAGGGAAATTTCAGAATTTTGCTGAGCCACATGTTCTATGTGTTGCTACATTATTAGGCTGTTCTTGCATGCTGCAACTTTAAATAGGTCGCATGGTTGCAAAGTTAGCATTTATTTGCTAGGGTTGAGTGTTTGGACAGGCATTATTTCATAACAACACAATCACAATAAAACCGTTTTCACGGAGTTTAGCCTCGAAGGCAAAATTCCTCAGTACTAGGAGATAGGTAACGTAAATTTATGCATGCTATTCGTATTTTGCTTTCAGTTTTAGTGGGATAGACTTATACAATTCGCTAGGGAATATTTATTGACATATTTTATTAGAATCATTAGACTTTGATAGAGGTTTCATATTCTTAAACCTTATCTAGGTTGTTAGCCATCTAATTTTTTCAAAGCCTGCTGGTGTTATATTGATTTCATATCACAATAAGCAGCCCTACATAGAATTTCATATTCTCAGACTAATTGCTTAGCCTATCCCCTCTGTTGCTAACATACCAGTCTAAAAGTGCAGGCAACCAGTTTTTTTTAGGCTCCTACGTCCTACATATACATTTCAATCTTGCATTCTGCCAAACTATTAACTGGCTTGTACTTCCTAAACAAATTGCACTTACATAGTACTTAATTCTTGTGTCCTTACACGCCTACTTGTACTTACTGTATATAAAATTTGCACAAATGTGCCCTTTTTCCTTTGTGTGTTAATAACACAGCACATCCTTGTTGTGCCTGTGGTTGCACTGAATGTACATTTGATTATTTCTCATTCTGTTCTTATTGAGCAACACCTCTGCTCCATGTGTTACCGCTGTGTCTGCGGGCAGGTTAAGCCTTACTGTTCTTCGTAACAGAAAATGTTCTTCGTGAACAAACCGCACATTTTGTGTCTCAACTCACATTTTGTTCCCATATACAGCTTGCACTGCGTGCCATTTTGCACCTACGAGCCAAATTCCATAGAGTGCCACATATTTAGTTCCTAGGAACTCTCACACCTGCATGCCAATCTTGTAGTGTTTCATATCTACGTTCTGAGGAATCCATAACATCTGCATTATAGCCTATGCCATTTGCACTTTATATGTACCCTGGCTAGTGTGTTGTACATTTACCTGTGCCACTCCACTTTATGTTTAGTTGAGCCGCACAGTTTGTGCCTTCTGCACCTGCTTGCCAATCCCATGGAATGCCACATACTTAGTTCTTAGGAACCATCTTGCACAACACACCTTGCATTTCCAGTCCAGTGTAGCCTATCAAGTACTCTGCCATTTAGTCACCTCAGAGGTGCTCTCCAATTTTATAAGTGTATCCTAGGCTAGTTCATATCCTTATTTTGCATGCGCTCTGAACAGTTCAGGGTGCCAATGCATTTTGCCACTCAATTGCTTGTGTGGCCATCCTACAATTGTAGTCATTTTTGGGGATGATCAGACCACGCTCTCAACCTTAGCAACATGTCAGCTGACAGATTATAAAACCTTCACCAACACAAGGAAAAGTATATCCCTGAAGGGGACAGAGCTGACCCAATGGGTCTGAGAGCAGGTTGCTGCCATTAGGAAGGAGAGACAAGAAAAGGAAGAAAGTGAGCATCAAGAGAGAAAAGAAAGGGAACAAAGGGAGCATCAAGAGAAAGAGAGGGAGCATTAAGAGAAATAAAAGGTGCAACAAGAGGCAAAGGAACAACGACTAGCTTTGGCCCAAAAGAAGGAAAAGGAGCAGCAGTATGAAGTAGCCCTGAAGGAGAAGGAACCTGAGCTTGAGAAATTAAAGCAGGACAGTGCCATGGCACTGGCCCAATACTGAGTCAAACATCCATCGCTGGTATCTGCTCCTTCCATTATATCAAACATAAGCTACCTCATGCCCCACTGGAAGGAAGCAGAGCCAGAGGCGTGGCTGTAACAGGTGGAAATCCCCTTCTCAGAGTACAATGCTGCTAACATAGAGAAGGCCATGATCCTAGCAAAACACATGGCTAGAAAGGGACAGGACACCCTAAATTCTTTGGAAAATGGTGATAAATGAAACCTAGAGGCAGTCAGGAAAGCGTAGCAACGACATATGAGATTATGCCTGGGCATTGGGGCCAAAGATGGCAAGGTCTTCCCAAGGAGGTTGGCCAAACTTGGTCCGACTGGTGTTATAAAAAGTCTCTCGCCTTACGGTGGTGGATCAGCACCTTGGAGTGCAAGGCTCTATACATTAATGAGAAGCAGTTAAGATTATTCACTGACTGCTGCCACGTGGCCGATGATTACAAAACATACCACCCATCCTCCAGCACCTCCCATAGCAGCATAGTTCCTCTTGACCCTGCTGCCTTGTCCATCCGACCTAAGAAAGGGCACCTCTAAAATCCATCTGTATGTAATTATTGCAAGAAAATAAGGCATGTGGGCGCTGGGCTTAACCTAGTGACCGAATTCACGTAAGGTGGCCAACCAGTACTGTAGGAGTGCAATGACTTCCAAACCAGCATTCCTCTCACTCAATAACCCCTCCGTTTACCCTCTCGCTGTGCTGCCATATCTCTTTGCTTTTAAGCTTGCGGGTGTAACCGCCGCCATCTTGTGAAAGTTGTCCTGAGGCGATTACCGCACAGTGCAGAGAAGCATGGACCAGGGAGACCATGCATTCTGCTACTAGGAGCCATTTCAAGAAGAAGTATATTCCTGCTCTAACCCACAGAGGCCAGCATTTGGCTCGTGCCACACGACATCAATTCTGCGACACAAATTCATAAAGGAGTGATTGTTTTTGATACCCAAGGTAAGTCTAAAACATACACAGGAATTTGACAGCCCATTTTCCTTCAGCTATATTCTATTTTCCATACTTATGTTTTTTTTAGAAAATTTCCCAGGTTTCCCTGTGGTCTCCCATGTGTGTCTCTCTCTCCCCCTTTGTCACTTTATATACCACCTTGAACCGCATACCTCTCTTCGACGCCAAAGCCTCTCACGGTTTGTGCTGGCAAGGCGTCTTTTGAATGGTTGTGCCATGATAATGCAGTGAGTTAGGATACATCGATGATACATCATTAGGGCTTTAATTCATGCTATTCCTTTAGTTAATTCACCACCTCTCTCTTTCAGAGTGATGTTTTTATCGTGTGTGATGTAGGACCACCTCAGCTCATGCACTGTCACCCGTATGTGCTCCATGTGTGATGAAATAAAGGATTTTTACCTTTCTACGGCACCGCCAAATATTTATAATTGCATTTCATATATTTATTAACATGTGTGCTAATTGTATAACTCTTTGTGGACTATTGTTATTATTTGTTAAGTAAATGTAGTTAGTCGTTAACTAAGTATAACTGCGTCTTACAGTAACTTGATGAAGGGGGAAATCAAGGTTAGTTTTCACTGTCTTTTCATTCTTCTCAGTTTTTTTGTATTACTGTCATCCATTTTAAAGAATTCCTTTGCCAATGCCGTGGCTGGTAAGTATATATATATATATATATATATATATATATATATATATATATATATATATATATATATATATATATATATATATATATCACTTTTAATTACATGGGCATTTGAATCCTTCGGCGTTTTACCGTCAATCAAGTTCTCTCACTTTTTCTCTGTCCCTGTCTTCGTCACGAACCCATCAAAATGTTCTCCCTAACTAGATAGTTCATCTGAAGAGCAATATTTATCCCCATTTTTTTTTCTAAAATCAATTTCCAGTGAAATACTATCCATTTTAATTATACATCAAATATTCTTATAGTCTAATTAAAGAGCCTTAAAGAAATTAATCAAACATAGATATGGAGGACTTTTTCCTACACTAATGAGGTAGTAAGGTCACCTAACTTTTGAATAATTCTAAATGTCTACTGACCACATACTTTTTTCGGTACATTATTCACTAATTGACGTCTGTATTTTCCCAGACTGACAGCCCATGAATCATCCCTTGTTAAAAATGTGCAGAGGGGAATTAGCGGGAAATGATGTTAATTAAATTTATCAACGGTGCGTGCATAAAAGTTATGACCAGCCATTTGCTAATAAAATTTAACTGATATCTTTGAACTTTGATGACGTCTTTTCTGCAAAGTTCAGTTTTGCGTTTAGATTATTTCAAACTTAAACATATTTAAAATGGAGATTATTCAGAATGTTGCATTGTTTTTTCCTTTAAGAAAGGTAGCATTAACTCGATATAAATCATTCATTTTAGGAGTAATAAAGAAAAATGCTACATATAGGTAACATTAATAAGGTGAAATAAACATGGTGTAATATTATCTAGATCATGTATTTTTTACAAGACAAAGCTAATATAAAGTATGAAAACCACGGTTGGTCATATTATTAATAAAGTTATTAAGGAAATAATGGTTTGATTTCGTTTACAGATCAGTATTTTTTTTTTTTAGCATTAACTATGTGAAGTTAGTTTATCCATTGATTTTTAGAAAATCTCTGTTCAGTTCATGAAAGGAACACACAGGTCAGATTTTTCTATTAAAATAATGGAGTATTATGTTCTGTCTGGATCACCATTATTTGGCTAATTATATAAGAGTAACATGAATGGTCGCTGTACTCATAATACCAAAAAAAAAAGAAAGAAAGAATAAGAAGAATATATATATATATATATATATATATATATATATATATATATATATATATATATATATATATATATATATACATATATATATACATATATATATATATATATATATATATATATATATATATATATATATATATATATATATTACCAAAAAAAAGAAAGAAAGAATAAGAAGAATATATATATATATATATATATATATATATATATATATATATATATATATATATATATATATATATATATATATATATATATATATATATATATATATATATATATATATATATATATATATATATATGTATATATATATATATATATATATATATATATATATATATATATATATATATATATATATATATATATATATATATATATATATATATATATATATATATATATATATATATATATATACATATATATATATATATATATATATATATATATACTATATATATATATATATATATATATATATATATATATATTACAAATGCAGCTTATGTCCATGAGCCAAGTGTCAGAGCAAAGTGAAAAATTATATCAAACTCCAATTATCTGTCTTCAGGACATCATGTGTGTATAGATAACGATATTTCGAAAACACAGGTACATTTTGCTGACAAAAAAAATACCTAACCAAATATACAGTGATGACAACAACACTTTCTAATTAAAGTAAGCACTAAGGTTGATAAATCGGAAACGAATGACATACAAAAAGCTGCACAAAAATCATAATTAAAGTAAAACTTCGATGACTTAAAAATATTTTTAATAATTTTCCGTCATCACTGAGTAGTGGTTCAAAAACCAGGAGTATTTTCACGATATGTTCTTTTTTCTGAGGTAATTTTTCAAATTCGCAAGGAATAAAAGATGTTTATAGTTTGATGAAGTTCATGTGAGCACAAGAAAATGAGAACCGAAAACTTATCTAAGGATTTTCTTACAAATGAGTCATTCTTATTCTCCCACCAATGTTACTACAGCTCGCGATCATCCTTTGTGAAGAACATCCAGTAGACTCAGGCACGGTAATTCTTTTCAGTTTCCTCTTTTTGATCACCGGATATGTATCTGATGGAAGTACATTAGCGTACTTTTTATAAGTATTGTTGAAAGAACAGTTGGAGAGAGAGGAGAGATGAGAGAGAGAGAGAGAGAGAGAGAGAGAGAGAGAGAGAGAGAGAGAGAGAGAGAGAGACGAATAATCAAAGTATAATAAAAAAGATGCTTTAGCATTTATAATGTGTGTGTATGTGTGTGTGTGTGTTTATTACTGTTATCTACAGTTAGAGCATGACATGTAGTGTTTTTGCGAAATTCAGCGCAATTCAGAGCACTGCAGCGCATAGATTGGATACAGCCCTGGAAACAGAAGTGCTCGCCAGCGTTTTGTCTCGAATGTTGTAGAAGCTTTTATCTGGTTTAGATCTGGATATGGGTGTGTCGTGAAGAAGGTGTTCATACGTTTGTCAGTAATCAGAAGTGGCTTGTGGGGTAAGTGTTGAGAGCTTTTGTGAAAAGCCATACATTCGTTTTGTAGGAGCTGAAGTGTGAGGACTCTGGACCTGGTTTCTTGTTGGATGGGTGAGTGTGAAGACAAATAGTAATTTCACATTTTTTTTTACTTATCGTTTTGCTGTCATGTCTTCCTGTGTGGGAGCTAAATTGGTTTTAATTCTAATGAGAGACGATTTCTCTCTCTACAGATATTTCATGCTCATGGATAGTCTTGGTGATAGTAATTAGGAATTTATGGATCATGGAAACACTGTAAGAATAGGATTTAAGCATAGAAGGGTTGGTAACTTCTTGTTGCGGGGAGGAATACCGCAAGTTGCTTTTTTTATTTTTTTTTAGATCAGATGTATCCTGCCGATGGCAATTGGTCAGTTTAGTTCAGTTGATGTCGCAGTGAAAGTCGTTAATCAAGTGCTTTTGTGCGGATAGGTGAATACCTAATAGTCTGCGGGGCTCAGCACAAAGTGCCCAAACAAAAGTCACCTTGGATATAGCCCTGGGAACAGAAATGCTTGTCGGCATTTGTCTTGAATGTTCTACAAGCTTTTGTCTGGTTTAGATCTGGATATGGATGTGTTGTGAAGGAGGTGTTCGTCCGTTTGTCGGTAACGAGGAGTGGATTCTAGGGTAAGTGTTGAGGCTCTTGTGAAAAGCCATACATTCGTTTTGGAGGAGCCAAGGTTTGAGGACTCTGGACCTGGTTCCTTGTTGGAAGGGTGAGTGTAAAGACAAATAGTAATTTCACATCTTTTGTGACCTATCATTTTGCTATCATTTCTTTCTCTGTGATGTGATGGTGTAAGTGTGACATAAGTTGGTTTTAATTCTAATGAGAGACGATTTATCTCTCTACAGATATTTCATGCTCATGGATAGTCATAGAGTCATGCACATGCACATGGCCACTGTGGAAAATGGCCACTTAAGTGAACTGGTGACATAAGACATAAAAACTAGAATGAAGAAAGCTTAGTGAATGAATGGGGAATGGGAATTAATCCCACACTTTACTATTATTTTGCAATTGTTTAATATGTTTAGGAATATATTCATTTAACTTTTTTTCCTTTCCATTTTAGTATTGAGCTCACTTTTCATTTAATCTGTTATATGTTAGATTTGCAGAATAAACTATTCTTGTAAACACAGTTTGATTTATACACACTAAATGTAGGATATTTGGTGTTCTAGAGAGAGGAAACGAACTGCTCGCATCATGTCTACCAACACTTTCTGGCAAGTCTGTAATATGTATATATACATATATTAACACACACACACACGCACGCACACACACATATGTATGTATGTATGTATGTATGTATGTATATATATATATATATATATATATATATATATATATATATATATATATATATATATATATATATATATATATATATATATATATATATATATATATATATATATATATATATATATATATATATATATATATATATATATATATATATAAGATTATAATCACTTTAACACGTGATTCATTTATCAAACATTTTAACAGGTGAAAAAATGAGAGATTGGGGGTAGGTTCGTACCAGTTTCAGCTTTATTTCCAAGCCATTGATGAATGACTGATAAATAATGACAGCAATCAGAACATATATACTACAGAGAAATTACGGGCAAACGCAGAACCGTTTGAAACTGAATCCACACCTGACAGATGTTAAAATTGAGTGGTGACTAAACTTATTAGAGCTATTGGTAGAGATCAGAATATATACTCAAGAGACAGTACCTAGTAACATATAGACCGCTGGAGACTACAAATCCACACCTGACAGGTGTCAAGGGAGATGGGAGAAAAAGCACTCACTATTGCTAGTGACGCCGCATTATTTTTATAAATATTGTAATCCTTTTCCATATATTTCTAATGCCTTCCTTCATATTTAAATATTTTACAAATTTATTTTGGGAATTATAGAATCAACCTTACACATGCTTTGGCTGATATTCATCTTATGGCTACATTTTCTTTTATAAAGCTAGATTCAGTTATATTCCTTTCCAGTGCTTTATTAGAATACCCTATCTTTTTTGCCCTTCCCAGTTGATAGCAAGATTGTTCTCAGTGACATGTACAAAAATTCCACTGTTCCCCTGATCATATCATTCACATTTTTATACTGTTTTATCTCTTTTCCATTGTTTTACCAGTCTGCCCAATATAAAAGTTGTCGCAAGGCTTACTTAAATTTTATATACATACCCTTCAGTATAACTATTCATAAACGTACCAATTGATGATCTGCTGAAGTTTTCATCGGAATTAGTAGAAAACATACAGCTAGATATCCAGTTTTTCAAGAACACTATAACTGAACTGATTAAATCATGTGTAAGAGAATGTAAATTTGAATTCAATGGGAAATGTTACTGACAGAATTTTGGCATGGCAATGGACAACCCTCTAAATGTACTTATAAAGAACTATCGGAACAGTTCTTTATAAGTACATTTGTCATGGTTTTATTCTTAAATGCGACAGTAACACCAAAATTCTTAAGGAGTTGGGAGGATGGGGGATATCTTTCATATTGTTATTATATTGTGGTACAAGCAAATTTTTTGTGTTGTAAGGTTCTTTCTTTCTAATGCATTGTTTAATAAACAATCAGGATATTTTAATTTCTTCCCTATATTGCTAATCTTATCGATTCCATCATCCATATATTCAGAACTACATAGACGTTATCCTCTTAAAAACGTAAATGTGAACACTGCTTTCTAAACATTATTGCTTTGACTGGAACAAAATGCACATAGGAAGAAATATTAGTGGTTTTTCTGTAAAAAATAATGCATTAAAAAACTATATTAATTCTGTGTATTAGGCAATCGAAAAAGGTTATGCATCCATGCTTTTCCATTTCTACAGTGAATTTAGTTGATGGTATTAATTGATTAAACTTAGCAAAAACGCTATTTATATTTCGATTTAACTTAGCAAAAACGTTATTTACATTTTCGTTACCTGGCCATACACAAATTATATCAACAACATACCTAAACCATTCTACATTACGTGGAATGAATTTGTTTAATATTTTCTTTTCAAAAAAATCCATATAGAGGGTTGCCCATCGCCATACCAAAATTTTGTCAGTAAAATTTCCCATTGAATTAAAGTTTACATTTTCATACACATAATTTAATCAGTTCAATTAGAGTGTTCTTGGAAAACTGGATATCTAGCTGTATGTTTTCTACTAATTCCGACAAAACTTCAGCAGATCATCAATTGGTACCTTTGTGAATAGTTACACCACATCAAAACCCATAAGCCTGGGTTCACTGCTAATCTCTACAATATTTAGTTTATTTATCAGGTCCATGTTATTCTTTGTATTAGCATCAGAGATGGTACCAATCAATGGTTTGAGAATATCCACTAGGTACTTTGCTGGACTGTGAGATGCGGAACCATCTGTGCTAATAAATAGGCCTGGCAGAAAAGTTTCTATTTTTTTCGTTTTTTTATTGTAATATACATATACGGTAGTAATGGAGAGTCCACACAACTTTTTATTAACATTTCTTTTCCTTTTTAATAACTTTCTCACTTTCCTATTAAAATTACTATTCATACTTTCTAACGAATTTTTATCAAATTCCTTGTATGTGTTATCACTACTCAAAAGATTATCCATTTTTTATATATATACTAGTTCTATTTAAAAATAACCAGTCCAACTGATTTCTCTGCTTTTGTCATGTTTATAATTTTATCTGTCGTCAGTTCATTGATGGTAACCATAAATCTTTTAGGGACATTTGTGTTTTCTATCATTATTATTTACATAAATCACCCCCTTAACTATGTTAACTTCTTTACTAGTAAAATCACTATATTTTTCCGGACTGCAAAGTCCTTTAGTAATTTCCATCCTGTTCATCCACCAGTAGACAAGGCAAAATTTAACCCATAACCCAGGGTACTTATCATATTACTATTCAGGTGTTTGTGTGATAAGGTGACAACTTCTTTCGATCAACAACTGCATTTTGATGTCATGTTTACATTTAAGACCCCATTATGCTTTTCACCTCATTTTCATATAGCAATATTCACGTAGGTGTTCTTTCCACTCTGGTGCTATCAAGCTTCCAAATGTCGTCTTTTTCTCAAAACATCTTCAAAACTCTCATTATTTTCCAATAACCTATCAAGCTTATATGTTTTTCCAATACAAATAGTTTGATTACACCGAACGTTTGATCTTATAACTTCTTCATCCTGACATTGGCGTAGAAACCGCAGGTGTTCCTTGGTTGTATGGACTTGAGTGAGGGCGTCTACAAAATCTACAACGGCATATTCTAAGGTGGGAAAACAACACCAAAAGATCGGAATGATTATAAT
>JANJGK010000020.1:47605156-47625954 GCA_039081455.1 Macrobrachium rosenbergii | reverse complement strand
TTTTTAATCTTCGCTTTGTTTATTCATTACTGGTTAGGTTGCTTTAAATAATAAATCTATTTTTGTAGGAAAGATTGCGTTTCCTTAGATGACCCATTTCATTTCTTTAATGTGGAATGAGCGAGACGAAACGAGTGCCGAGAGAGAGAGAGAGAGAGAGAGAGAGAGAGAGAGAGAGAGAGGCGCGTGAGATACCCGCTGAGAAAAAGAGAGTGTGTGGGACCTAAGGGGGAGGTCTGCATGGGTTGAGTGTTAGACGGA
Organism: Macrobrachium rosenbergii; assembly: GCA_039081455.1. Classification (NCBI taxonomy): domain Eukaryota; kingdom Metazoa; phylum Arthropoda; class Malacostraca; order Decapoda; family Palaemonidae; genus Macrobrachium; species Macrobrachium rosenbergii. Next base: position 47,625,693 of record JANJGK010000020.1, on the reverse strand, counting down.
GGGAGACAGGGTCGGAACCCAATCGCCGTTCCTGAAGGTAGATCGCTAAGGCAGCGTTACTTAATATTCCTACCCGGAATATTTTTATCTGTTTCCAAGGGTGGTAACATTATATATATATATATATATATATATATATATATATATATATATATATATATATATATATATATATATATATATATATATATATATATATATATATATATATATATATATATATATATATATATATATATATATATATATATATATATATATATATATATATATTTGTGTGTATATATAATTTACCTTTTAAAATTATTACTTCACACATGGGCACATTAATTTTTACCCAGAAACAGTTGCTCTCGAAAAATAACGCCGTAAAATCTACGCTCTCCGGTGTTTTTATGGGAAACTTTTATAGTAGATGGAATTGTTTTAACAGAAGGTATTATATATATATATATATATATATATATATATATATATATATATATATATATATATATATATATATATATATATATATATATATATATATATGTGTGTGTGTGTGTGTGTGTGTGTGTTTGTGTGTGTATATATATACAGTATATATATACATATATATATATATGTATATATATATATATATATATATATATATATATATATATATATATATATATATATATATATATATATATATATATATATATATATATATATATATATATATATATATTTAAGAACAATAATGCAATAAAACCCTTCCTGATAATGTCAAAGTTTGTCTATCAAATTCCCCCAAAATTGTCCCATTCAATGTGGAAAATCATTAGAAAAGAGAATTGAGTGGCATAATGAATTATTAATTCATATGTACAGGATAGAAGCGAAAATGTTAACATCTGTTTATAAATGTATAAACTTGATTTGTTTAGCTGCAAAACAAGTATGTAAAATTAGAAGTTATACAAATGGAGGAATTTACTTTCCTCAAGAATAACCTACGATATCATTGAGAAATGTTTGTGTTATACAACTATGAGATTCACAGCCTGTGTCCCGGTGTTTTTCCGGAATAAAATTTTATCAACGTACCTGACAAAGATGACACTTTGTCACAGGGTATCTTACATCCCTACCTAATTTTTTACTGTATTCTGTATTACGAAAGTTGCATAGTTCTGGTAATTATAAGAGTAGCACCGACTTCTTGCAGACATTGCCAGCAAACTCAGAGGAATGTCTTCGAAGATATAATGACGTAACTTATGACTTCATTGACTTGTCTCCTTCTCGATGGATAACTGGCTATTCGTGAAGAGGTCTCAATCTCTGGCTACAATGAAATACAACCAATACTCCTTGTTTACTCTTTGTAGTAGTGGCAGTAGTATACAAGATTTGAGCAAATTGAAGGACCAAGTATACTTATACCTTTTTAGTGTGCAAGCCCTCTTGGTATTTAAAAGCCTACCAACAATCGAACTACCATGCCGGTAATATTCTGTGGAATATGAAAACAACTTTCATTATAATGTTACAATTCAGACATTGTTGTACTCTGTCACTAAGAGGACAGGAGCGATCATATGAAATGACATGCCCTGACATGGATCCTTTTTTTAACATAATTACATATGAGGAAACTTGACATTATTATCAATGGGTGGATTATGGCGTTTCGGGCTAAGCCCAAGCCCTGGGACCTATAGAGGTCATTCAGTGATGTATTATAACCCATGACATTTTTTTTTGGGGGGGGGGGGGCCAAAGCAAATTTTAATGTTTTTCCGACAAGTTATATTTTACTAAGAAATCAACAACTATTGCTTTATAGAGCATATATAATTATCTTTTTGCACCTTATGGAAGTCAACAAATGACGAAAACTTAGTAACCTTGGATGTTCGGGTGTACTCCTTACCCAAAACAGGGCCCTATTATTCATTTACCTATTGAAGCTCAAGTAGGGTTTGCCACGGGCCTCCTCACTTCTAAACAATTGCGCAAGTCGAATCACAAAAGCTGTCCTGCAACCACGTGGCCAGTGACTTATCATAGCCTCTATTCTTGAAGCCTTGACAAGGTGCGAATATTCATTCAGGATTTCAGAGGCAGCTGTTGTCGTCATCACCTTGTGGGAGGAGTCGCGACGTCATATGTTTACGTCACGTATAACTTTGAACCCATACATTAGAGTGTTCCGCCACTGGTTTCGGCTGCTTTATTTTACTCTTATGAATATACTTTTTTACTAATATAAGTAATAAAGAATGCTTCCGAAAATTAGGGAGGGATGTAAAGTATACTCTGACTAAGTGATATCTTTGTCAAATTCACAGAAAAAAAGTTATTCCTGAAAAACACCGGGACAAAGGCTCTGAATCTCATAGTAGTATCGTATTGCAGGTCATGATGAAAGAGACGGTGGTGTCAAGGGTTCATTAGTAAGGTTTTCTCTCTCTCTCTCTCTCTCTCTCTCTCTCTCTCTCTCTCTCTCTCTCTCTCTCTCTCTCTCTCTCCAGGCAGATTTTATTGCGTCTAGCAAGAAATGCAAATATGTCCCAAATAAGCTGATTATTTTACAAAAGAGAAAACTCTAAACCAGGGGTTTTCAACCTGGGGTACGCGTACCCCAGGGGGTACGCCAAGGGTCAGTTAGGGGGTACGCTCTCCCCACGGGTTTTAGGGTCAGGGGCCTGGCCGCCCACTAACTGCATAGCCACAGGTAAATAATTATCAACAATTTTCTTTATTTTTATGGAATTCTTTGTGTTTATAATATTGTTGGTTATGTCAGGAGAGTTGTGTACTTACTTCCCTTCAGTACAGTACTTGCAAATATACACGATGGAATGTTTTTCGGCGTTTGTTTTGTTTTCTACTGTATATAAAGTGATGGGGGTACATTATTGACATTAAAAATACCCAAAATGGTACGTAGGGAGAAAAATGTTGAAAACCCCTGATCTAGACACATACGATGTTTAAACACTGACAGACATGCGACCGATCTGTGTACAAGTTAATTCTAACTTCAAACGTAGGCAACAGATATCGAACAAACGCCATTTTTGTGAAATACCCTTATAAATTATTCTTTGATTATTTGTTATTTTAATCTTTTCTTAATGGCTGTAACAGATATTACATGCGGTAATGGTTGAACGAGGCTTTTAGGTTACGGTTGCTCTTCCCTGAGAACGTGGGTCCTTTTTGGTACAGTACCATACGCCACCAACTTGTACAGTACGTTTCCTTAAACCATTATGCAGACATTTGTGTTTGGTCTTTCATGTATTTTGGTAACTAGTTTCATCAATATCTGTGAGGATTTTGAGTTTTTTATGAAATTCGTCAAGCAGCTCTGTATTCGCATGAATTGAAAAACTGTCTTCTTCCACTATTAAGTGCATGTGAATGAATAACCGTGTTTTTAGTTCATCTTCGGTCCCTGGATATCTAGGGTCGTTGTGTGTGTTTTTGTTTATGTTGAAATGGGGGGAGGTCAGCAATGACGAATACTGGTTTGCACTTTGTTACACTTTTTATTAAATCAAGTGACACTGATGTCTGAATTTCCTTATAAAACATCGTTATTATATTTGAATACATTTGCCCATTTTGTATGTCAATTTTTAATCAATTACTTACTTGTAAGTTAAATTTTACTAGTGCGTTTTATTCATTCTCCCATCATTTAATTTCAATGTTTATGTTACAATGCAGTTGAAAGGCGAATGTAATTTGATCTGATAAACACAGTATATCATACAATCCTATTTTTAGATTAAGCCAGATCTCATAGATGAACGGTAACTTGTTGAGTTGAAGTGAGATTTCCTCTCCCCGTAGTGAAGTTTGGTGCACGCGAAGCTACTCCCGTGCTGTCTCTTATGAAAAAACGTAGGCAAGACGTAGCATGCAAGAATGTATGTAAATGGTAATGCAATTAGAATTCGAGCACTTGTGTAGATATAGCAGTATTCAACAAAAAGAGATTGTAGGCTAATAATGACATTCGCCCGCGAAAGTTAAACTCTCTCTGCAGCTTGAAATCGTGCGAGAAATATCACAACAATCCCCACATGTTGGAAGTTGTTCAGTTCGATATTCAAGCTGAATCTCGCATGCTAGAACCATACACAAGTTGCAAATTCTCGTTCGAGATCTCACCAAAGCGAGGCACATTGAGACACAATGATGACAAGCAATTGATTCCTGATAATCTTCAAGCTATTACAATTACCAAGAAGATGGGAGTTCAACTAAAGATCTCAGGATGCCCTGATCTCTATCGAGGTGAAAAACAGTAAAAACAGGAAGTTTCCATCGGCTGGGCTCCATAAGGGGGTAGTGGCGCCAATGCACCTCATGCGGGAACTGTAGGCATTACTTAAAGGTCCTGCAGCTTCCCATCGGCCCCTAGCGGCAACCCCTTTCATTCTTCTTATTGAACCTCCGTTCATATTCTCTTTCTTCCGTCTTAATTTTTACTCTCTCCTATCGCTCGTTTCATAGTGCACCTGCGAGGTTTTCCTTCTGTTACACCTTTGAAATATTTTTAGTATCAATGTCCGTTCCAGCTCTGAATGGCCTCAGGTCCCGGGGGTTGGCTTTGGGACTAAAGTTCTCATTCTATTCCATTCCATTCCACCGTCTGTGATGCATTCACAGGAACTTGCCATCACTCAGAGGAGGTTAATTCATCGCAGTGATAAAGGGTGTAATTTCAATTAAATTTACCTTTCCGTATTTTCCGGAGTGAAAAACAGATTCGCTTGAGTTAACGAAGGCTTTGCGATCAAATTTTAAAAATGATTTACTTAAGAAATACTAACTGGTTAGGTAAGTTATTCGTGCCCTCCTTGTTTGGAATGTGAATGTCTCTACGTTTCCCCATGTTTCCTGAATCTTTCAACATGCCACTATGCATCTTTGCCGAAGGACAGCCTTTGAAAACGTTCCTTTTTTCTTTAAATAACCGTGACTAGACAGTGATGCCCTCCTAGTTTCCTTCACAGTACGAGAAAGGAAATATAAAAAGGTAATGATTTTCACATACATGAGAAAATGATTACAAGTGATCAAGACTACACTTGCAAAATTGAGCCGTCATCTTTCCCTCCCACTCTGATACTTCATTCTTTGGTACCACTAACTTTTCTCGCTTCCTTCAACTCGAAGTTAAGTATACCTTGTTTCAGAGAGCTGTTAATCAGCTCAGTGGTCTGGTAAAACTAAGGTATACTTAACTTTAACCAGACCACTGAGCTGATTAACAGTTCTCCTTGGGTTGGCCCGAAGGATTAGACTTGTTTTACGTGGCTAAGAACCAACTGGTTACCTAACAACGGGACCTACAGCTTATTGTGGAATTCGAACCACATTATAGCGAGAAATGAATTTCTATCACCAGAAATAAATTCCTCTAAGTCTTCATTAGCAGGCCGGAGACTCGAACTCGGGCCTAGCGGGTGCTAGCCGACAACTCTACCGACTCCCCCAACGAGTAACGTCCTTCAACTCGAAATGTGAACAAACGAGCAGAAGACGAATGGCTGTTGGCCTCTCAGTAACTTTTAGTTTCTCTTTCAAGGATATTAGTTGTATCCTCAATGTTCTACTTCCCCTTTCACCCATTACCTCCGTAACTCGTAAATCATTATTCATTGTTCATTAAGGGAAAGCGTCAGACACGAAGAAGATCGATAAGTGAAGAGAGCAAAGCAAACGGGTCAGTAAACGAACGGAGACAATGTCATCAGAAGAGACAAGAGTTTCTAACTGCTATGCAATGATCGTCTCGATGGCCAAGTCAACATTCCCAACAAGGAATATGCAGTTCAGTAATATCAATAATAATAATTATATATTTTTCACAACGACGATGCTAGTGCTAATGAAAACAAAATATTTTTATCCTTAAACTGCAAGAAGTACGCCTTTCTATTCCTCTCTTTTAATGGGCAAACAAGATGGAAGTGAATGGCGGAATGTTCGAAGAGGGAATCGACACGGGCCTGATGTACATTATAGGAAGGTACACGAAGTGAGTACTGTTGCGCATGTTTTCTGCGCACGGGGTCATCTATGATTCAGCTGTCAAAGTATCTTTATGGCACTAAAATTTGCCTTGCTTTCTCTCTAGAAACATTTTCTGTTGGAAACAATAAATTATATAAACTTTTTTATATACCTTACTATATATTCTGTGTTTATTGGTATATATTAAGAAGACAATTATCATTAAAAGTATATAATAAGAAAAAGCTAATTCAAACCATATAATAGTTCTGTGATCTTCCTAGATGGGAATTCTTTATTCGTAATGCCCCATTTCGAATAATCCATGAGTAAAACCCATCTTATAAGTTTTTGGGACGACAGGCCTTTGATGTGTGTTCACGCCTAGTCTTGAGGCAATAGATCATGTGAGTGACTGTCATGATTATAAATCAAAATTAATATCCAGCTCCCACGCCTTGCAATAGGTCATGTCGTTAGAAGTCACGAGGCTTCATCGACTTTGCGACAGCAATGTTCACCTATACCGTCATTTTGTCTTTGGATCCATTTTATTTCTGAGTAAATATTTCCTTTCTTTCAAGTTAGCTGAATTAGCATTTTGTGCGTTTTGTACATAGAAAAATATGAGAAACATTCTGGGATAAACATTAAATTAAGCAAATGATATTTAGATCCATAGTAAGAAGAAAATATTATTACTCATAAACCTAGTCCTCTCAGTCCAGTAACAGATTTTATTTTATGTTTATTTAAATTCATGATTTTTTTTTTTTGGTGCCTTAGTTTCTCCCAGATATATTACCAGAAAGTCATGTATTGCAAAAAGAATCGTAGCAATGTTCATCGGCCGTTTTCATTAAGTTACTAACTGCCTGATGCTACGCGACCTAGAGCATCAACAATAATAATATTCGATGTAATGGCAAACTTCCCCTTCCTCTCTTATACTGAGGAAGTTTGAATGCTCATGAATGTAAATCTGGTTTGTGTGGAAGCTTAAGCATCCCCGATATATATATATATATATATATATATATATATATATATATATATATATATATATATATATATATATATATATATATATATATATATATATATATATATATATATATATATATAACACACACACACAGATATATATATATATATATATATATATATATATATATATATATATATATATATATATATATATATATATATATATATATATATATATATATATATATATATATATATATATATATGTGTGTGTGTGTGTGTGTGTGTGTGTGTGTGTGTGTGTGTGTGTGTGTGTGCGTGTGTGTGTGTGTATGGCTGTATACACTGTATATAGCCAGTGAGGGAGTGATCACCCTCTACCCACATAGATCAATGCCCCTGGGAGTAGGGTGGTGTTTGCTTCTCAGGCAGATAAACTCCTTGAGAATGAAATGGCTGGGAAGCACGCCGGCATGCGATTGGCTTCAGCATAGCTGAACCTTTTGGGTGAGGGCATGCAAGCAAGTTAGCTGCCCACTGCGACTGCAACATTGTGGCGAAGTGTTCATGTACTTAGCCAAAGAAACTTTGATGGACTCTGACAGAAGAGGAATGGCCCCCAGTCCCGTGCAGCCCTTAAATGGGCAGGGAGTGCTAAAAATCTCACGGTCTCCTAACTCTTTTATTCATGCTAAAAATACTATCAAAATTGGCAATTGGAATGTGAGAACTCTAAATCAGGATAGCAAAATTGAAGAGTTAGTGGCAGTTTTTCAAAGTTATGAATTAGACATTTGTGCTGCAACAGAGACAAGATTAACTAGGGTCGGCAAATTGGATTTGGGGAATAATTTATGTTTGTTGACGTCTGGCCGACGGGATGGAATGCATTATCAGGGAGTAGGATTGTTGCCGGGATGCAAGGAAAAGGCTCTATGTGAATGGAATCCTATGGATGAGCGATTGTTGTACGCACGCTTAAAGTCAAATCATGGTAACATCAGTATGTTTTTGTGTTATGCATCCACTAATGATGCACCTGATGAAAGGAAAGATGCATTTTATGAAAAGCTGCAGGAAGGAGTAGGAAGGGTTGCTAGACATGATGTTTTGATTTGCATTGGAGACTTCAATGCATTAATGGACTGCTCGAATGAGGGATTTGAGGCTTGTATGGGTAAGATGGGTGTCGGTGGTAGGATGACTGAAAATGGAGTAAGGTTTGGGAGTTTCTGTCTAGTAAATGACTTAGTCATTGGGGCACACCTTTTCAACATTACAATATACACAAGACGACATGGGTGTCACAGTGTGGAAAATATAAAAATCAGATTGATCATATTGCAGTTAGTTAAAGGCATAGAAGCTCTTTGCTAGATGGTCGTGTTAATCGGGGAGCAGACATTGGTAGTGATCATCAGCTCAGCGTTGCAAAAATAAGACTTAAACTAAAAAGTCAGAAGAAGGTAAAACCTGTTGTTGATAGGTATGATATTGATATGCTTAGAAGGAAGGGGAGGAAAAGGAGGAATTTAGAATAGAATGCAGAATCAGGTTTTTGGTGTTGGAAACATTGGAGGAGGGAGAAGTGTAGATAAGATGTCGGGGATGTGAATAAAGCTTTGCATGAGACTGCTAGTTGTACGAAAAGAAGGAGACTGATTGAGGAAAAAGATGTGGATGTCTGAGGACACATGAGGTATGATCAAAAAGAGAGGTGAAGCAAAATTGAGGCGTAAAATGCATTTTGTTTTTGATGAAGATTTTGAATTAGCAAGAACTAAGTACTCGAGTTTGGATTCAGAAGTTAGAAGATTAAGTAAGAGAGATAAAAGAAGACTGTTAATGAAAAGGTTGTGGAAATTAAAAATTAAGTTATAAAAATGATGGTCGGAGTCAAAGGATAGCATATAAAGCAATTGAAGAGCTGATTGGCAGTGCTGGTAAGCGTAAGGATATACCAGTCAGGTACATGGAAGGTAATTTATTGAACAAAAATGTAGAAATCAGAAATAGATGGAAAGAGCTCTTTGAGACAGTTCTTAATAGACCAGTCTCCCCAAAAGAGGATATACCACCTGCTCAGGAAGATTTAAATATTGGTGAAGGGGAGATCAGGCTAGAAGTAGTTAAGGCAATAAAACAGCTAAAGAATTATAAGACACCAGGGGAGGATGGTTTATTACCGGAAATGTTTAAATTGGAGGAGGATAGATTTGTATTTTTCTTGAAGATGTTGTGCAATGAGACGGGAATAATACCATTAGGTTGGAAGAATGGTGTGATCATTAAAGCCCCAAAGAAAGGGGATCTGAGTAAGTGTGGTAATTGGAGGGAAATCACTTGTCACCTGTAGCCTTGGAAATTTTTTGTAGAGTAATGTTGAATAGGTTGGAGCCAGTGGTTGATGGTATTCTGAGGGATGAACAAGCTGGTATTAGAAAGGGACGGGGTTGCAGTAATCAGATCTTCATAGTCAGGCATTTAATGCAGCAACCAAATGAAACGAAAACTCCGTTGAGTCTTTGTTTCGTTGATTTTGAAAAGGCCTTTGATAGTATTTCGAGAAGGACTATGTGTAAAATCATGAGGCACTATGGAATACCGGAAAAGTTTGTGACGGTTATCACGAACATGCATGAGGACAAATTTTGTAAAGTGATGGTTGATGGGTGTTTGAGTGATCCATTTTAAGTCAAGTCTGGGGTGATTCAGGGTGGTATTCTGTCTCCTCTGTTGTTTGTATTGGTCGTGGATTATATTATGAGAAGGGTTAAAAGAGAAACGGATGCAGGTATAATTTGGGGGAGAAAATGTGAAACTTCTTGACTTGGATTATGCTGATGATATGGTTTTGATCTGTGAGGGACCAGAAAAGATGCAGAGTGTGTTGGATTGTCTAGTGAGTGAAGGTTAAAAGGTTGGTTTGGTTTTTAATAGTGGAAAAACTGAAATCATAAATATGAATATTGAAATTGCGCAGGATTGTCAAATTGAAGGTTTGGTTGCAAAGCAAGTGGATAAGTTTAAATATTTAGGTGCTTATTTAGGCAAGGATGGTTCTCTGAGCACAGAATTTATGGGAAGATGAAAAAAATGCTGTCACAATTTTGAGTTCAAGAAGTGTTGGACTTGGAGTGATTTAAAGAAATTTCTAAGAACTGCATATGTGGCAGATGAATGTAGTGATTTGGTTCGGGATATGAGAGCATTTTATAAAATTAGGAAGGGGCAGAGTTCTATGGTGGCGCATAGCTAGAAATGGTTTGATGCAGCTTCAAATTTGGTAAAGAAATTGAGAAGCTAAGATTGGGTGAATGGAGGTTCTATTTCGTTAGAGAATTTTCAGAAGTTACTGCATTTCCTGTGGTTGTGAATGATGTACCAGATGCAATAGTTAGCAGTTTTGATAGACTGATAGCAGCTGATTCTAACGAATCTTTTATTTTTTTGCAAATTAGGAAGCACATGTCGAAATGCCCAACGGTAGATAGCACATTTTTTAATGGGTTGCCTAATTCCATGACAATAGGATAAAGGAACTTCCTGCAGAGAGAGTCTAACTTTGCTCCTAGTGGTTTTTGCAGTAAAGTGGAGAGTGATAGATAATCTACTGATCATACGCCACAATTTCGTTGCCTTAATTGCAATAAACAGGAACATACGAAGAAATATTGCCATATAAAGTATTGTGGCATGTGTAAGAATTCGTCACATGGCTAGAGGTTCTGTCCGTTACTCAAAAGGGGTAATGATAGACCAGTACGTCAGAATTTTGGGAGTGGCCATAAGAAAGCTTCTCAAGGAGAATCTCCAAAGAAGTCCCCAAGCAGACGGAATTTTTGGAGGGCAGAACAAAATTTGAAAGGGAAAGGATAAAATGCTCATGTCATATAGGACTTTTGGGATTTATAGGAGAACAGAATCCGGTGGTGAAAGGAGCTGTAGCTGGGTCTAGTCTTTTCATTTTTGTGGATATAGGGGAGTCAGTCAGTTTAGTGGACTAACTTTCACCAGTCCATGTTCTCTCAGTTTCGACTATAGCGCTCAGAGTGTGCAATGTCCAAGCTCATAAACTAGACATCGTAGGAGTGGTGGATATTTGTTTCTCACTAGGGAACCAGTTAATACGGGAGTTTGTTTTAGTGGTGAGAGGAGTTAGCTTGGGGAACAAGATTTTATTGGGCCATCCAGCATGTAGGAGGATTGGCATTTCTATAGTCCCTAGTAAAGGAGGTATAACAGTTGGTGAAACTGGTGGTTTTATCCCTTATATAGGTACTGAGGAAATGGAGGGGAGTGTGCCTGACATGGGAAATAATGAGGAAATAAGTGGGAATGATGAGGAAATTGTGAGGGATAAGCAATCACTTGGAGTAAGTGAGCATGATGGTAAGGGACAGAGGATGTACAAAGGTGTTTTAATGGAGGATATAATTTTAGAACCAGGTATGGTTTGTATCATGAAAGTGAAGGTGAGAGATATACAGGCGAATAAACAGGTATATGTGGTGGGAGGCAGTGAAAATCTTAAAGGAGTGGTGAATATGGTTTCGATAAACAGGGTGTTAAATACAGGGGTTACATGGGTGGAATTGCTAAACAGCAAAAATGCAGTTAGGAGGTATCAGAGGAATACTTATGTTGTGGATCTAGAGGAATGGAGCGAGGACATGGATTCATTGGCAGCAATAGGGGACCAAAATGTGTTTGCAGAGACTGAGATGGAGGTTAAGTGCGGCAGACTACAAAGAATACATAGAGGGGTTAGGTGAGGTTTTAGGTGAATTCTCAGCTGTTACTGCTCTGAAAGGAGATAAACTGGGGTTGACAGATGTGTTAGAGCACAAGATTCATTTAGAAGAGTGAGTTCAACCCTTATAATCAAATGAGAAACACTCTCAGATAGATATCCAGTGGCATGTTTGCCAGATTTGTTTGTGGGGATTGGAGGCAAGAATATTTATTCATCAACTAACTTCATGCAAGAATTTTTGAAAGTACTGTATATGGTTTTCATATTATTATTATTATTATTATTATTATTATTATTATTATTATTATTATTATTATTATTATTATTATTATTATTATTATTATTATTATTTAAAAATAGCTGTCTGTACGGCACTGAGTTTATATTGTTGTTTCTAAAAATTTCGAATGGTATCGTTAGGTGAGCCACACCTACGAGAGTGCGAGGACCATTAGTGTGTTCTACTGAGCTACATGAACATCGAGTATAAAAAAAACAAGGCAGCACTAAAGAGCATCATTGTCGTCCATGTAAAACCAACCAATGTAGACAAAACTGCCGACCTCAGTATCTACTATAAGGATCGGAAGCCTATCCAGTGCCTCATCAGGAACAGCCATGCCACATGCTGTGAGCCTATTAAAATGGTGCGGAATGGTTTACCAAATATCGTCCCATAAGAATGGATGCTGCTATTCGTACACTTGTATGACTATGACTCATCTTTCCAAGAAGATCACACCTATGTGAAGGGGTCTACCAGCACTACATGAGGGAGCACAGCAATTCCCCCCAATGTCAGCAGATTGTAAGGAGCACAAAAGTTATGCACCGTGACCTCAACCATGGCTGTCTCTCATATAAGGAGTCTCTCACCATCCCCAAATGGAAACCGTAACTGAATTTGACTCAGGGAACCCATCTCCTCAAAGCATGCCTCTGGGATTATCCTTCAGACGCCTACTGCTTCAGGCACCACGAGCAGAACTTCTAGAACCTGGCATCAGTCAGTCATTGCCTTTCGTGCTCAGCTACACTTCCAGATGAATCATTCTGCTCCCAGGCAATAGGAAGAGGACTTTCTCCTCCCGGTTTCAATAGCCAAACAAAAATAGGCTGAAATTTCTGTAAAACCACTTATGGTATAAGTATGGCATAATTACACCTGGCTTCTTTCACCTTTCAGTAAATGGTAGTGAGAACTACTGAAACGTTAAGAAATGAAAAAAACTTTGATAGCTGTTTTACAATATACTGCTACAACTAATCTCACTCAATATAAAATCAACGGCATCCAGATGGCCATTCTTTTCAAAGAAGTTTTTTTGAAAGGGCTCTACTTCCGAGTTGTTATTATTATTATTATTATTATTATTATTATTATTATTATTATTATTATTATTATTATTATTATTATTATTATTATTATTATTATGATATCCAACGAGTTGTGTGTAATTGTTTATTATTATATTATTTTACCTCGTGTAACAAAATCTTATGCGTTGCATTGTATCTACGTGGTTTATCTGTGGTAGCCATAATCTGAAATAAATTATGATAATTTTATTATTATTATTATTATTATTATTATTATTATTATTATTATTATTATTATTATTATTATTATTATTATTATTATTATTATTATTATATAAGTTCACCTAGGCTGACGGAGGTCCGGCTGTCTTCGGTTTCTGAAAAAAAGGCAGAGTCACCGGGATTCTACTGTTCTTAAAATTTAATGTATTTCAAACATATTTCCAAACATTAGGAAGAACCAACTACCTTGGTTATCTTGTAACTCAGAATCAATTTTCTCTGCTTGTGCAATGTGCAGGCAAACTAAAAAAGTTTTTTACTTTCCACGGTCCGATCTATGATATCAAAACATATGTAAATCTAAATGAAATCATAGACGGCCTCAGAGCGACGAACTTCCTCTTGAGTGTTGTTCTCTGCCGAAGACACCACGCGCGTGAAAGTACTTCTGCTTCAAATGATAATTAATGCCTGAAGCTCCTCTCACTCGCCTCTTCCAACGAGATGAAAACGCCGGGAAATACTTTCTTCAAAACCTCTTTTCCTTGTCAGAGTTAACTAATAGCGACAACTAATTACTGGCTCTCATTCTATCTCATTTCTGCCAAGTTATTGTCTAGTCAAGAACTGATGGGAAAAGGATGTGCTTGTATGTCTCTTTATACTAAAATGTAATTTGTCACCTCTTAACTCTGTATTGTGATAGCATACATCTTTCACTTAGTTTACAATAGGAGATGGAATATGTGTTTATGTATATATATGTATATATATATATATGTGTGTGTGTGTGTGTGTGTGTGTGTGTGTGTGTTTGTACATACGCACACACACACGCACACACACACACACACACACACACATATATATATATATATATATATATATATATATATATATATATATATATATATATATATATATATAGTATGTGACAGGGAACAGGGAAATACTCCAGGAAACATATCCAGAGGAAGACGGACGAAAATCACACAGTACTAGGTTGTCTTTTTTTATTTTATAGCCAACGTTTCGTAATTATCTACTGATTACATCGTCAATGCTGTGCATAAGAAAAGATAAAAAAAAAAAAATTAAGTACAGTCTCAGAATACATTTAAAATATTACAGTAAGAATGAAATAAATAAAACTAAAAACACAACCAACCTAGAGGTAAGACAGTAAGGAACTAAATGGAAAGAAACCATAGTAAGGAGTTAAGCTAAATACAATTGACCAGCGGATGTATGAGTATTTAAGGTACAAGTTGTTTTATAAATAACAACTCGAAGATTGTTAAATGTTGAGAGATGGCAGTATGACCAATGCCATTAAAATCTTTGTTCTCAATGTAGTTTTTACATTGTTTTGAATGGTTCCTGATATTGGAGAGCTCTGGGTTCGAGATTCTGCTACCTGTACGGAAACTAACTCTACTTCTTTAAAGGTAACTGTTTTTTCCCCAGGCTAGTATATAGAAAGTTAAATCAATTACTTAGTAAGCTCTTCTCTAGAATACCTGAAGTCCTAAAGGTACAAAAAATTTGTTTCTTCGCAACTTTCCCATATATCACCGACTTATCCTTTCAAAAAAGATTTACGAAAATTATCCATGAACATTTTCCAGCCATATTAGCCAGATTAATTCCTAAAAATCATCTAAGTATTGGCTCTTTGTCTAAAGTAAAGAATCAGCTGTGTCCTTATATGTCCTCTGGTGTCATCTATAAATATACTTGCCCTAAATGTATTTCAGGGATTTACGTGGGATCCACCATTAGGCTTCTTAAGGTGTGCGTTGATTCACATCGGGGAGTTAGTTTCTGCACAGGTAGCAGAATCTCGAACCCAGAGCACTCCAATATCTGGAACCATTCAAAACAATGTAAAACCTACATTGAGAACAAAGATTTTAGTGTCATTGGTCATACTGCCAACCCTCAAGATTTAACAATCTTAAAGTCATTATTTATAAAACAACTTGTACCTTAAATACTCATACATCCGCTGGTCAATTGTATTTAGCTTAACTCCTTACTGTGGTGGTTTCTTTCCATTTAGTTCCTTACTGTCTCGCCTCTAGGTTGGTTGTGTGTTTATTTTTATTTATTTCTTTCTTACTGTAATGTTTTAAATGTATTCTAAGACTGTACTTATAATTGTTTTTTTTTTTTATCTTTTCTTATGCACAGCCCTGAAGATGTAATTCGGTAGATAATTACGAAACGTTGGCTATAAAATAGAAAAGACAGCCTAGTGATGCGTGGTTTTCGTCCGTCTTCTTCTGGAATATATATATATATATATATATATATATATATATATATATATATATATATATATATATATATATATATATATATATATATATATATATATATATATATATATATATATATATATATATATATATATAGTATACACACACACACACACACACACACACACACACACACATATATATATATATATATATATATATATATATATATATATATATATATATATATATATATATATATATAGTCCTCGTTGTTTGTTAGTTGACCTGTCTGTCTTCATTCTACATGTTTCTCTTATTTGACTTGAGACCCTGCTCGCAGTTGCCACAGTGAGTTCCCTATTTTTTTCCATCGGCAATTCAATCGGTCCATTTTAGCGGTATTATCTATTGCATCTCAGTTGGGGCTGAGAATATCAAATGATGATATATGACAATATGTTTGCAAACAATCCAGGACAAATTGTCAAAAAAAAAAAATCTGGTCTAGAGAGACAAAGGAGAGAAAAAGGGACCAAAAGAACTTTCCGTGAAACACAGTGAGTTAAATATATACTCTAATTTGTACAAATTAAATATTCTTTTAAAAGGAAAATTGATATATAGATTCTACAGCATGGTTGTCTTTACAAAGTTTGTCCACATGAAGAAGTTTATTACGATCATTTCCAACTTTATCTTTTTGTCTGTTTCTCTTTTATCTTCAATGCGAAACTTTCTCAAATTCACCTCGTTGCTAAAAAATTTCTTATAGGTTCCTTTTTAAACATTCTCTTCGAGTTTCGTAAATCTTCTATCAGTGAATAAGTTCAACAATCCTTTTATTTTCCATGATCCCAAATCCATCAGGAGCTCACTCATTAACGTATACTTAAATAAAAAAGAGGAAGAAGCCGAAGTTTACAAGATTCCGTGCAGCAATTGTAATGAGATTTACGCGGGGAAGACGGGTAGATCCCTCCCGCAAAGATTGATAGAACCCAAAAGATCAGTACAGTATGCTTTGGATAGTTCAGGGATTTTCCTACACATCAGGGATAGAGGCCATTCCATAAATTGGAGCGGGGCGTGGCTGGTTTTCAAAAGTAGATGTCCATACAAAAGAGAGATGCTAGAATTTGCTATCATCAATCAAACCAACGATATGAACTTGTCAGGAGGACATTGGAAAGCAGATGAAATCGACAGGTTATTCCTTAGACCTCTTCTGAAGCAGGTGTTGTAGGAAACGCGACCACCGGACGCATCGCAGGACGGGAGTTAATGAGGCCAAAAACCACTGGGGAATTGTTTATTTTTCCTTCCTTCTTGGGAAACGGACACCCGCTACCATCGGAGATTAATGCCACACCTACATATGCTTTGTATATATACTCCTGTAACATTTCATCTGTCCATATTTTACCAGTGAACAGGGGCGCAGAAGGAAGTGCTTAAAATAAATGTTTGCAACATTCAAATAGTGTTTTATGGCCCTTTTTATCTTCGTATTGTACTGTGGCATTACAGTAAAAGACATTTATATATATATATATATATATATATATATATATATATATATATATATATATATATATATATATATATATATATATATATATATATATATATATATATATATATATATATATATATATATATATAGATAGATAGATAGATAGATAGATAGATAGATAGATAGATAGATAGATCAGGGAAATATGGAACATGATGAATGTATAAATAAAGGCATATGAAACGAAGGAAAGTGAATCAATGGAGTGGTTGCTAGGCGTTTTGACACATGGTCCTTTACCAGCAGACTGATGAGAAATTTCTAAGTAAGCTCACAAGAAAGCTCGTATAATTAACAGATGAAATACAGATATCCCTGAGGATGGGGACTATAAAAGAACAGATAACCTGGAATCCAATGCAGATGAAGAATTAGTGAACCCACCAAAACAAGGGTAAAACTTAGAGGAGTTTTACAAAGGATTAGGCATGACTGGCTCGGAAGCATGGAGGAGTTAATTAAATGACTGTACAGAGGCAGAGGCTGACCACCAAAAATGACATTGGAATGAATAAGCTGATTACATATTTATAAAAGTACAATAATTAATACATTCTCCTTTTGGTCAACAATAAGAAATTTGGCAGAATGAACATTTAAAAAAAACTATAAAACATACAAATATATAGAAAATATATATAAGGCAACTAATTAATAATTAAGTCAGTGATTTTATCTTTAAGACCATTCTTGAACATTTTACCAATACAGGGGTCCAGATAATACATGCCAGGGCTAAGGTTGAAATTACAGCTGGAGGTAAACTGTATAATTGCAGATTCTAAAAGATTTCGTGAAGAGAAATCTTTGAATCTGGCAATCACTGAACTGTCAGTCTAATTGATCCTATGGGAGTTTTCACTTAATGAATGAATATTGCAGTGGATGTGTTCCCCGTTTTGACAGAATACTTATGCAGTTTAATTCTCACTTCTAAATGTTTACTCAACTGACCTATAAAAAAAGAAGAGCAGTCTAAGCATGAAATTTTATATATCATGTTGTTGCTCTCCTTGGGCTATTTTTTTTATTAACATTCCTTATAGTGTGTTATTACAGGAAAAAACAAGGTTGACATTAAAAGATTTTAACAATGATTTTATGGTTTCAAAACTACTAAAATAAGGCAGACTAAGAGTGTTCTTAGGGGTTTCTTTCTCCATGTTACTTTCACTATAAAACTTTTTGTAGTCTTTATTAAAGCAAAGATCTAGTATATGTGAAACGTTACATAAATCTGTCCCTATTTTTCTTATTTATTATATTTCTTGATCCAAATACTGCGGACTGAAATGCGCAATGCTAGTAAAAACATGGAAGAAAAAATGGATAATCTGATATTAATGTAGTGGCCTGAATAGAAATGAACCTAGGTTAAGTTGTTGGTTGGTTTCCTATAAATACATAATTTGCATTGAAATGTTTCTCTCTATGTATTAAAACATCTAAGAAAGAGAGGCTATTGTCCTTTTCTTATTCTAAAGTAAATTTAATGTATGGTACCTGGTTATTCAAATTAGAGAGTAAATCATTTAACATCAATACCAGCAGCAAAACAACTAAAATATCGTTAACATATCTATACTACTTTAAGGGAGTATAAATGAATTCCTTATACAAGTTTGAGAGGACTGGGGATAAAGGGTTGCCCATTGCCACACCAAGTAAATGTCGGTATAATTCACCATTGTAAATAAACTTACAATCGCAAATGCACAACCGAGTGAGTGAAATAATATTACTTACAGATAGAGGTAATTCATGATGGATTAGTTCGTTACTAAGATACTCCAAAATGGAATTTATAGGGACTTTAGTAAAAAGAAAACAAACATCAAAACCAACAAATCTATTAGTCGGGTAAAAAGTGATTTTGTTCAATTTATCAACCAAATCTAGTGAATTATATATGTGAGAATCGGGGATTGTTCCAAGTAACGGGGACAAGACCTCTGTAATATATTTTGAAAGTTTATACAGTATGATATTGAGACAACGGTGCTGATAATAGGCCGCATAGGATTATTTTCTTTATGCATTTTTACTAATCCGTACAAGTAAGGTAACAAGGGAAGTTTTATTGACAACTGACCTATAGTTCCTTTTTTTATCTTGAAAGATTTTTCTCACTGTTGTATTGAGATTTTTTATACTTGATCAACGGGATTTTTTTTATAGTTTTTTATGAGTCATATCATCATTCAGTAGGGCTTGCATACGTGATATGTAGTCAGCTTTGTGTAAAATTACAATACTATTCGATTTAACAGCTTTTGTGACGTGGATTGCATTGTCTTTTTTAAGACCGGTTAAAGTTTTCTATAGCGAGCGGGGAAATTACTTTCATGACTAACATTGTCATCTGCATAAACAATATCTTCAATTATGTCTACATACTTTTAAGGAAGATCACAATATTTTTTTTCGAATTTACTTAAGAACGACGCAATCGTTGAAGCAGAGGGTCTATTCCATATAAAGAAAGATAGACCATATCCATGTGCACTCACATTTTTTTTATTTGTTTACTTAACAAGTTTACAACAGAATCATTACGTGAATTATTAGTCTAGTCACTGCTACCAATAAATTTTTTTAGTTTTCTGTCCAGTTTCCTTGTTAGGGCATCTGTAGTCCTGAGAAGTTTTCCTTACATTTCCAGTCGCAGCGAATCCTTGTAATCAGCCGGGATAGAATGACTGAATGAAATTCTAGCTTATTCTAGCTCCTTAAATTTTTCCTTCTTTTCTTGCTTTGTAGCGGCTATTGCACACTGTCAGTCTCCAGAATTTGTGTCAAGACGTAAGTTAAGTATATCTTAGTTTAACCAGACCACTGAGCTGGTTAACAGCTCTCCTAGGGCTGGCCCGAAGGATTAGACTTATTTTTACGTGGCTAAGAACCAACTGGTTACCTAGCAACGGGACCTACAGCTTATTGTGGAATCCGAACCACATTATGACGAGAAATTATCGAATTCATAAGAGAAATAGGAACTGGTCTATGCTACCCTTCACACATACTGGATATTTGCTATAACAAAGCTCACACAAAATTTTATAGTGAAAGTAACATGGAGAAAGAAACCTCTAAGAACAGTTTTTAGCCTGCCTAATTTTAGTGGTTTTGAAACCATAAAATCATTGTTAAACTCTTTTAATGTCAACCTAGTTTTTTTTTGTTATAATAACACACTAAAAGGAATGTTCATAAAAATAGCCCTAAGGAAAGCAACAGCATAATGTATAAAATTACATGCTTGGACTTATCTTTTTTTTACATGGGTGAATCAAGTAAAGATTTATAAGTGAGGATTAAACAGCATAAGTATTTCGTCAAAACAGGGCAAACATCCAGTGCAAAATTCATTTATTTAAGTAAAAAATCACACAGGATCAATTGGACTGACAGT
>JANJGK010000020.1:47577656-47600156 GCA_039081455.1 Macrobrachium rosenbergii | reverse complement strand
TGTCATAGACGGATGAATGCATAATAATGATTATATTTAATAACTTTGTCCTTGAATGGCGTAAGCTTCGTACAAATACGCGAGAACCATGAATCCACACCTCAGTAGGAATTCACTTCAAAATCTAATTAGATCCGCCTTGACTTGTATATTATTCTCTTACAGTTTTTTTTATTGACATCACTCGATAACTTTTGAGAAATCTTGTGGAAGGCAGACAAAATGTAAAAACAGATAGTAGACTGTAGTCAGTCCGGTATCACATGCTAAAATGAGACAAATATCAATGGGAACTCAACACATTAATTTAAAATTCAGATTTGATCACTGAATACCTTCTAAAAGAGATTGCAATGTCTCAATACGTATTTATATTTATTTCTTTATGAACATCTTACAAATGAATCGTAAATTTCACTTTTTTTAAAGCTTAGTAAGTTTCATGAAATAACTGTTGTTGAACGTTACCGAACCTATATTAGCTGTACAATGACATAAAAAATAACGTTTAAGTAAAAGAGCAGCTGGCATTGTAACAACAGAAAATTTTCAAAAAATCTTGCAAAACTGAAAATATAAAGAATTTTCGAGTTTTTCTAGATTTTTTAAAATTTATTTATATGATTACGTTTCTATCTTTCTTTCGTACTTTACACTCAGCGGAATGGAATGTAAATTTGCCTGGGCTTCTTACCTCCATTTTATTCTCTTCCTTCGCAACGTTACTGTTGTGCCTCTTTTGGTCGATACAGAGAGAGATACTATTATCTGTTTCTAATTCCATAATTCATTCATATTTTTAGTTCTACTAACTTAGAACTTATAACACTTATGCTATGTTTATCTAAAGAGCTATCTGTCGGCCTTCTATCTATTCGTTTGTTGATTACAAAAGTAATCCCAAGTTTTTATAAATTTTGTCTTCTGGTACCATAATCTCTCTCTCTCTCTCTCTCTCTCTCTCTCTCTCTCTCTCTCTCTCTCTCTCTCCTACTTACCTTTCACCTTTCGTCTTATCCACTGCACCATTCTTTATAGTTAACGCTCTTTGTCAGCGCTTTCTTTTTCGTTCTTTACTTCAGAGTTGAAGGAATGGATCTCCTGCTAACGTTTACAAGGATCCTTTCGTAAAATCAGGTTACAGGTGGTAATGGTCCAACAGGGCACATATATTTCCACTTGCACGCTTACGTATTCATCCACAAGTGGATTTGAGTGTTTGCATGCATGCGCGCTAATTGATTCTTGTCCATACTGATCTTCATAGGAAAAATCCAACAGTAGCAAAAATGCAATTAAGATGAAACACACCTAAATTTCTTTAAGCTATGATGTAGCTCCGCACCTGTCGTGAGAAGAGATAGTGATTGCTGAGGACATAACAAGACAAAAACGTTTACAGCCTTTATGAAAAAGTAACTGAGACCAATTATTTTTAATACTTATTTCCAGTCTGATGTTATTTCATTTGCCATGACATCCCGTTAAAGTAAATCTTAAGCAAATCTGTGATAATCTGCTCGCCGTTGATCTCTGAATACAGAGAAGGAATTTTCGAAGCGTTTATATTCAGAACAAGTGTTAGTAAATTTGATATATAGCTGAGGCAGGCACCTTCAATATTCCTTTAGCAACAACACTACATCCCTCAGCATTCGGTTTCTGATACGGATGATCAGATATTAATCTATTTTCTTTTTCCTTTTTTGTCTTACATCTGGAGAATTGTGAGTTGTGCATTAAAAGAGAAAGAGAATAGTAGTGAATACCAAATAACATGTGCGTGTGTGTATGTGTCTGTGAAAGAGAGAGAGAGAGAGAGAGAGAGAGAGAGAGAGAGAGAGAGAGAGAGAGAGAGAGAGAGAGAAGGAGAAATTTGTATATAAACATTAATAAAATGTTCTGTTTGTTTGAGTCAAGAAGATTCTAGAAGGTGAAGTGAAATGAAACTGGAAGAAGCATCGCATATCAAGCAAATTAAGACAGGCCGACAATTAACAGCTTAGAAATTCAAATAATTATTTTGGACAGCACTGCGGCAATTATGAGATGTATTCCGTTATCAAAATCTAAGGCTTAATCCAATTGAACTTTTAAACCACTATGATTTGGGAATTTCTGGTGAGTCCTCCGTTCATTGAGAAAAATTTAAGTGAATCACTGAGAAAAACATGAGTGAATTCATATACACATAAAAACATTTCCTAATAACTTTTTCCGTCATCATAAATAGTATTGCTCCTGTTCTTAAAATGTTATGCGTTTTCATCATCTTCGATCCATTCTTATGACTTCTGTTGGTACGATAATAATGTAGAAAAGCGTGGCACTAGAAAGACCACATACAGTAAGAAGTACGATGAACTCCTAAGGACGCAGGATATCCAAAACCTCACATTAAAAACATACAAAATAATAATAATAATAATAATAATAATAATAATAATAATAATAATAATAATAATAATAATAATAATAATAATAATAATAATAATAATAATCCAAACAAAACTTCTTTCAGTTTTCTTCTGAGGATGGAAAGAGAAATCCACAAGATTCCTGTGTATAACTAAGTCTTGTTTACTTGTAAATATTTACATGTTACTTGAATCTCGAGTACTTTCGGGTCCTAACTGTGACCCTTTTTTGAAAGATGTGAAGGTAGTCAGGCTGGTTCAAGGCTCAGGAATCTCGTGGGTTTCTCTTTCAATAATAATAATAATAATAATAATAATAATAATAATAATAATAATAATAATAATAATAATAATAATAATAATAATAATAATAATACTTAGACTCCAAATGTACCTGCTCTGAAAAAAAAAAACCGATTCTACCATTCGACGCTGACATACGTAATGCAATTGTATTTTAATGCAATTGTTACAGTAAACTTCTTGAAGTCATAGATAGTAATAAATACTTTTCTTAGGCAAGATACAAAAATTTATTAAATATGAACAAAAGAAAAATTGGGGTTTCAAGAAGATAAAAACAAGGATGTTTATAGAAAACTGCAGGTGGCAAAGTATCCCCACCCTCCTAAAGCTGCCGTTTCGAAAAATTCTGAAAACAAACAACTTTTACGATTATAATTTTAGAAAACTTAAGAAATAATGCAAAATTTTGGCTGTTAAACACACTCCTCAACCTAAGAGATAGGACAAGGCTAGAATTTCTGGGAGATATGGCAGTCAAAAATCATCAGTCTACAAGAATAAAAAAAAAATAAAAAAAATTCATTAAAGTTATCTGGGACCTTGAAAAACATGCAAAGTATGTGATTTTGTTAAACAGTTACCACCTGATTAGCCTTAACTATCATGTTTCATCTACAAAAATTTGCACGTTCATGTTTAACTTGATTTGTTACCTTAAAGAGTGAGTCACGGTAAAAAAAAAATGAAAATGAAACTTCCATTTATAACATTGTCTTGTGACTTTTAAAAAAGGTCAAGATCAAGATATTTTATAAATTCATCCACCAACTTTCAAAGTACCTGTCTATTAACTTACTCCAGGATCAAAGAAAAGTGTCGATCTTTAAACTGACCTTTGACCTGGAACTTTGCTCATGTCAAAATATTTTGGTGAAAATAATCACCCACTTCAGAACACCTGCCTATCAAGTTTCATCCAAATCAGGAAAACAAAAAATTGAGATCTCTAAATTGACTGTTACCATGATTATATACCAAGGTAAATCATTTATCAAAACACCTTTCACACACACTGTAAAAAAAATTATATTATAATTTCTGGGATCAGGAAGAAATAAGCCGTGTTGGATTAATTATTATTCTCATTATTTAGAAGATAACCCGTTATTCATGAACAATACTATAGGGGCCGCTGACTTGAAATTCATGCTTCCAAAGAGTATGGTATTCATTTGAAAAAAGTTACAGAAGATGATAAGAAATATAGAATGAAGAGATATTAAAAAAGAAATAAAATAAATGTTGATAAATAAAAAAACAAAGAGATGAAAATATAAAAGCATTTGCAAAAGATGTGAATTGTATTAAGATAGTAACGCATTGCATATTAGCTTGAACCTTTTGAGGTTAGAATTCCAAAACATCCTCAGAGAGACTTTCACAGTCTCTCTGAGTGATAAAAGACCTCTGTCAGTGAGAAATTCGACAGCCTGGCACATTTACTGCATATTGGTGCTCCTGTCCAGAATTTCTGGTTACTCGCGGCTAGAAAAAAGAAACAGGAATTAACTGTGATAGCGGGAGTTCTCTATTAAAATAAAACTCATGAAAAACTGACAAACAATCGACCATCCGTCGATGCTAGTGTCAGGATACAGAATCCTACCACCACGAAGCAATCTGTCTAAAGGAGATAAATCTCTGGCAGAAGCAGACTCCACACAGGAGAACAATATTCTAGTAAAAGAAGAGCAAATGACCTAAACCGGCTTGCATTGATTTTATCGCTGTTATAAAGATGTGAAACCTTACGTACAATACGCAACTTTCGTGCAGCATTTGCTGACACTTTCATCAGATGTTTCTCGAAAGTAAGATGTGAGTCAAAAATCACGCCAAGTATAGTCAAAGCTTCAGACTCGTTTGACAGAGTTCCATCCAGCTGAAGGGGAGGGTGGTGATGAAAAATCAATATCAGATCTATTGATCAATAGTGTTTTCGTTTTACTGGAGCTCTGTCTCATACCCCACAGACTACACCTTTCACTAATCCGCTCCATGTCACGAATGAGACTAAGGGCAGCTTCTAAATGGAGACTTTACTACTACCCACAAGTGTTATATCACTGGCATACTGAACAATCTTATTTTCCAGTCCAACAACCATTTTGCTTGTAAACAGTAAAACAGACAGCAGCGGACCAAGAACAATACCTTATAGAACACCAGACACGGTAGGTCCGGTCAGCACCAACTCACCGTTGCCTACCTGTAAGGAAATCTTGGAGTGACCTGCAATTTTGAAAAAAAAATAAAAAAAAAGTCAAGGGAAGGTAATAAAGGAAAGCTATTCCTAGCTCCTTGTAAGTTACGAGCTAAAAAATGCTGCTTACCACTACATACCATTGACTGATAAATCTGGAAATAGTCACAAGCGCTGTTCCGTCATAAATATTTATAAAACACCAAGTACAGTATGAATTTGTATGAAAACGAAGAAATGTGCCAAAAGAATTATAAACATACCTGACAAAGATAAATGACAGACATAACAACCAGGCAACCAATTGTTATCTCAGGAACGGAAGTTACGTATAAATCAAATAAGGTTTCCAAAAGGCCGCACTTCTCCAATAAAACTTCTCATTTCCAGAGGTACTTTATTTCTCATAACTCTGGACTGTGGAAGTCTCTCTGAGGATGTGCAATTCGAACTTCAAAGGTTTAATCGAAGATGAAATGCATTACTGCCCTAAAACAATTCTCCTGTATTTTTATCTATTTGTTTGTTAATTTGTTATTTTTTTCTTTTCTGTTGACTGATATCTTCTTTCTGTATTTTGTCTCTATTACTTCTTTCAGAAGACATAATTCTTTGGAAGCTTGAATTTTGTCAGTGCTCCTGTGGACTTGTTCCATATGACTAGGGTTCATCTTCATAATAATAATAATAATAATAATAATAATAATAATAATAATAATAATAATAATAATAATAATAATTCTGACGTTTCAAACGCGCTTTGGCGTTTATTTTCAGTGTGAATGAAATAGCATGCATGTTACAAGGGCGTATATAGCAAGCGAGGGTTGGGCGGTGGGTGTACAGTTGCCAGGTCGGATATTCAGCTGTGTTTTGGTTGGTCACGGGTTGGTGACGAAGTCGGTCCTGGAGGCGTTGAGACCTTCTGGGCCTAATAGCTGCTGGACTTTGGGAATGGCTGTTAGCCGGGATTATAGGTCGTTTAGGTGATCTGCCTTCTATGTTCGGTGCTGGCTCTCTTTTTTTTTTCTTCTTCTCTTTCACTTTCTATCACCTCTCTCTCTCTCTCTCTCTCTCTCTCTCTCTATAAGTTTGATGGTAGGGAGAAATTCGGTTTCCTCCACCGCGTTGATGTTCGGCTTTTTTTTTTTCTGAAATATGTAATGCTTCGAGAAGCCGTAGGCGTCGGTGGTCCGTTGCCTGGTCTATGATTTTGGTGTTCTTTACAAGTTCTTCTCTTTCGGGCCTTCTTTGATGTTTTTGCGCGTAATGATTAAAAATAGCCCCTTCTTGGAGGTGACAGGAGAGACGCTTGGAGAGTTTGGCAGTGTTCGTCCCGATATATGAGTGATGGCATCTCTCCACCGGGCATGTAAATTCGTAGATAACACTACTTCTCAGCAAGGACGTTTCTGGGGGCGCAGGATTGTTTTTAAGCAATAACTGGCTTGTTTTCATATTTTTAAAGTATATTATCAAAGGTTAATTTTGTCAGCTTTTGCAGTTTGGTTAAATTTTCATTTATTATTTTTCTGAGGGCCTACTCATCTTCTACATATTTTTGGTGCATGTGGTTCCGGTAATATAGTTTTATGGACTTACTATGGTTGCTTTCGGTGTCCGTCATGGTTTCCCGGTGCCAGTTATCTATAGAGACTCGGGTTTGCTGTTCAACCATGTGATTATAGAAATTGTTGTTATTGAGTATTTGTACTGATTTTTCGATCCCTTCCGTAGTTCTTTTCCACGTGGAACACGGTGAGAGGGCACGACGGACTTTTTATACCCGTCCGGGCACTCACTGTACCCATTAAGTGAGTTTCCATTAAAGCCTTCAAACTCTTCTGGTACCCAGAGGAGTCCAGTTGACACTATCATATAATACTCTGTCATAGGTTGTGCGAAGCTCATGTCCATGACATCTCCATCTCCCTTTTTTCATTATCTCAACTACATAATTATGCAACATTCGTAATTTTCCTTATAGAATAATTTTGAACTCCATTCCGCAATCTGCCTCCTAATATTTTTTTTTCTTAATTAAACCTTTATTTCTAAATCGACTAAATCCTTTGAATAGATTTTCATTGTCATATAATGATTCGTTTCCGCAAAACTATAAAAATCGTATTAGAATTCATATGGTATGATTATCGTATACAATTACATTTCCTAAGCTCACTGAGCTGGCCTATTGTTTGAGATGTCTCTTTTATACTTTCAACATGAGGGAAACTGTCGTGGATATCGTTGCTCCTAAACATATGAAAGATTCAACCTCATTATTCCGTTTAACATATCAGATTGTTCCGTCCGTTTGTGCATACAGTGTTCTTCATGTAACACTGTGTGGGCGCATGAGTATTTGTGGGTGGGTGTCTGTGTGGGTGTGTATATGAGGATAAGTGCGTGCATTTGTGTCCTACGGAAAGCGGTAAGATATTTTACTGACTGAACTGATTATTAGTGATGGTCGAAGAGCGAATGCTAAATCTATCTGGTTGATTTAATGACATTTGAGAGTGAATTAGAAATGGAATACAAGGATATTCATTTTGCAATTTGATCATTTCTCGGCGTTTACCATTCACCGTATGCTGTCATATTCACTGGAACCTTGATAGGAATTATTGGTTGTCGCTACCGAGATCTGAATATAATTCAAGTTAAATGGAGGAGATAAAATGAAATTATTCTAGGAACGCAAAATTCAAATATAGAAAAAAAAAATGAGGACTTAGAAAAATTGTGAATTTTCTTGTATTTATTTTACTGTCTTTCACGAAGTCTAGAATCACCATTATGTAAGGCTGGCAATATCATGATTGTGGAATATGAACCTATAAGAATGCACAACAAAATTTTCCTGCAATTTCTTGTAATAAATTAATAAATCTATTGGATGCATTGATGTTTTTCAAATAGTCACCTGACCTACCTTCTCGATTTCCCATTCTTTTCGCGTCGGCATTCCAGTGAAACCCTTGAAATCGAAAACGGTATTCAGTGAAGTGATACTCTCATCCTGTGTGGAGTTTCAAACGAACGCACTGGTTAGAAAGTAGTATAGTCAGTAACCCACTACATACCACCCCTATATGCAATTAATGGTGTCTCCCGAATGTTCTGTTGGAATACCGAGGTCGGTTTATATGTCAGCCTTTGAATATTACGTTGAGAAGCATGACAAAGCAACTTTCAACATCTCATCATTCCGGCGCAGTGAATAGTTCCAGCGGTAGGGCATTTCCATTTAGTGGAAACTTACACACAAATATACCAGGGGCCAGCAGCAACCATTTCTCTCTCTCTCTCTCTCTCTCTCTCTCTCTCTCTCTCTCTCTCTCTCTCTCGTGAGCCTTCGAAATTACATTTATTCTGCTTTTCTTGCAAAAGCAGAGGCCAAAGGAAATCTGGGAATTAATTAGTATATTGGTGCTTGAAACAGAATTGCCTTTTCTCTGCGGATTGGAGGAAGAATATCTGAAGAAATATGTGGTATTTATGAAACTTTGCGTGAACCAGTTTACATATCCTTCTTTTGAATGTAGTCGAACAAACTTTTGGAGCATAACTCACTAGTATTATAATAAATCCTTGTTACTTGACTTAAACAGTGAACTGAGATATGAGTCCTTGTCAATAAAATATTTCGTAGTTCGAAACACATTTC
Source organism: Macrobrachium rosenbergii (assembly GCA_039081455.1). Classification (NCBI taxonomy): domain Eukaryota; kingdom Metazoa; phylum Arthropoda; class Malacostraca; order Decapoda; family Palaemonidae; genus Macrobrachium; species Macrobrachium rosenbergii. The sequence continues at coordinate 47,591,557 of JANJGK010000020.1, read as the reverse complement.
ATAGATGTCCTTGAGATTGTGAGTGCTGCATACTTCCCCGGGTTGAATGATTTTATCAGTCTTTATCTTTAGAACTTCCACAGATCATTTTATTTGTTTATATAGCATAGCGTCAAAAAAGACTATTTCATAATACGTATATATAACGCAATTTCTTTTGATCACAATGCCACGCATTTGGCGATCCTTCTGACACTAGATTCTCAGTTTATAAGCTGTACAGATAAATCTTTATAATACTGTCAATGGGGATGATCATATGTATGAAATCATAGTATTTGACTAGAATATATCTTCGGTGATGTAATATTTACCCGTCAATTTGATATTCATATTCTTGTCAAATACCATGATTTAATATATATATATATATGCTCATCCACAGTGACAGGTATGCTTAAATACTGAAGTTACTTCATATAGGTTAAACACGATGTTACTTTCTCTTTCAAATGGCTTCAGGAGTATTTCATGCAAGAGGCAAGTTATGGAGTCAGTTGACAACATATAAAGATTCTTAAACAAAATTATTCAATGAATTCTGAAAGGTATGCATATGAATTTTCAAGATTTAAATCTGGCACGGTAGATGATAAACATTTATACAGCTAGCCTATTCATGAATAGTAATTACAGTAGCAAATGGAAAACTTTAAAATACTTCGAGGCCCTTGCCTGCACGCAATGAGTCATTAATTTTATTGGGAGCTGGAGGCAATGGTCTAATTTGAGATATATTATCATCTTTTATTAAGATCGATGAAATGATATGCAACATTTCACCTTAGTTCATTTGGAAGGACAGCCGAGGACTTGTCTAACAAATTGTTTAATTAAACTCACTAGCATATTAGTGATGGCTGAAATGAAACACTTAACGTATTCTTGAGTACGTTAGCATTATTTCTTATTAATACATATTTAAAGGCGTACTCCTGTTACACATGTCGCACACAAAATCACGGACATCGGCCTTTGACACGTATCCACTTGATCGCGCCGACAAACCCTACAGTATAGCCACGTTTCACATGCGTGAACATGCGTGGGCTGATACGTGAATGTGTGAACGGGGCTTAAGGATAAGCTGAACCAAGAGACACGCAAAACAGGCTCCTGATTTAATGGAGGAACTCGAAAATAAGGTACAAAATAAAAACAAAAAAAATTCTTCTATTACCGTGGTAAGCATCAAAGGAGGTTTAATTGGGTTCCAAATGAACGCGCTAAGGAGGGCACAAAGTACCTCAAGTGCTCAATAGATGCTGAAGACAAAACACTTACTGGAACGCAAGATAGCGTATATCCGTGGGGTAGACTTGTTTGATATGCGTAAGCGAAAGAGAGAGGGAGAGAGCCGTTAATCGTAATAAATTAGAAATTCTTTCAACAACCCAAACAACTAGTTTGATGCAATATATTTTATATATAAAGCGTCACCGTCAAAATTTTTCCGGGCATACTTTGTCATATGTGCCTCAGAACTATCAGAATGTGTTTGTGCTTCCTCACTGAAGTTTCCTTGCTTAATGAGTAGCCCCAGAGAGTACTGTATACAAAACAATACAATGTTCTCTAACCCATCATACTTTAGCTACTGCATCACTGATGAACCCCTGTGCATAAAACTTCCTTAGAATAAGATGCTTGAATGCATATTACACAGTGCTCATAGCAAGCGCATAAGTAAAGATTGTTCACTTTGAGGATCCATGGTTCCTTTTTCATGTTTTCAGAATGATAAAGCATATAAATATATGAGAAAGTGTGAAAGTGTAAAAATAATGCAGTTTGATATCATAATGTGCACAACTATAACTTAGAGAAGAGAGGGTAAAAATTTGCCTGGAAATCGTATTAAGATAAATGAATTTCTTTAGAAGGAAGTTAGATTAGCTATGGTTTAAGATAAGCAACTTGAAGGAAATAATTAGAAGTAATGAGAATTCCAGGGTGTGACTTATGAGGATATCAAGCGTACTTGTACAGGGAGGATAGACACGGCAATCAGTAGGAGAGTGAGACAGGAAAAGAACATATTAAATATAAAAAAAAACTACTTTAAGGATAATAAGAAATGGTTCCACAACTAAGTAATCTAATGAGTAAAAGGGTGTCAGAATAATTCAGAATACAACAAGCTATGTGCTGGGACAGAAAACTCAGAGCTGGATGATAAAAACACGAATACTACTTTTAACTTTTATTGCTTGAATACCAAGCAATTCAACGAACAACTCAAATCCTTGAGATTCAGGTAATTAGGAGCAGTGGGTGAATTATTCAAAAGTAAACATTGTTAAATCTAGACATAACACATGTTTGAAGTTCAGCTGCATTTTGCAACCACTTGTAAATATGGATGGTGCATTCACGCTTTTACTTAAAGATAAATGTCTAAGAGTTTCATCTTTTATGTTTAGAGACATGTAAATGAAGTTATCAGAAATTACTTGAACTAAACTACTTGATATTATTGAAGAGCAACAGGAATTTTGAAGCCCGCAATAAAAAAAAACTTTGAAATTTCGAATAGGCAGTAGATAATTTAATAATATGGTGTGGGAAAGGAAGAAAATTGAAGTTCTTTTCATTAGGAGAACAGCAACGGCAAAGGTGAAAATACAGATATGCAGGATACGGAGTGGGTCAATATTAACTCCTGGTTGTATGAAAAACTTGAAACCTTGATCTCTCCGTCTTATGTTCCTGGGCAGGACTTAAAGCAGACATTGGTACATAAGAGGAAAGGATAAAGTTATTATTATACATTATCCGAAAATAAATTAAGGGATATATAAAGAATTGGATGAAAGTCAGATAATTCACTTGTATCTGATGTCATTGGTCATCCTAATTTCAATATGTAAAACTAAATTAGGGGAAAGATGAAATACTTGCAAGGTTTTACAGGATTAAGATATAAATCGAAAGGAACTTAAAATCAGATATAGCCATTGCCGGAGTGCAATAATTTTTGTAGTAGGTTTTTGTCTTATGTATCATAAGACATGGTAAATCAGTAACAATGTTTTTTTCTCTCTCTTTTTGTAATTGTTTCGCTTTGCAATAAGCATTTCCATTGATTTTCTGTTATCTAGATCATCAGAAGCGTATCATTAGCAAGGTGATTTCTCATTCTCTACCCACCCCGCCTCGTTATAATAATCAGTTGATAGATTTATCATCCTATATCACTCCCTCCTATTGAAATCATTATTTAATTAATTACTTTTATAATTCATGAGGATTACATTATTAGTTAACAGAGCTTTAGCTCTCACCATGGATATCGCTGACTAGCTGGGAATTGCAAGGTAATTGCTTTTAGTCAAATGTTTCCATGCTTCAATCAATTGCAGCTAGTATGGCAGCCAAATTATATATTTTTGCAAAACTATTTTTATTTGTATGTATTAATGGTTATTTTGTCAGTTTATAATTAGAGGAAACATTTACTTTTCTTCTTTAAATTATACGATATGTTATTGATACAACACAATTTAGAATAATTTAGAAACCAACTCTTGTTGCAAAAGATCGATTGCTAAATATATTTCTTTCTATAGCCTTTCTTTAAATGCTAATTACATAGCATTATATGCTTAAATGCACTCGCTGGTCATTATAATAGAAAGCTTCATATGTTAGGAAGAAAGCTTCAACATAAAAATGCCAGCAAACTGGAGTAAGTTATAACCATGACTGAAAGCTGAAAAAGATACAAAATACTGTCAAATGCGAAAATTAGTATCATGGCAAATAGTGATGCCGTATTCGGAATAGGAAGGCAGTCTGTCAAAATTTCTCTCCCCATTCCTCTAAACAATTTGAACTTACCCATTATCCTCAGGTTTCTCAAACGATCCAGCCATCTCAAAACATTCGAATCAGCGTGTTTTCAGATGGTTTGGTCATGTGGAGAGTATGAAAGACAATTTGTACACTAAAAAGAGGAGAGGAAAATGTGAAAAGTGTTAGATGGATGAAGTGAAAGAGGTCTGGTAGTGAAAGGGTCTCAAGATCCAGGTACCATGAGAATTTTTGGAAGGTAGAGTTACAGTATGAATATGGGCATTTAACGTTCTGTTAATGAGCCTCCAATGGAGATGTGTAAAGCAAATAATTTTCTGGAAGTGCTCTGCCAGTCAATTTTGTCCAGGCTATTTACATCTTAACCCCCACAACCCCAGCTTTCATGAGGCCTTAGATAGATGAGAATAACTGAATTTTTTTAGTAAAAGAAGTGCATGCTTTGGTACTAAATTAGGTATCGATGCGAAGCTGCTGGTAAATGCTAGGGAATGAAGTCTTTATCAGAACCTACAGTAACCCTCAGACGTAACTCATTTGGAACCCATCGCTGATAGTGGAGTGGGGTAATGGGAAAAAAAGTGTATATGGTGATACAAGCAACAGATTTGGCATGAGAACTCTTATTATCACCATAAATCAAAATCAACCTCCGGCTACCTCAATATTTGGCTATTTCCAAGATGACTGACACTCTTCCAAAATGGTGGCAAACTTGCTGTATATTTCAAATATTTTCATTTCATAAGCCTATAAAAGTTGCATACTGTCCATATAATGATTGAGAATTTGTATTTTGGCATTCTTACTGTCATGAAGAGATAAAGTGAACCCATCTTTCCAATATGGCCACCAAATGAACACCATATTTCCAAAATGGCCGCCAAAGATAAAAAAATTATGTATCTCCTGAGAGAAACCAATATGTTTTGTTTATTAATTAGTTTTAACAAGTACAGCTGAAGAGGGCTGTGCAGCTAAGTCCAGATTTGTAGCACTTTCACCTGCCATGGCATTCCTTTCTGCAGCCACACTTATTCACTTCTTGGCAAGATTTTGCTATTACTGGCAAATCTGTCCAATACGGAAACCAGGTGCCACCAATCTGTTGCCATCCCCAGTGTCTTGGACTGGGCAAAACTGGATGACATACTAAAGACTGGCACCAAACGTGCCCTGCTTGAAAGGCAGCTCTCTTGCAATGCTCTCTAAGAGCAGCCCTTGTAGGGGGAATGCAATCATAAGCTCTTTACTTTCTTGCAAAGAGATCAAGTCTAGCCACATTTACATTTTTATACGAACTGCTTCTGTCGTACATTAGCACGTCGAACTCTTCAATAAGTTGCAGGTCTTCATCTTCTATAGCTGCTGGTGTTGAACTTAGTTTGGTGAAGGTTGGTGTGGCACACTGAAACACAGTCCATGTTTGCAATGCAGACTTCTTCTCCTTTCCATGAAAGGCAGACACCATGTCACACCTGCTAAATGCGTGGGAAAAAGGAAGGGCTGAGGCTTTTGGTCCCATGGCTGCGGCAATTTCATGGATAGGTATCCACCTTATGTCTTTTCCTCTGCCAAATTTAATCCCTAATTTGTCTAAACCAGTTTTTTCTATGCTAGATACTGCTATGATGACAACGTCAGTGTCTGTACTACATATGATTGCACTTGAGATATCTTCATCCTTTGCAGCATATGCAACATGTAAAAGGACTCTAGTACCTGCCTCTTCATGAGTGCAGCCTTGTAGGTCAGCAGTGTCTTGTTCAGCTTTGATACAAAGTGCAGCATCCCCTTTAGTGACAATTATGCATGATGTATCATCTGCTTGAGATGAAATGATTGTGTCTGCCAAATATGCAAATAGTTCAGTTTTGTTGTGGTCATTCCTGAGGAAGCTGGCCCAATTGCCAGGAGTTTTCGCTGTGCTAATTACTCTCCGGCGAACTCCTGTGCCTCTTTTTTGTCTTGTTTGTGCTTTCATACTGTCTGTCCTATACACATCAAATGCAATGTGTGTTTGCTTGTACTTCTGTATGTGCTTTTGAATCTTGGGTAGGACTTCTTCCCTAGCATAAGACTCAAATGTAGACCCTTTGGTTGGTTCTCAGAGCATTTATAAGAGCTGCACCATCCATTATGATAACATCAGAGGTAGGCTCTTTGTCAGGGATGTCTGATGCATGCTGTTCTAGTAGAGGCAGCAGCTGTGACGTGTGCCCTGATGCATCTGTCCATTCTGTTCCAGTGATGGTGGGCAATTTTGATTTTCATAGTGAAAGAATTCATTTAAATCACACTGCCTGTTCTGGCATGATATGAAGAGGCGTGAGAATATATTACAATCATCATTTATGGTTTGCAGTGACTGTTTGCCCTCGGATTCTGTAGCAGACATCTTGCGACTAAACAACAGAATTTTGTTCTTGTGTACTGGTTCATAAAATTTGCTGGGTGTCTTAACTCTCTCAACAAAGTTTGTGAACTGTGTCTGTCCAGGGTCCTTCATAGATCTCAAGAATTCACTAACTTTGCTGTCCATAATTTCATGACTGTCTAGCACAATCAGATCCACTGAATCTTCCTCAAAAGGGTTGCCCATTTCTTTAATTACTTTTGCCAGATGTTCAACCATTTCAAGAAACCTTTTCTGCACAGTTACAGTTTCACCATGATGCTTACCCTCAGATTTTGGATCAGCATCACTTCTAGTCTCAAACTCAATGATCAGGAGGCTTACTTCAGGACCATCCACTGTCCACCTTATGAGATCATCTTCAACCTCAAATAGGCCAACGGCTCCTCCATCTCCTTTCACGTGAGCATTATTCTGCTTGTGTGCTCGGTCTATAGCCATTGAGGGAAAAGGCCAAGAGGTTTTGTGGACAGTAAAATTTCCCTTTGTGAATTCATCAAATGTGTCATTTTGGAGAGCCTCCATGTCCCTCAAATAAATTGAAAACCACCTGGCATAATGTACATGGTCCAGGGCAAAGAAGAAAGGAATGAGGTCCTGCAATTCATCTTTGTACAATTGGAAATTAGACTCTCGGTATGACCTGATGAAAACAAACACTAGAAGTTCTAGCTGAAGCACAAGATTCCAAAAGTAGAATTGGGGACATTCTGATTCTCGTTTTCTGATCCAGCTTTCATAGCTTAGCTCAATTTCTTCTTCTGCTTCCTGGATATATGCCATATAGGCAGCTTTGCGCAGCTGATATAAACTGCAGGCTGTCACCTGGTGGGCTAGACATGTCTTCTTCAAATATGAAGCAGAAATAAACGAATCTGCTGTTCCAGGAGTAGCTATTTCTGCTTCTGCAAGAGCACCAGTCCAAGCAGTATTTCAAGAGATCACCCAGAATTTTGAATGCTGCCATTTCTATATGCAGCCCTCCAAACATAATAACCATATCACCATACTGCAACTTGCTTAGCAATTGCAAATAGTGGCTGATCAACAGCTAGAACTGGGGTTTGGCCAGGATTGAGAAACTGTGTGGTTGCTCTTGCAATATCCATGGCATGTTTTATCATTGCAATTGAATAAGCTGCCTGTTGAAAAAGAGACAACATTGATGACAAGCTTATTTCAAATGAGGCCTGTCACTTCTGAGAAGTGTGATGTGCTGCCCAAGATATGGACACAGCATTTTCACTCCTGGCCGACAGACCGACTTTCTCAAGCCATTCATACTCAAGAGAAAGATGCTCTGAAAGCACAACCTGTTGGTGTCCTGCACTTCCACTGGATGAAGGGAGGGGATTCTCATGTTTAAAGTGCGCAGGAGGTACATTTGTGTAATATTCAGGAAGAGAAGGTATTTTTTTTTTACTTTGTTCCACTTTGGATGATTTTGGCCAAGATTCTGTCCTCATCCTTTTCATCAGTGCTCGGGTGCTGAAACAAAGGTATTCCCTTCCCATGGAAGGATGTTTGCACAGTTATGGCACTTGGATTATAGTCCAGATTGTCAACAGCATAAGTTGTAAAGACCCCTTTTCTTAGTGTAATGGTACAAACTACTTCTTCCTCCACAGCCCTTGTTACAACTGCTTCTCCTAACCCTGTAGTCAATTCCAGAACCCTATCATGGCTGATGCTGATTCCATGGTGATGGAATGTATAAATCAATTGACGCTTCCTGGTTTTTGCAAAGACCAGGAGGCCAATATATATTGGAAATGGAGGTTCTCTTGGCTTGGAATATCTGGATAATGTTGAAGATGCTGGGTTCTTTGGCAGTTGAAGTGCAAAAGTTATGCTAAAGCTAGATCAGTAGACGATGTTCCATATTTAAGTTGGGATTTTATATCGCCACCATTTTGTAGCACACTTACAAATTCCAACAAACCTGGTGGCACAGAGTCTCTTCTAGTGTCTGCTGTTAAGGTTCCATCAAATTCTATCTCATGTTCAAGCATCTGTTTCCTCAATATCTTAGCTGCTTTGGCCATGATTAGTGCATCATTGTAGTCACATGCCATGGCTAGGGGTTCTCCCATTTTCCTTTTGTAGGCAAACCAAATTTCTCTTCCCTTTTTAAAGTCCTCCAGTTCTGGGGTGCAGGCAAGTATCTGTTCTTTCAACCGTGTTTGGTGCACAAAGGAAACATCAACATTTAGCTGTTCCAGTCTTTGTTTGTACAAATCATAAAGTTCTACCATTGTAAAATAGCAGCACCCATCTGTAGTCAACTGCTTGTCTCTTATGTACATCTCAAGCTCAGCAAAAGCATGGGCACATGCCTCTTGTCTGTACTGCACATAATCATCTCCAATTTTCTGGGAATTTAGCCAGGCCCTTTCCCTGTTGTACACACCTGTGAGACAAAATGGGTGATACATATGGTCCTGAGAAACAATATCTCCAGTGATAAGCTTGGCCAGAAGTTTCTCATCTAGTAGGTTGGTGGCACATCGTTGCAGTTTTTCATGTAAAGGCAATGTCGTGGCCTATCGTAAGTCTTTGATTGGTGCTGGTTGGTCACAAATAAAGCATATTCCTTCTTTCTCAGTCTTAAATTCTTCTGCATATTCTTCATCTGCCTTCTGGCTACTATGTGTCAATTTTGCTGATGGGGCATCATCTTCTTCTTTTGTCTTACACAATGACTTCTTTTTCCTTTCTAGTTTTGTTGTTTTGAAATTCAGCATACATGATTCAAGATATGTTGCTTGGTTATTTTCAAAGTTCTGCAGAATTCCATCACCTTTATCAAGCCTTTTGGGATGAAATGGTATAGGCATAGCATTTAACTTTTAGAATTCAGGAATGTTTGTAGCGAGGGTAACATAGCCAGCACCAGATGCATCAACTAATCTTTCACGTGTGTCCTCTTGGCACAAGCAACAAATCTTCCAGTTAGTCATACTATCTCCCTTCAGGAAAGACGTTGACTTCCAAGATTGTCCTTCCATTGCTTTTGTTTTATAGGACCAGGGTTTATCCTTTTACCGCCTATATAACAATATGCACTTTCAGATCTGTCATAATCCTACAACTAACCTGATCATTCATCCAATGCTATTTAATTCCTGTATGATCTGTACACTATCTAGAAGATTAAAGCCCCAACTTCCTTGGCTCAGCTCTCCCGCACTGACACATCATGTCAATTCAGGTGCAGCTGTTTGACTCTGAAGTGGGGCTAGCTAAACAGCATTTGGGAAACTAATAACAAATCTCTGCCATTAGCTAGCACTGAACCCCATGCTGAGTTTCACAGCTATAGTATCAACCAGTGTGCCCTGGTAGTACACTGACACTACACTATTACACTTTTACATTAAGCTTATTATCCATTTTTTTTTTAAATGAGGATAAAAATTAATTAACTGGGGATTAATTGATTTCTAATCTACAGAAAATGAACTGATCAGGCTGAAGTTACCCCAAATCCATGTATTAGCCCACCTTTAGCCTCATATATGAGCTTAAGTACCAATTTTTGGCATTTTGGCAGACATTTTTGACATAGTGACAGCCATATTGGATATTTCCATGCAGAGAAACGATGTATCTACATATATAAAGGCTTGTTTTTTATATTTTGATATAAACTGGGAGTGACTTAAGGATTTGAGTGTGATTAATCAACTGAATACCAATATTCAAATATCCACAGGACGCCATTTTGAAAACCTGTCGGCCATCTTGGAAAATGGCAAAATTTTGTGCGGCCGGAGGTTGATAATGAGACCAAGGGACAAGAAAAATATTTGAGCCAGGTTTGATGCTTGTATCACCATTTCCACTTTTCCCCTACTTTTTTTTTTTTTTTTTTTTTTTTTGTAGTTACCCGTTCCACCATAAGGCGAGGTATTGGGGAAGGGTTGTTATCCCTTTACATTAAGCAATAATTAAGGGGCCTGGCATCAATCTGCCTGTAATGGGATGGAAGTTATGGAAAAACTTAAGATAACATTTTTGGGGGGAAAGATTATTTATTAGCTTATATTTAATATTCAGTTTTTTATTCATCGAGTGGTTCTTTTTCAGGAAATCTGACTTCCTTATGTTACTACGAAAATTTCATATATGAAATATTTTCCATATGTAAGAGAAGCAAAGATCATTTAAACTATTTGATAAAGGCCATTTCACTGGGGCCTGTGATGAGTAACCTTTTGTTCTTAGCTTTAGTTTCGAATGAGTCAATCATAAAAAAGCAACATTTCGAGATGTATAGGAAAACTAGTCTCCCACTTTCTTTCAGTTTCCAGATACTGATCAAACGTTTTCATCAACAGTGTAAACGAATAGCCGGATATTAATTATTTTTCTTGAGGGACTGATTATAAGAATTTACCTGGTTACCATCAGGATATTTAATGCTAGAAGGAAAGTGTGCATACATACTAGGAACCCCATGAAACAGTATTTGAAACAGATGTAGAAAAAATATTTGAGAAATACTTTAACATCTTCCTTTTTTTGAATTTGTGTTTCTTTTCAGTCTGTCATTGCCAAGAGTAGAGCATCCAAGTTTGCTTTTGGATGATAATAAGAAATTGCATGTATAAATAATAACAACACATTTTGCAGTAATGTTGTAAAATAGTAAGAAAAATCTTATTTCCTTTAAGCTACCTTGTCCCAGAAAATTTAAACTGTTAAGCCTGGGGAATCCAAAGCAGGAAATAGTCTTTTGCATTCTATACTCTCGGTCTTCCAAATGAAGCAAAATAAGATAGAGGTTCATATAACACCAAAAGCAGATAAGTGGTTTTTTGCCTGTAGCATGTCGACAAAACCATGATATTCCAAATATGAAATTTTGAAATATCATTAATGGATTCATATGGCAAATTTCCATATAAATAGCGCCTGCAATAAAGTTTATTTTAAAAAATCAGGTATTATCTCTAAATGAAGAAGGTACCAAACTGTCACATGATAGGTACAACTTATCATGCAGAGAGAGAGAGAGAGAGAGAGAGAGAGAGAGAGAGAGAGAGAGAGAGAGAGAGAGAAATCTTCATGATGACTAGATCATTCAGATGTGAGCCACGGTGCCTTCTTAACTTCTTGAATTCTTCGCGCTTTCTGGGTACGCTTGTCACTACAAAGCCTTAGATCTAAGGCTTTGTAGTGACCCACGTATCCAAAAAGCGCGAAGAATTCGAGGAGTTAAAAGGGCATTGTAGCTATTAGAGTTACATATGTATCTGGTAAAAAGAGACCAGTGGATTCTACATATATATGTGTGTGTATATATGTATGTATATATATATATATATATATATATATATATATATATATATATATATATATATATATATATATATATATATATATATATATATATATATATATATATATATATATATATATATATATATATGTGTGTGTGTGTGTGTGTGTGTGTGTGTGTGTGTGTGTGTGTGTGTGTGTGTGTGTGTGTGTGTAGTGTGTGTGTGTGTGTGTGTGCGCGCGCGCGCGCCCAAGTATACTGGGTACGGCAGTTACAAATATGAATTTTATGAGATATACGTTTCCCATTTAGATATAGCAGTTGGGATTTCGGAACTGGGTCAACGAGTAATCTGTAAAGTGATACAAAGTCGTAAGGACGTTAGTCCCACTAAAAATCCCCACCGCTATGAGGCCGTAAAACATGACTGCGAAATTGCACCGAGTTTTTCGTTCAATATTCACCCGAATATGACATCAGCTCAATCACCCGATATGATCTTATTTTAGAATCTCGTTTGGTTTGTCGGAAAAATCAAATTTCGACCCATGTGTGTATTCTGTCAAACACAAATCATGTTTTGTCGAATTTACCTCCATTGATATTTTTATTCTTCCTACGTCTGTGATATCATTACTGGCAGAAGTATTAATACAACAGTCACCATAAAACTGTATACTTCGTATTGTTCTTTTTGTGTCTTTACAAATTTAAATAGTTAACAATTGTTTCTTTTGAAGAATAAAGTCATTATTTACTTAATAAAAACAAGAGGGAGAAAAACAGAAAATGAGAGAAAATAAAGACAGCCATCACGCTAAGTACAGGAAGCAGAAAAGCGAAAAAAAAAAAAAAATTGTTTGTCATATAGAAATTAGGCAAGAAATTTTTAGGCCAGGGAGAAGAAATAAAAAAAAAAAAATGAAATAATGAGGGAATAGGTTGTGGAAAAATAAGCGTTAATCATTCGTTATTCATAGTTGTTCAATAAGGTGCGATGCTTTTCGGATAGCGTTCCTTTATATGATTAGAATAACAGAATGGACGAGGTTTCCATCTAAATACATGGATGCAAGGTTCTGGACGGATTTCCGGAATTCCAGTACTGATAATTGCAGAGAAACTGTATAATCAGCATTAAATATTTTCATTAGGGCGTATTAAATAAACATCTAAAATTCTACTTGAAAGGAAACTATAATAATAATAATAATAATAATAATAATAATAATAATAATAATAATAATAATAATAATAATAATAATAATAATACCGGAAACATGACGAAAGCCATAAACACATGGGCAGTAACAGTAATTAGATACAGCGCAGGAGTAGTGGAGTGGATGAAGGCTGAATTCCGCAGCATAGACCAGAAAACTAGAAAACACGTGACAGTACACAAAGCACTACACCCAAGAGCAAATACAAACAGACTATACATAACACGAAAGGAAGTGGGGAGAGAGCTACTAAGCAAAGAGGATTGCGTCAACATCGATAGCAGAGCACTGGGCCAATATCTGAAAACCAGTGAAGATGAGTGGCTGAGGAGTGCATGGGAAGAAGGACTGATAAAAAGAGACGAAGACCCAGAAATATACAGAGACAGGAGAATGAAAAACAGAACAGAGGAATGGCACAACAAACCAATGCACGGACATTACATGAAACAGACTAAAAAACTGGCCAGCAATGAACATGGCAATGGATACAGGGGGGAGAACTCAAGAAGGAAGCAGAACGAATGCTAACAGCAGCGCAAAATGCAGGAAATGCAACATGAAAGACGAGACCATAAACCACATAGTAAGCTTATGTCCGGCGCTTGCACAGAACCAGTACAAAAAGAGGCATGATTCAGTAACAAAAGCCCTCCGCTGGAGCCTGTGAAATAAACACCAGATAGCTTGCAGTAATAAGTGGTATGGTACGAACATCAACCTGAGGGAGTGATAGAAAACGATCAGGCTAAGATCATCTGGGACTATTGTATCAGAACAGGTAGGGTTATACGTGCCAATAGACCAGACGTGACGTTGATTGACAAAATGAAGAAGAAAGTATCACTCATTGATGTCGCAATACCATGGGACACCAGAGTGAATGAAAAAGCAAGAGAAAAAATTATAGGTATCAAGACCTGAAAATCGAAATAAAAAGGAAATGGTGAGTATAACTTAGTGACTTGTCATGGAGTGAACGCTGACACTGTAAAATGAGTAGCAGACAAAATTGCAAAAGGCACCTGAGTTGTTTGGTGAAATTAAGCTTACGAAAAGGAGTCGGAAAGAATATCTTTGTCGAAGGTTAATAAAATAAATAATACTTATATGGAATAGGCAACAACTATTTCAATCAATGCGGATCTACATACAGGTTACTCAT
>JANJGK010000020.1:47542656-47572656 GCA_039081455.1 Macrobrachium rosenbergii | reverse complement strand
ATAACTCATACTTGTCTGAGAAAAAACGGTAAGTAAATAAAAATCGGCTTTAGTTGATAGAATAGAGGTCTTTCTTATCAGTCAGTTACAGAGAGAGAGAGAGAGAGAGAGAGAGAGAGAGAGAGAGAGAGAGAGAGAGGTGGGTCTTGCGGGAAATATTAATAGTGCTAGAGAACATTACAGAAAAGTCTGAAAATAATCAGAAGGGAACAGTGTTAAAAGAAACTTTTCACATTATTTAATCGGATTGTTTCTACCTGTGGTACAGCACCTGTGAATCCTTACTGCAAATTCCGTTTTTGCCTTTTTTTTCAAAGACTTAAAAGGAATATGTTTTCCAAAGACAGTCACTTTTATCCCGCTTATGAAAAGAATGTGTTTCCAGAAAAGAACCCATTTTATCCCTTTTCTGAACTTAGATTGTTTAATATTATTTGCAGAGATAAAATGAATTTTTTATTTCAAACCTTGTATACTTTTCCCGTTCTTCATTCCAATTCAGTGCCCGCATCAATAGCCCTAGAAAGCGACGTTTCGCTTCAAGTGAAAGAAACTTTGGAGGAAAAGAAAAAATAAATGCGGAAGATATCTTTCACTTGTCTCAGTTATTGTAATCGGTCTTGAAAGTGAAGAGTAATCGATACCTACTCAATCAATATTGTGTAACTTTCGAGGAAATAATTAAGGGAAGTCTACAAAGATTAGAGAATACGGGGCAGAATAAACAAAAGTAATTCGTAATGAAAGATGGAATGTAATTTTCACCACTTTCTACGTATATTCAGGTACTATAATTATATTTCAATACGTGATGCCAAATGCTGTCGCCTTGCATCATTGAACCAAATAGTTTCGACGAAGTAACCAACAAATAAAAAAAAATAGCAATGCACAAACAATAAATATCCTTAAAAACGAATAATTAAATTTACATGTACAACTTAAAAGGGAAAATAAACTCAAAATAAACCTGGAACACATTGCACGATCCTTAGGTTCTAAGTGGGAAAGCTTTTGTTGCTCCTGGAGCGAAAGGTTAGTAATGAATCACCCATATCTCCATTCCTTAAAGTATATCTCGACATAGTTTTGGCCTTCCTCAAAACGAAGAGTGTATAGAATCAAACAACAAAATTTCTCGATCTGAAACTAGATGATCCATTTCTTCCATATAACTTTGCGGTAATATAACAAAGTTGAAATTACCAACACATTAAAGGGGCCGTTCAAAAGTTACGTAACGCCCTGGGGCGGGAGCTGTGTATGGTGAAGCGTTATGAGTGTGACATTAGGGGGGCGGGGTGGGGCGGCAGCCATAAGTTACATAACATTTTCAGATTTTTTTCCTTTCTTTCTTTTGAAAAGGTGTAAATGTAGAAGGACAAAAGAGAGATAGTAAAGATTCTGCAATAGACTTTTATTACATTTTAGTAATATTGAGAATATGGTATTTAATTTTTTTTTACTCAATTATAGGTTTAAAAAAATATCACAAACGCAACCCTTTTCTTCTCTATGTATTACATGACACAGAATAGTAATTCAGGGGGAGGATACTAGCTGATGTTACAAAATTTTCTAGGGGTTGGGGTCTGGACATGTGTTACGGTGTGTGACGCCGGGGCGGGGTGGGGGTAAAAATGAAAAAATAAAAAAGTGTTACGTATTTTTTGAACGGCCCCAAAGACTTTAACCTTCGGATAATAAATTTCCAGAGTATCTGGACAGGATAGATCCCTGAGTGTGTTATTCCTTTAATGTGAAGCTGAGTGTATCGGATATGCCCGTTAAGTATAAGCACAAAAAGGAAAGAGTAGAAAAAGCTCCGAAGTTTCTTCGGTGCAATCGAGTTTTCTGTACAGTGTATAATGTTGTATCAAACTCTTCATGTGCTGTAGTAGGGAACCCCCAGCCACGACCGGGCACGCTCAGTTGCTCCCCAGATGCAGTCAAGTGAAGATGCTTCGGCGGCAGGTACCTTTAGCGGTGCCAGACGCACGATCCTTGTCTAACCTTAAACTTAAATAAAATGAAAACAACTGAGGCTAGAGGGCTGCAATTTGGTGTGTTTGATGATTGGAGGGTGGATGCTCACCATACCAATTTGAAGCCCTCTAGCCTCTAGGTGCAAATTCTGTGGCTTAGTAGATTTGTCAATATGTGCAAAATACTGATATAGTTTTCCTTGCTATCTTTCATCGTATCAGAAAAATACAGGGATATAAGCATATACAAATAAACAACCATACTAGCATGTATAGGAAAGATTAAAAGGATGCAAATTCTCTGGCTAAGTAGACTTGGCAATGGATGCAAACTTCAGGTATAATTCTCCTTGCTATCTTATTAACATATCAAAGAAATAGAGGAATATACACGTAAACATATGATTATATATATATATATATATATATATATATATATATATATATATATATATATATATATATATATATATATATATATATATATATATATATATATATATATATACACGAGTATATGGGTGTGTGCGAATGAAAAATCAATACCTTTAGAAGTAATTTTTTATTTTGACGGAACAACAAAATGGTTCGTCAACGTCTTTAACTGTACTATTCTCTATTTCATCACTTCAACACTTTCATTTCCACCAATTCCAGTCAACTCCTTTAATCATAGGTACTGAGTAAAGGAAACAGTCAGAGGGAACGAATTCAGGAAACCTTGCAAACAAAACATCAGGTGACGTTTGAGAGGCTCGGTTTGCTTTGAAACGGTACAAGGATCGTCCTTCAAACACCTAAGCAGCTTTGAACTTCAATATTCAAAGGAATTCAATCGTCAATATCTTCAACTATTTTCTCTCAGCTTTGATCTCTCTCTCTCTCTCTCTCTCTCTCTCTCTCTCTCTCTCTCTCTCTCTCTCTCTCTCTCTCTCTCTCTCTGTCAGGCTTACTATTAACTTTTTATCTTGACTATTAAACTCAGAATAATTGTACTTCAGAATTAAGCTCTCTCTCTCTCTCTCTCTCTCTCTCTCTCTCTCTCTCTCTCTCTCTCAAATTAATTTCCTATGTCAAATGACCCCTATCTTAACAGTCCTTCTCTTAAATTAGCTAATGAAAAATAAATAGCGTATTGAAATGGTTTAAATTTCTTTCCGTGTAAAAATGAACCTCACTAACGGTAATGTTAAGTAGAGAGCTCTCTGCTGAGTCTTGCACAGTGATTGCTTGTCAATGGACGTGATGACATGTCTAGCATAAAGTAATCATGATTAATAAAGAGAGCAAAAAAACGATACTCACTGTAGAAGCAGTGAATATATTGATTTTAACGCTGTAATACCCATTAAGTAGGTTTGGGGAAAAAGATTTTATATCTCGGTTATAGGACGGACAACTTACTTAAAAAATGGGACAATACATCAAAGTTAAAATACTTATTGGCAATTGTATTAGCTTGCGTCCAGATACTTTGGACACTCCGGTGTATATTAGGCAACTGTCTCTCACACGTATACAAGCAAACAGTAATCTAACTTACATTGGTATACATAAATGTTACCAGTTTTTGCCGCATCTTCTTAATTAAACTATATTTTTACAAAATCTGTTATTCGAAGATTCATAAACACGACATTAAACGATAACTTTTATGAATGAATATAAATTTGGATGGAATTTCGTAATGCAAAGGAACAAGTTTTCTACGGGTTATTATAACAGTAAATTCCTGACTACAACCAAACTGATTACACGTCTTATCAAAGATAGTTATATATATATATATATATATATATATATATATATATATATATATATATATATATATATATATATGTGTGTGTGTGTGTGTGTGTGTGTGTGTGTGTGTGTGTGTGTGTGTATATATATGTATATATATGTATATATATATATATATATATATATATATATATATATATATATATATATATATATATATATATATATATATATATATATAAAGAGATAAAAGAAAAACTAGAAAATAATCCATTCATCTATGAAAATCACGCTAAAAGGGTGATAAATATTCCATGAAAAGAAGCATTAAAATAATTTGTTTCCAAAAAATAAATCGTATATCCCAGGAACTCAAGAAGAAAGATAAATAAACAACTGCTATGAAGATTTCCTATTTTGAAGCTCAACATAAGAGCTAAAACAGTTTCCCTTAGCCCTACTACCGCTCTTTTTGATCAATAATCTTGTTAATAATTGACGCTGACGAAGATGCACGTGTCAATCATCCAACGTACTGGGAAGAGCTTTGCACAGAAAGTCGTTTTCAGCTGATAGCTGCAAAATTGAAAATCGAAAACTGTTGATAATGCTGCATTGGAACCTTATCTTCAATCTCTCTTTTCACTCTAGTCATAATCTGGAAATAATCTTTCTTCTCTTACCTCGTAGGACTAAACCTCTAGTAACTGTAATCTTTCATAAACACAGCTTCAGATTGGATCAATGTTGATTTATCTTGATTTTTATTTACGACAACCAAATTGCAGCAGTTCGTAAAGCACTGTGCGACTATTGCAGTTCGTGTTGATTTATACCAGGCCACATTTCAGGCTCTATTGGACCTTGTGGTTGAAGTACTATCTAAGGTAAAAGTAAAGTTCTGAATTTGTTTACTTTACGCTACTCAAAAAAAGCCTTGATACACTGCTTTTTAAATGTGGCAATAGAGATAGGTAGTCAGCTTCCACACACATATATGCACTAATATATATATATATATATATATATATATATATATATATATATATATATATATATATATATATATATATATATATATATATATATATATATGCTTGCGTGTGTATAAATTCCTGTGTAGGTGTAAGAAGTTTTTTGAACTGAGCTGATATCCGAATTAGCTATTAGTTGTGCATCAGTCATTGTTTTTATTTGTTTTTCACGACTCGCAAAACTGTCTTGAAGTAATGAGTACATCTATTGCTCAAGTTTTTCTTTTACTCGAAGTCATTCCGACTTTCTTGACATACAGCTAGTGCCAGTCATGAATTCAACAATTAGAAATAATTATAGTAATAATAATAAGTTCTCTGTTAGTATGATTACTGTATGGAACTCATTTTTAACCTCCATCTGGTATATTTGATCTCTCTCTCTCTCTCTCTCTCTCTCTCTCTCTCTCTCTCTCTCTCTCTCTCTCCAAACATCCATCCTTAACATCCAAACAATCCTCGAGATCAGTCAGCAGAAATATCGCAGACGGAGATACAATAGACAAAACAATAAATATTCTCAAAAAAACTTAGAGGAAGGTATGGCTGCCTAAGAGTTTTCAGAGAATGTTAACGGCACGAACTCGTGGCTAAAAATCTACTCTCATTTAATTATTTACTTTTTAAGTATTTCGCTTCTCTTAATTCTATAAACCTGAATGCATCTTCATTGCAAAAGGCATGCTAAACAGAAGTTAAATTTGCATTTATTTGAATGCCTTAATTTTACTCAGTTTCCTAGTTCCTCGTGTTTTTTCTATTTGTTTTTTATTTATGTAGTTCGGCAGATTGCAATCACAGAACCTCTTTTTTCGAATAGGTAAAATACATATTTCATATGAATTGATACATTTAAACAGTATAAAATAGTAATAATCTATCCATTTCTTCTATGCGAAAGTTTAATTTTGTGAAATAAATAAGGAGTAATATAGTTAATAATAATAATAACATCTCCGAAAGAAATATCTAAAGTAATTACAAAAAGAATGATATTAATAACAATTAATGTTGTAGTTCATTTTATGATTTTCACATTTTATCCAGACTTCTGCATGATTCCTGGGGTTACTACATTTTCCAGTTTAAGGTAGGTTTTGCTCGGTGCGATTATCGCTCAACGATAATCGTTCATGGATTAACGTTGATCGTCAAACAATTTTTAGAGCACTAATTTGCCTGTTTTTTAATATAACGATCATCGTTGGTCCTGAATAGTCGGTCGGCTGGAGTGTGAATATAAGCGTAGACGTAAACGATTACTTGAACAGGAAGGGGTACCTGCATCATGGCCCCTAAGTTTTCTGAGGAACAAGATGAGATCCTTGTGGAGGAAGTTAACAAACATTCATCGTTGTGGCAGCTTCCTCGTTCCAAATACAAGGACCAACGAGTAAAAGACAACGTCTAGGCACAAGTCGCCGCCAAAGTGGGAACACCAGGTGAGTTTGAATCTGATTTACAGTATTTTGCATTATCAATAGAAAGTCATGAAATTTTCAGGATTTGTTGACAATGATAAAAGGAAAAATCTCACCGGAGGTTTTATTTTTATCGATTTTGTTTTGGTTTTTGCCCAGTCGAAAGAGAGCCAAATCTCGAATGAAGAGTGCCTATGAATCAATTCAAGACTTATACGCAGGTTTCGTAATACTTCCCTTAATTGATAATTGATAAAATAATTATGCAATTGCAAAGTGCTCTTCTGCATTCAAAAGCAAAAACTGAAATTTGATACAGGAATTAGGACGCTCTGACCCAGGTAATCTCCCACCTCCCTCCCTGGTTTCTCCCCTACACCTGCATAGATGTTTCTATTCGAATTGTAGGGGTATGAAATTATACGAATGCATGGATGGTGGTACGGATTACCTCATCCATGGTTTTCTAATTCCTGATCAAACCACAGATTGTGTCCTTGAATGCAAGAGTAAACTCATTAAAATAGAACACTTTGCAATTGCATATTAAATAAAAAAGGGGGTGTATCAAGAAACCTATTTAAAAGTGTTAAATTGATCCAAAAGCTACTTTGCAAGATATTTAAAAAAATAACAATAATAAATAAAGATGACTCACCGTTTCTGAAATACATGAAAAGCTTTGTAGCCTTTACCTTGATTATGGATTTAAAAAAAACGCAGTTTTGTCTGCCTTTATTTATTACATACTGTAACACTAGTAACATTTGCATATCTGCCCATTAAGCAACATATATGCATATTCATTTTCAATCACGAGAATTGTGATATACAGGTAGGCTTACATGTCTATCTAATTTTCATCGGTTTTATTAACTCTATGATCTTGCCAGCTAACTCTCCCGTCGTCTGTCTCGTAATTCGGGCCAGGAGATTTTGTACAATAGGCATCTCTTAGCATGTTGTGCAAACCGCAGCAAACAATCACAACATCGTCGACAGTTTCAGGAAGTAGACTGACTGGAGTGTAAAAAATACGAAACACTTGGAGTAGTAAACCAAACAAAATATAACGATCTACTATACGTTGTTCATTATATTTTATTAAACTAATAGTACCTACATTCTGTGCCTTCTCTTTTCGGAGCTTCTCAGTAAATCACTGCAACACAAGACGATGAATTCGTTGATGATCCAGAACAAGTGGAATACATCGAGCCACCTTTGTCGGACAATATAAGTTCTAAGCAAAACTCAGAAGAGTCAACCCCGACTTCGTCAGCATCGGTAATTCTTTTCTCTCCCTAAATTTCATCTCAACAGTCCTCCACCAGTACACAGGTTACAGCAAGTAATACCTCGAGAACAAACCACCGACAAAAATTTTTAGCCCATTTAGAGAAGAGAGCAGCCGAGAGAAATGACATAATAAAGAAATTGCTTTCGACAGAAGAAAACTTAGATGAGATCGACCTGTTTTTTAAAAGCATTGCCAAATCAGTTAAAAATTACCACCTCACCTACAACACCGCGCAAAGGTCGAAACATTGAATATGATCGGTAGTTTGGAGATAGAAATGTTGAATTCATTTCAGCCTGCACCTTTTCCATGCCATCCTCCTTCAGCCCTTGCATCCGATTCACTATCAGCCAGTTGTTCCCTTGGAAACAATACTCATTCTCCAGCTTCATCTTCATTTTCTCACCAATAATGTGAGTCAACTCATGGTAATGATTTTACAGATAGCCATGAAATTCAGCGAGCATCGCTGATTTATTTTATAGCTAAAGTTTATTTGCACTCTATTCACTGATACCTCTTATAGATCTGGAGCTCAGGGGCGTCAGGGTAGCTGGAAAGTAACCTATTTTCTTGCATAGTACAATGTTCCATGCTTTCTCTTGTTCATGAATGTGGACGAATGCCAGGCTCCCTTTTGGTGGATGTGGCCCCCAGGACCACCCAAAGCCAGAAATTTGACATTTTGTCATTTTTCAATACCTTCATCCAGAGCAGTCAAATTAAATTTTTTCATCAGTACTATCTTGACCTTGATATCTCTCATCTGCGATCATATAGTCTTGTGTCACTACACAATTCGGAAAAAGATGAGTTGTTATGCTAAATGAATTCACTCTGCCCGGGGATCGAGCCCTAGACATCAGAGATAGAGATAGGTGAAAACTATTGCCCAACTAGTTAAGGCAATGGTTTTTCAACTGTCTCTATCTTCGAAGCCCAGGTTCAATCCCCTGGCAAGGTCGACTCATTTATCATAAAAACTCATCTTCTGCAAATTGTGTAGTAACACAAGACGATATATGATCGTAGTTTCAGAAATGTCATGGTGGAGATAGTCATGTGGCTATTTAATGAAAATTACATCTGAAATTTTAGTGTTTAATAAATAAAAAAAAACTTGTGTTTTATTCAATACTATTTATTGAAACGTTCAAGTTCAAAAAAAAAAAAAAAAAAAAACGTGCACAAATTAAAAGTAGGCACAGACCTTAATGGGATAGGAATTTTTTCTTTAGGCGTCAGTAGCTACAGGTTTCTGTTGTAAGATTTCTTGGATATGTCGTCTTTGATCTACTCAACCAGGAAGTCGAACTGTTCAACAGAAAGGCGGAAAAATTCGGCGGATGTATTGGGTCCTCACGCAGGTGGTTTGCAATAAATTTCTGATATAATCCCTCTTCATTCTTCAATTCAAGCATCAAAATTTTTTAGCCCTTCCTCCCCGCCCCCCCTGCCAATTGGAAAAGAACTAATTCATCTTCCATCTCTTCTACTTGAAGATATTTAATCAGCAGCTTCTTCTTTCGACTCAATTTGCTCAGAGCCATTTTCTTGCAACACTAGGTTACCTTCACGGGATACTGTCCCGTCTAAAATCGCATAGAAGCAGACGCTCCAAGCAAAATAGTACACCTTCGATTATTATCCAGCGATAATCGTTGAACAATCATCGTAGAACGTTAATAGTGATAACGCACCGAGAAAAACCTACCTTTACCAAGGTTTCTCCTCAATGATTTTGGCAACGTCTCCACTGCTCCGATGGTTATTGTCACTACCTCTGCCGGCATGTCCCATAACATTCTCAATTCATTCCACAGGATTTGCTACTTTTCTATTTTCTCTCTTTCTCTTCCTCATCCGCTCTGGAGTTCCTTGGTACTGCGACATCTTTGGGTGATACTTTGTTTTTGGTACTGTCAATATGTCAGGTCAGTCCGATGTGCTTGTATCAAGCAGATCGTCCTGATGCTGTAGTCTCAGAGTAATTTTTCCTTCCCGCTTTTTACCACTCATACCACTTGTTGCTGAATGCTGTCTGATATTTCTTCCACAGACTCCAGTGGAAGGCTTTTGCCGTCGCATCATGTCTCTTTACTGCTTCTCTGCAAGTGCTGGACATTCGCTTGCAATGTCTTTTCTGGTCTCTTCTTTTACGCGGCATTTCCTACAATTGGAAGAGATATTGGGTTCGTTTACTGCTCTGTGGATGCTCTTTGGATGCTGTGCTTGTACTATAAGCTGTTTTCTTATTTTGAACTAGTTCGAGTTGTTTTACATTAGATAATTTCGTAAAGAAAAAGAAATTAACAAAAATTGTTATCAACCATGTTACAATAATAAAATATCCCGAGAATAAAATCAGGATATATCAGCCGAAGTAGGTTACCCGATCCCTAATGTCAAGTAAGAGCACAACCCACATAAAACTGAATATTCTCTGAATTTAATTCCCCTGTATTTAGCATAGCAGGCATTCAACTGCGCTGTTTTCTTGCGATCATTATTTATCTTTCATTTTAAGAATAATGTGTATCATATTTCATATCCTAGGTTATTCTCTCTCTCTCTCTCTTTCTCCGTTCACTGCGTCTAGGACACAACACATACACACACACACACACACTCACACTCACACACACACACACACACACACACACACACACACACACACACACACACACACACACATATATATATATACATATATATATATATATATATATATATATATATATATATATATATATATATATATATATATATATATATATATATTTTTTTTTTTTTTTTAAATATTACTGCTGTTCGCCCTCGTAACTTTTGATTGTAAAAATATCAGCCTGACTGAGACCGGGAAAAGACGTCTATATAGGAGCGTCTTCAGTTCAAACCTTAATGTCCGTTGGAGAACGGGATAGGTAAGTTAGGCTTTTCACCCTATAGGAAAATTTCCCTATCAGCCTTAAAAATAGGTGGTCCTAAGGTCCTTTTTCCTTTCTACCTGTCTTTGGGCGAATGTTTTTAACAAGAACTATGGACACCTGGGGTGACTGTTTTTGACCTAGGCCGGTCAGGGAAATTCAGAGAGACTGGAGCATTCGAAGAGACCACACGTGGGACGGGGCCTCTTCTCCCTTTCTTTGTCTATTATTCTATTAGTGAAGTGAAGAAGCAATTGCGAAGACTCCTCTCGGCGGTGGTTGGTGCGCACAACGTTCGTCCTAAGGTAAAGTCGCTTTTTGTTCAAAACTTCGCCCATTCTTTTATCTTTTTCTGTATTTCGCATTTCTTTTGTTTCCTCCTTCATCCCCCACTTAGGGTATATGTGTTTACGAAGTCTAGATTAAGCCAAATTATTATATTGTTAGCTTCAACCCCGTTATTCCAGTAAAATACCTAGGATTTAGGGTAAGCAAAATCAGGTTAAGTCTCGATGCTTTGTATGCCTCGCGTCCGAATGTTTGGAAGAACCGTTGCGTTTAAAATCAAATTCATCTCAAATATTCTTGTTAAGGTTAATTACCCTTAACTGGCGACCTTTGGCTAATTAACGACTGTCTTTGAGGTTAACTTTTGGCTTCAAGTGGCAGGTTACGTGTAATCTTGGTTTGCAGGCCCGTAAAAATTACGTAAATTGAATAATACATGATCAACCAAGACCCTCACACGTAACATTGGCGACCTTGCGTAGAATCTAAAGTACATTTTAGAGAAAGAATCTGGAGAAAAGGAAATTAAATTACATTAATTCCAAAAAATAAAAGTCAGATATCGAACTCCATTTCATTCTTCCAAACAAGGAACCAGGCATAATAATAAGCAGTAAAGAAAATAGTTATAAAAACAAGTGTAGCGAGAATTAGCATAGGTAGGAAGGGTGTAGAAACAGAGTGAGACATAATTTATAACGAGAGACATAATTTATGAATGGCATTTTTACTGTGTTCGGAGCATTCGAGTTAAGTCGTCCATAACGTATCTTAAGGCCGAAAAGCGGAGCCCGTTTCATGTACACAAAGTAATTTAGAAATTGCGTCGGCAATTCCGATCGTTATTGTTTGCATATAGCGGGAATCATTCAAAACCGTGTCAGTGAAGTAGCAAACGAACTGAAATAGTAATTTTACAATAAAGGTACCGTTCAACAACGTAAATTTACGCAGGCAGGCTAGCCTTTCTCTTTTCATTCTTTTGTTTAATGTCCGGGTGAGAGTACGATAACAAAAGACAAAGTTGTTTGGTAATTTAGTTTTCCATCCATAACGTAAAACACTATGCATGATTGGTATATTTAAAGTAAAATCTGGATACCTGCATTTGTTTCGTGCGTTGTTTTTGATTTTGGTGCTAAAAGGAAATACCCGCCATTTTGGATTCCTCCGCCGTGTTCGCGCGGGTATTCTGAATTGCTTGAACTGTTTGTGAGAGGACCGGCCATTTTGGTTTCCTTCGCACAGCGAGGTTGTTTTTGAAATTTAGGCCTAACGGGATTTTCCGCCATCTTAAGACCTTGTTATTGTCATTCTCTGTTGTGACCACTCTGCTCCCAGCCCTTGTGGAACTACTTTCTCGGCGTAGTAGAAGTTAGACAGACTTCGGTAGACAAAAAAAAAAAACAAAAAAAAAAACAAAAGATAATTTAGGCAGGGAAAGATAGGCCTTAGTTAGGAGTAATACCATAACAAGTTCCTATACAAATACCTGCTATAAAAATCATATAAAGAGAATTTAAAATTTTACGATAAACTTTTGTGACGTCGGCTCCCAGGAAAATTAAGATAATAAAGCCATCCCTAAGAAAGCCAAGACGACGTCTATATCATTTTATTAAGATCCATGCCATTGTGCATGTATCAAATCTTTGCTTATAATGTTCTCAACCAGCAAGACATTGGCTGATTGAAAATGTCTCTCTCTCTCTCTCTCTCTCTCTCTCTCTCTCTCTCCATTCAAGTAAGCGTCATAACCTAATCGAGTGTATGTGACCCTCTTCAAAGAAAGAAGGGCCGACACCGAGACAATTAATTTGATTAAACGAAATAAAAGAAACACCTCTGTCCCACAATAGATGAGGACAAGTTGAGAGTAACTACAATACAGCGATAAACTGTCGGTCACGAGTGAGGCCTGCTATCCAGACCGAAGCAAACAGTAGTTTTCACCCTCTGAAAGAAGAAGGGCCCGGTACTGGGACCAGCCACTCACGAGGATCTTTAAAGAAAAAACCCAAATTCACTTTATTCCACAGTGCCAATAATTTGCAGCACTGTCATCACTTGAATAGCTTACTTCTCTCTCTCTCTCTCTCTCTCTCTCTCTCTCTCTCTCTCTCTCTCTCTCTCTCTCTCTCTCTCTTTTACCTTCCCTTTCTCTCTCATTCGATTGTTGCACTCTGCAGGGGGTGTAGAGTGCCTTTCCTCCCATATAGCCTAGTTGGACTCCAGTAGAGGGTCCCTAGGAACACATTGGCACCAGAAGTGCCACCAAGCAAGCATCCAGGCAATAAATAAAACGAAAACAAAAGGGGAACACAGAAGGGAAAGTTCTTCTGGAACCTAACCTGCACCAGTGCCTAGGGATACTGAGTGCCACCAGTGTGACCTGTACACGGCACACCCAAACTATAGTGCCACCTTTTGAAAGGGTGCCACGTCATTGAAGAGACACTTCCTCGCTGCCCAAGTACGGCCAGTCGACCCGGTTAGACGCCCTTCCCCACCAGAACCATGGCAGCAGAGCATTATAAAACCTTCCTGGGGCTGGGGACGGTGGCAGGTCTCCCCGGCTCGGAACTTACTACCTGGGTCAAGAAGCAAGTGGACGACTTGGCCAAGCGGGAGAAGGAAGAAAGACTCGAGCAGAGGAAGTATGAAGCCGAGCAGAGGAAGTATGAAGCCGAACGAAGGGCGTATGAAGCCGAGCAAAGGCAATTAGAAGAGGAAAGAGAAGAAAGAAGAAGACGGCATGATCGAGTTAGCCTGCAAGGAAAGTGAGCTAGCCTGCAAGGAGAAAGAGCTCGAGCTGGAAAGAGCGAAAATGGAGAATGCCAAAGCTATGGCTAGCCATCAAGCCTCCAGTCCTACACCTGCTGCATCAAACGCTCCAATTTCGAGCATCAATTCCCTAGTCCCCAAGTGGACTGAGGATGAGCCAGAAGCATGGCTGGAGGAGATCGAGGCTCTTTTCGATAACTACAGCACCACGGAGACGGAGAGAGCCTTAATACTAGCCAAGCATATGGAGGGAAAAGCCAAGGCAGCGCTTCGCTCACTGGAGAAGAGCCAGAGAGGCAACATGGCGGAAGTTCGTAGAGTCATTGCAAAGGCCTACGAGATAACCCCAGAAAAATGGAGACAACGGTTCCGAGGTCTTGCCAAGGAAGTCGGCTGGTCTTGGACGGAATGGGCATGTCACAAAACCCAGTCCGGTACGCGCTGGTTTGACTCCTTGGCCTGCATGACGTTTGAGGATCTTTTCAATCGGACCATGCTAGAAGACCTTTTCCAATGTGTGCCATGGCCCCTTGCTGTATATCTTAACGATAAACAGCCCTCCACACTTATGGAAGCTTGTCGCATGGCTGATTCGTGGGAAACTTTCAATCAGTCGCATAGCACCTCTCAGAAGCGAATCATCCCTCTGGCCTACCTCTCGAACGCCACTCGCCCGAAGAATGGACTGCCTAGCAAGACCATATGCAACTATTGCAAGAAGGGGGGCCACGCTGAAGCTGAGTGCCGATACAAACTCGGCACTAATAAGCAGCCTAACCCTACCAGCCAGAACTCCGCTCCCAATTCACCCGCTCAGCCCTCTCCTCCAACAGTTACTGCAGGCCACCGAGCCCATCCAAAAGGCCCGTGCAGATCCTGTGGGGCTGCCAGCCACTACAATGCTGGATCTCCGGCTTGTCCACATCATGTCCCCACCACCAAATTTGTCAACCTAATCAGCACTTCATTAACTGCGGCTGGTCCGCACCAGATCCTTTACCCCGAGAGACTGGAAACTCAGTTCATCTCAGTGGCCCCTCTTCAGAGCACTAGCCTGCCAGTGACCCTTCCGGTCACAGTAGACACTGCGGCAGATCACTAGGGCCCAAGTGCCAGCCGGTGCCATGGTTGACGAAGAAACCCGGTGGGAAATGAAGTGGAGAGAGGGCCACACCGTTACCGTTCCTACGGTCCAACTCCAGGTAATGACACCTTGGGGCACGATACCCCACCGCCTTGGCGTGGTAGGTGGAATTCGGCCCGGAGTGGTCTTCTTGTTGGGTCGGGATCTTCTCTGCGGAAGCCGGTTACCAACGCCACTTCGCAGCCGCGTTACCTCCTCCACAGAGGCCACATGTAAAACTCTCGGTAAGGTCAAACCCCCACCGTCCGCCCACCAAAGTGGTCCGCGGAAGGGGCATAAACCAAATTATTTCAGGCCTAGCCCTCTCCAATCGCGAAGGGCTGGCCCACCAAGAGGTCCTCCCTCTCCCCGAAGAGAGATTCAGGAGGAGCAGTACCGCTGCAGGACGTGCAAGCGGGCAGACCACTCCACAAATTGGGAGGGCTGCCCAAGCAAGCGACGCCCAGCGGACGCCCCTGAACAAAACTCTAGGAGAGGCTACGATCTCCTGCTGGGGCAGGAATCTCTGCCGCAGCCAAACCCAAGTCGTCCGCAAGGTATTACACCATCGGACCCCTTGTCAGGCATGCCTGACCCTCAACTGCTGCCAGTGCCACTTGCGAGCACTGAGCAGTGCCAGACTCCGTCCGCCACGGACGTTGAGCTACCAATGGAAAAGGCCCCTATGCCGGGTCTAAATCATGAGGCGAATCCCCGTCCGGGAGATTTAGGATTCCCCATGCAGTTGATCATCGCGACTGGAGAGCCCCCGAAACTTCTTCTTTGCAAAATTTGACTCCAGGGGATGAACCCCTGGAGAATTGAAATGGTACCCCTTCCTTGGAAGACCAGGAACTGGCATCCTCGGATGCAGAAGTCGAGATCGCTCTCGCTCCGGTTGTCGCAGCAGCCGGAGTACGGAGTCCTCCTGCAGCTTTTGCAGTTGCCCCTGACTTCGCACTCGCTAGCCCTTCTGGCCTGTCCCCGGAGTCGGTGCTCTCATCACCTCCTAGGCCAGCTACTGATAGGCCTTGGAGGAACCCGAAGAAGAAGAAGAAGAAGGGGCGGAAGAGAGCCCAGTAGTTGCCGAGCTATAAGCTCATCCTGGCACTAGTGCCCTCTCGGCACAGTGCCCTAACATCTAAGAGTGATCCTGGCCCCTTGCCCAGAGGAGGTAGCCAGTGTGATCTCTTCCTCTTATTGTACATAGCCTAGGCCGCCTTAAAGTACGGTACATCAATTTAGTAACCTTGTTCCTTCCACTTACCACCGAGCCGCAGTAATCACGTAAGTAGCCTAACTAATTTCAATAATCTTAACTATTGTGAACTGAGCCACGATGCTCAGGACACGCATGGCTTAAGACCTCTGTGAGGCACCCACCCATTTATCATATGAGGCAACCCTCATGAATTAACTAGTAATTATTAATTGTATTAAACATAAACCAAGTTGTGATTTAGTTAGAACATTAACTCTTATGTTGGTGCTACGGTCGGGTTAGGATAGGTTAGGCTAGGGAATATCATAGAATGTACCTCTAGGCTAGGTCTAAACCACATCATGATTGAAGGAGGTAGCCTATAATAACTGTAAGCACCTTTTAGTACTATTAGAATTAGGTAAAGTAGTGATTATAGCTCGTATCCTATCTAGGGTTAGGTAGTTCTGTAGCTAGGTAGGCTAACCAGGACTAATCTGCTCAGGGGAAGGAGAGTAACCTATGAGAGGCGAACAGCTTGCTTAGTATAGACCTTCACGCCCGAAAAAGGGAGTGAAGGCCCTCTTAAGGGGGGGAGCTTTTATAAATATTACTGCTGTTCTCCCAGTAACTTTTGATTGTAAAAATATCAGCCTGACTGAGACCGGGAAAAGACGTTGTCTATATAGGAGCGTCTTCAGTTCAAACCTTAACGTCCGTTGGAGAACGGGATAGGTAAGTTAGGCCTTTCACCCTATAGGAAAATTTCCCTATCAGCCTTAAAAATAGGTGGTCCTAAGGTCCTTTTTCCTTTCTACCTGTCTTTGGGCGAATGTTTTTAACAAGAACTATGGACACCTGGGGTGACTGTTTTTGACCTAGGCCGGTCAGGGAAATTCAGAGAGACTGGAGCATTCGAAGAGACCACACGTGGGACGGGGCCTCTTCTCCCTTTCTTTGTCTATTATTCTATTAGTGAAGTGAAGAAGCAATTGCGAAGACTCCTCTCGGCGGTGGTTGGTGCGCACAACGTTCGTCCTAAGGTAAAGTCGCTTTTTGTTCAAAACTTCGCCCATTCTTTTATCTTTTTCTGTATTTTGCATTTCTTTTGTTTCCTCCTTCATCCCCCACTTAGGGTATATGTGTTTACGAAGTCTAGATTAAGCCAAATTATTATATTGTTAGCTTCAACCCCGTTATTCCAGTAAAATACCTAGGATTTAGGGTAAGAAAAATCAGGTTAAGTCTCGATGCTTTGTATGCCTCGCGTCCGAATGTTTGGAAGAACCGTTGCGTTTAAAATCAAATTCATCTCAAATATTCTTGTTAAGGTTAATTACCCTTAACTGGCGACCTTTGGCTAATTAACGACTGTCTTTGAGGTTAACTTTTGGCTTCAAGTGGCAGGTTACGTGTAATCTTGGTTTGCAGGGCCGTAAAAATTACGTAAATTGAATAATACATGATCAACCAAGACCCTCACACGTAACAATATATATATATATATATATATATATATATATATATATATATATATATATATATATATATATATATATATATATATATATATATATATATATATATATATATATATATATATATATATATATGCGTGTGTGTATGTGCGTGCGTTTGTGTGTGTGATATAATTTTTTAAGGATTTCTCCATTGTATTTTCAGATGCGCATTTAGTGAATGAACTGCTCATACGGTAGAGAGATTTACTATCAGAAATCTAATAGTAGTACTACTAGAACATAACTGTATCCAAAATAATTTATGTTACCCAGTTAGAAAGAAAACTTCCTTTTGGCACAAAAAATGAGGAAACCTTGGAATTCTAAAGATTTTTACCTTGTTTACAATACAAAACTACTTATTTGCTCATGAGGCTGTGGTCTCGTCCTAAAACCGTCCACTGTTCTTTTGTCGAAATGTGTCCATAACGAAAAAAAGGGAAATCAGAGTTCCTTCTCTTAACACCACAAATTTACCCTGCAATAATTTCACAGTGGCCTTAGCGTCCATTAGAGAGCGTGGAGGACATTAAGTAGCTCATTTCTTAGGAACAACGGTTGGGGAATGCCGCCGACAAGATTTCCCAAGTTAACTGAACGACTTTGAAAATAGGTCTTCCTGATTCAGTTCCAGTTACCATTCGTTACTCCCGTATTTTATTATTGTGAGAGAGAGAGAGAGAGAGAGAGAGAGAGAGAGAGATAGAGAGAGAGAGAGAGAGAGAGAGAGAGAGAGAGAGAGAGAGAGAGAGAGGATTTGGATAGCGTAGTTGTTTATCTTACCGAATAGGTCTGATAAGTGTGATTATGAAATGCTTACATGACCTCAAATACTGTGTTCCTACTAACTGGAGGTGGGTGATAATGACCAAATAGCGTACTATTTCTCATTAGGTTACCAATTAGTGTATCATATGTTTAGTCTAAGTGAGGCGTCCTCGGTAATTACTCTTGCTACTAAGGCATATCACCAGAGTATAATTGCATATACTTCGTGCGCCTAACATTATCAGCAACAGAAGTGGGAATAGTGCTTGCTCATGATCCTGCTGAAAAAGAAACTAATGTTTATGCATTTGAGATATAAAATCATATTTTTGGGAGATTCTAGTTTCATAGACTGAGGTCGCATTAGGATATTGACACAACATTTGGTGTTGAACCGGTGATTCTATTGTAGATTTAATTTCAACTGACTGAATGACAATTCTGGAATTAGTTCCCCTGGATGGTTATAGCGAATGCCAGAAGACAGTGTTTGTTAAAACTAATGTTCTAATTTACTTTTATTCCACTCAGCAGACAGGATATTCATCTTCATTGGATTTCAAAGCCAATACACAGTTCTTTTTTTTATAATATCTGGGTTTTGTATTAACGGCGTTGAAGATCTTGATGAAATATAATGTTTCAGCCAACTACAATTTAATAAAAGCCACACCACTATTTACAGAATACTTACTGTACTTGGTGAAAAGCAGGACCAGAAAACCGTTCATGAATAACAAAAATCATATGATCTGGATCTTAGAATGCATCTCATTGATGCTGTCCTTGCTACCTGGTGATTACTCATACTGTGAAGGACTATCTGTTTCCGGAACTAGCATTCAAATTCACTAAAAATCGATAGAACAATATTGTTGAAAAACTCTTGCATCCAGATTTGTGAAGAAAAAAAAAAATAATAAATAAAACGAATCTTTTACAGAGTAGGAAAATACTTGTGACTAGGGTTTTTAGTGCGGACATTAAATAGTTCTGTTACAATTTTTCCTTTTTTGCAACCAAATTAGAGCCACTTAGTCACTAGGTTTTTTCAAGACATGTAATGAAGTGCGCATTACTCCCTTGGTGTTGTGTTTATTCGTTAAGAATCTAATGCTTATGGCAATATAACCACTAAGGTGATGTTGCGAAATGAATCTATTTGCTAATTTCAGAAAGCTGGTGTGGAAAGCAGTTGTAAAGAGGATTAAAAAGTATTAATTCAGTCTCTGGTACCTTTCTAATAATACAATTACAATTGCTTATGAAACAATTAACATGATCTGTCCTCTAAAAAAAAAAAGGAAAGTGATGAGATCTTTTTCTATTTTAGTGATCAGAAGAATATGCGTGGAAGAGACTAGAAGGTCAGGTGGAAAAGGTTTAAATTGTGGAATATGGGAAAAATTGTACATTGAGGAACATTTTTTTTTTTTGCAAAAAAAAAAAAAAGAAAATCAACGAAAAGCTTAAATATAAACGAGAAAAAAACATGGTTTTTTGGTAATTGCCATTAGGGAATGATGATAATGACCTAATTAAAATGCAATTGAAAAACACAGGAAGACAAAGATCTTGTAGAGCCCAAGAGATTAGGGTAGACCTACAGGCCAGAAAGACGTATTAGATAGGGACTGCAGGAGGACAAGGGAAAAATTTAATAAGATTATCCATGCTCATAAATAAGATATACATTTACGAAAGAAATTAAACAGTATTAAACTTATGTCGATTCCTTTTGATGCGAACTGAGTAAACTTCATGAGTATGGTTCAATCTTACGGGGAATTCCATGTGAATCCAGTCAACACGGTATAATATTACCTTTGATCAGAATTCTTTTGTGCTTAACGGTACTAACGCAGAAATTCATCATCTCTAGACCTGAATACTGAGCATGTAAAGGGAAAGAATATACATTTTTAAAAACGTTAGGAAACTATAGATTCACCAGAAAAATTCAAGACTAGGTTTGCTTCCATGCATTAGCAATAAAAAGCAAGACATGAATGTTAAAGGTAACCCATTCTATGACTGGTAATACCGACACAATTAAGACTGATAATCAAATTAATGTTATAATTACAGCTTATATTGAGTTAGTTAGGAAAGAAGAAGAATAAAAACTAATTTGTGTGAAGTGGAATGCTATATTGTTGCTAAAATTATTGTGTACACGAAAATCAAACTGAATAAAGCTATTCACGCATGTTTACTTACGTGACATGTTTTGAAGCCTCATCATATACTTGTGCCGATGTGCAGTTTGGCAGCGTGGGATTCGTCTTGCCTGAGAACCGATGTGATTGTTCAGACTTGAAATTAAAGATTCTCACACTTATATAAAAAAAAAAAAAATTATTATTACCTACAATTGACACTAATACATGATCAGTCAATTACAACAGGCTTGGATTACCTGTATTACTAATGAGTGATGCAGGTCCGATTGAATATTCATATAAGGATGGTCCATAATTATCCCAGGTCAGATGACGAGTACTCAACAAGTTAATCAACGGTTATGGAAAACTCAATGACACACGAAGATGGATATTGCTTGGAAACGTGCAATGAGTTTTCAGTATGAATTTCACAAACAAATAACTTATTAACCAGGTAATTTGAAGATGTCCATAATAAAGGTTTAAACTCGCAATATACGTTGATACTTTATACATCTCCGAAGTCTTTCGTATTACAAAGAACAAATTCAACAGAACGACTCTTGCTAATGGGCCTACCGCGTTATTCTTCCTTGAGAAAAATAATATTATCCTTTTATTCTCCTCTCTCTCTTTGCCCATGCGTGATTCAAAAATCTGAGACAATAAGATATGAGGCTGCAACCTGAAGAACATTTTGCGATTACTGCTACCAACTACTATTGCTACTGCTAATAATAATGATGATGATGATAACAGAAACTCGATTATAATCGACTTTTAACCGATATCTCATTAACAACCATATTGACGTTTTTATTCTGGATATATAAAATAAGCTGACTTATTTTCAAGGCCATGAGACTGCAAAGCTTATATAAATCTACAAAATCATGTTGTTTCCTGTACCTCCAATACTAGTTGGGCGGTTATGTAACATTGAAAAACTCAGTTTCACAAGTGTTCTGAAAAACGGTTAAACCGGAAGCGGCCCTGTCAACGACATTAAACGACGCCCACCCTGCACCTGGTCAGAAATGCTTCCTTTGTAAAATCTAACGTGTGCATCAGATACAGTCCGTTAGTCCGAAGGCCCGATAGTCCGAAGGTCCGATAGTCGTAGGTTGGTATTTTTATGGGTGTTTACTGGTTACAATTTTGCCGTATTAGCTATGGAGGGGTGGGGGGCTGATTACAGTCCGTCGGACTATCGGGCCTTCTGACTTTCGGACTATCGGACCTTCGGACTATCGGGCCTGCTGACTTTCGGACTATCGGACCTTCGGACTATCGGGCCTTCGGACTATAGGGCGGTCACCGCATCAGATAGCTTC
Source organism: Macrobrachium rosenbergii (assembly GCA_039081455.1). Taxonomy (NCBI): domain Eukaryota; kingdom Metazoa; phylum Arthropoda; class Malacostraca; order Decapoda; family Palaemonidae; genus Macrobrachium; species Macrobrachium rosenbergii. The sequence goes on along the minus strand of JANJGK010000020.1, from coordinate 47,551,063 downwards.
ATGAACTTTGACATAATTATCTCGTAGGGTTATTTAGTATTAATGGAATCTGTGTATCGAAAATAAGCCCAAATTTGAACTGCTAACTTCTCAAATATTCTGATAAAGGAAAAGTATTTACAACAAATTATGGAAACAGCAAATTTGTGCGAGCATCAGAATATTTTATGACAGTTGCCTTGATATTTGCTAAGTCGAAAAGATTAATCAAAATATGATAATAATAATAATAATAATAATAATAATAATAATAATAATAATAATAATAATAATAATAATAATAATAATAATAATAATAATAAAAAGGTTTTCGGGTATTACCATTCCTTTGGTGAAGTGATGTTACTTTAGGACAGACCCAGTAATGTTGAGGGGAAAAAGCGATTTCTCTAGATCCACAATAGACTATTAATTTCCTTATGTTAACATACAGAATAGGCCTTTAAGATGGTTAGTATTGCTTGAATTTTTAAAGATTTCTCTGAGGTACAATTACCAAAAGTAAACATTAAACACATGAACAAAATAATCCATTTTGCTCATGTTCGAGTAAAATTATATTTTCTCTCTCACTGCTTTCAGAATCGACTAAACATTGACCACTAAAATGCTCATTGCATGCAAAACTATGTTTAGATTTCGGTAAGAATGAATGTCATTAAAAAAAAAAAAACATTTATTTCCATCTGCAGTCTCCGAATCATATATTAAAATTGATTCATGAAGGTTTCGACCCTCCACGTAATAAATAATAATAATAATAATAATAATAATAATAATAATAATAATAATAATAATAATAATAATAATAATAATAATAATAATAATAATAAAAATTCCTAATGTCAACAAGGGTAAATTTAGAGTAACTAATAGTACAACAGTAAATGTAACGAAAACCTCACTGAGAATAAGTAAATGAACATTAGTACGTAATCACATACAGTGGTGCTTCAACAGATAGTTTGGGGAACTGAGTTTCTGATAAGCAACAAAGGTCCTAACAAACAGCCTACACTTGGATAATGGACATCATACGGCTAGGCTAACAGCAGTTCACATAGCCTGGTTCCTTACTTTTATAACATCACGCTAAACATTCAGTTAAAGAGAATACCACAAATAAGAAAGCTTCTCAGACATATGACTGCATTCAAATAGAAAACACAGGCTTATATAAAATATAGTAAATGAACCAATCAGTCTTCTCAACAAACCAGTTGAACGCAGCACCAGTAGTACCATTTGGTCAAATATACAAATTACGAACGTGGCCCAACCGACGTGAACCTTGAATCCAAGTAATCCAGTACCCTAATACACCCGTAATCCCAACATAGGCCAGGCTTACAATAGAATGCACATACACTATATACAACATCGACAACTCCTGTTCTGGCAGGCAACAAAATCACTCAAGATGCGCCCTTGTACTTTAGGAACTAACGTGCATAGCGGGTCGTATTCTGGACTATATTTATTATCTATCTAAAGTCAATGGGATATCTGACAATATAAATATTAATAATTATCACATAAAAGCACTGTTGACAGCTAAACTGTAAACAAGTTTAATTTTACGAATCTGACCTAGACTCTTCTTAAGTGAATTTTTAGGAAAATACTTTATGATGAAATTGAAAGTAATGACAAGTGATTTTGTGGATAAATAGAAAAGATAATCAGTTAGGAAACATTTTTATATGCAACGACACAAATAAAAACTGTATGCATTTCATGATCGATATAAATATATAACAAATAATTCCTTACCGTTCATTCTTCTTACCTCCTCACATTTATCTATAACACGAACACAAATGTTATAGAACTATAAACAGTGAAGATGGCTGGCTGCTTTAATGTTTCATTTAGTCGCTGGAAGGAACCTTATAAACTGACAGAATAGTTTTAAATAATTAATTTTATGTGGCGATTTATTCAATCAAGAAAATGAAACAAGAGACATTTTTTGTTGCTGCATATGTTAGTAGATTTATATTTTCAGGATTTTACACATATTTTTTTTATAGTGAATACAATGATAATAACCATAGTTAAAGGTCCAAGGCAAAGCATTACTAATACTCACTACGAAGGAAATAAAAGATGAGAGCCATAATCCAAAAATATTCAACTGACGGTAAGTAAGACATTATCACTGTTGATGTTTGGGTCTATTATAGTTTTCATAAGTTTATGCATACTTCCCCTGTTGATTGCCATGACACGTAAATTATCTGAATCATATTTCCCATTCTCAGTAACATAAAATTAACATTGGAATAATGAAATATTACAGTCAAGAAGAAACATTTTACTTATATTTCACTTGGAACATAAGGGGCCCATGAGTCTTAACAGATGTTTAGGAGGGAGCTGTGGTAGTAGGTAATAAAATTGGAATTCCGGGCTCAGTGCGTTGAAAATTCCGTTGCGCTCAATTTGGATCAGAGTCGTCTGGCATAACTCAGAGCCAGAGCAAAGGAAGATGTTGATTCCTATTCAGTGGGCGGCCGTGTTCCGTGGGGATTTTTTTTTTTTTTTTTTTTTTTTACCGCAGAGGCTGTGCGGAGGAAGGAATTACAACGCACTGGAAGGAAAGAGATGTGCCAGGGCTGACTGTTTTTCTAACATTGCTGCAACATTCATACGCGTGAAATACTTAGCATTCGAGAATATTTTTGCATCAAAATAATTTATGGCAAAATAAAAAAAAGCTTCTTTAGGAAACAGGCAAATGGAATGACGGGTGATTTGCAACATCAAATATGTCGTTTTATGAAATGTTGAATAATCACTAATTACTGCTTAATATAGGTAAATTATACAATTCATAAATATTCCGCTAACAATTGAGAAGTCGAATATGTTCTACAAATCTTCACTGTGTTTTACAGATAAATGCATCAAAGATTTAAAAATTTTTACATAACGGAATTTAAAAAAATCTGAGTGATATAGATATAGCACTACGGTTACAGGTCCGTGAAATCGAAGCTCATTGTACAAAAAAAAAAAAACCTTAGTGAAGGAAATCCATTTCAGTTAATATATTTAACATTGTTAGTATTTCGTAACAGTTAAGTTTAATTGCTTCGCTCAACAGAAGGACAACGGATCTTTTCAGGAAAAGGGTATAAAACGTTTTCTCTCCGTAAGAACGATCTCAGGTTTCTTGTCGATCAGGGGTCATTAGATATCAGTTGAATTACAATATATATATATATATATATATATATATCAACAGGAACCAGTGTTCAAATCACATCTGCGGGATAACAGGGTAAAGCAGAGTTTATTGTGCCGACGTTTCACAAAACTTCTCGGTTGCATTTTCAAGGCTGAAAAAATTTGAACACCATTTTACTCTTACCAGCTAATCAAATATTATGACAAAAATGTAAAATTATTATACTGATTTGCTGGTTCAAGAATAAAATATTAAAATAATACATGATAAAGATAGTAAAAATAATATAATTCACAATAAAATGTAAAAAAAGAATATAAAATGATTCAATTGATATCACTGGTTGAAGAAATGAAATTTAAAGTTAAGATATAATAAAAACAGTAAAAAATAGTAATAGTAAAAAATAATAAAAATCACAATAAAATTAATCAAGCTAAAAGAGGTAACACATACAAGCACTTTACCACGTTAAACACCGACTCAGCGGGTTACTTCAAAAAGTAACTAAAAGAAGTGGTCAAAGAAAGAAAGGCAAAGTGCAAAGGGCCATTCTGCAGTATACGCATGTGTACAGGAATTCTGAGAATTTAACGTCGCAACTAGCTTTTTGATCATTATGGATTCTCAGACATGTATTTCATTTTCATATTATGATTGTACAATAATCTGGAAATCTTTGGCATATAAGTGTGTTTTACACATTTTTGAATGATTATGAATATTAGTTTTCTCTGAACCTTACTCCTCAATGAGAATCATGAACTCTCTTGGAAGTCTTGTCGCACATCCCACAAAGGTCTCTCGCTTACATCTAGAGGAAGTATTTTATACACAGCTTAGGATGTAAACAACGGACTGAGCTTTTCTTTTTGATATATTAATTCATCAAATACGTTATTCTGTTTCACAGCTCTTCAGGGCCCCATTTGAAGATGAATGATTTGCCCTTTCAAAGTAACCGCCGTTTTTTGTGATATCCAGATATGATTGTGTCTGCAAAAACGTTTTCGACATCTTTTTCAAATAGATTTTTTTTTTTTTTACGAAATATATGTTTCTAAGTATTTATGTTTATATACAGGTCTCAAGATAGTTAATATTTCCTGCATTCCGATGGGAATTTGATGACTAGAAGCCAAAAAATATCTTGCCCTTTGTAACTATAAATGAAATGAGCTCGTTCCTATAGGTAATGAATATTTCTGTAGCCCTTTTCATATCGCTTGTTTGTTGCCTTTCAATGTTTCTTTTCTGAATGTATCTGTTAGAATCAATACTTTTTCACAGCGTCATCATGACTTATTCCTTGTACTTTTTCGAAAGAGATCTACTCTTCTTGAATTGTTTTCTAAAGAAAAGCCGGTTGAATGTGTAATAAATAATGTGATATGAAATACAGATCAAATATCAAATACTAAATTCTCAATGTTGGCAATTATTGCCTACAACAAAGGTTATTAAACAATTTATGAAATAAATACATTAACTGATTATCCCGTAAAGAATTAGTTTCCTTTCTTCAGGAATACTACGATTTGGTAGAAGTAGTTCAGGCGCACACAGGCAGCTTTTATCCCTTTTTATTTGTTATCTGATAGAAGAAGATGCACAAACAGTGAAAGAATGGTCCAGTTACAGAGGCTTTGACAACGTTGCATATAATAAAAAGTAAAATAAAAAAATAAAATTATATGAAGCACATGGTCTATATATACATCCCTCATTAAGTTGAAAATTGAGAATCTTTGCAATCTCTGATTTCACCAACCTTTTCAGAAGTGTGAGTTAGAATCTAATTAAAACGTTTTTTCATCAGATTGACAGGCCAGGCTAAGTGCTTCTCCGCTACCCTTGTATGTGCCTCTACGATCGCATGAGCAATATATCGATCTGTCTATTGATCTATCTACGCACACACAATGAGAAAATTATATATATATATATATATATATATGTATATATATATGTATATATATATATATATATATATATATATAAAGATTAACACAGATCGTATGACATGTTTCTTGGAAGCCAAAATGGCGTCTAAAAGCAATAATGTTATGGTACGCCTATCAGGTAGGTGGAATAATGATGGGACATAAAATGCAATTGTAATGACAACAATTTTGCCCAAGGCAATGGCGTGACAGTTGAAATTATTTACAATATATGAACATAAATATCTGCCAAATTATTTCATACAAAACTAACAGTTGATTCCCCCTTTTTTTATAGGCGAATGATGAAGTAGAGGTGGTTCTTAATATCATAGGCAACTACTTTTTGAGTAAAAAGAAGGCAACCCCATTCGCCCAACCCCATTACCTGCCGAAAACAACCAGAAAACGAACTACTTTTTGTGCATATTTCGTTCACGAAAACTGTTGTTTTGTCAACACATTGTGATACCTGCTGAGAGAGAGAGAGAGAGAGAGAGAGGGGGAGCGAAAACGGTTTTAGTGATCCTGAATAAGAGTATCGATTATAGTGCAAAAGTCTTTTTTTCCCTTTGAATAGGAAGTTGAGAATGCATGTGAAGCTGAGAGTGCTTGAACCCACAAACTCTGCATTGTGCCGAGTCAGTTAAAGCTACTGGGTGAAATGCTATTTGTGTTGTTCTCTCTGCTTTTCTATTTCTTCTTTATTCTATTAATATCTCTACTGATAACCTAAAAATGCTTTTACTCTCTCATTTTCTAGTTTCTTTATTAATAATCTTTATATTCTTTGTTCTCTCTCTCTCTCTCTCTCTCTCTCTTGTTTCTGTATTAATAATCTTAATATTCTTTATTCTCTCTCTCTCTCTCTCTCTCTCTCTCTCTCTCTTGTTTCTGTATTAATAATCTTAATATTCTTTACTCTCTCTCTCTCTCTCTCTCTCTCTCTCTCTCTTGTTGGTTAAGCTCAGAAAATTTTATATTTGGAAACTTTCTTAGGAAAACTGGAACCGATTTTGTGCATTATCCGGAGAGAATCATTAAAGGTTTAAATGGACGTGGAAGGGCAGATAAACATTTATGGCTCTATTAACTGTATCACTATACGAGAAAAGATTATGATTTTTATATGTATTTCCATATATGAAACGTTTGAAAGTATTGAGCTGTAGCTCTCATGAAATGTTAGTGTTAAATGTTAATTTTTGCTTAGCACATTACGTATTTGCTAGAGATAGAGGTAGGTGATCTTTTCTTAATCTATTATTAATGAGGATGAATACTTACCAAGCTCTGAGAAACGGAGCACCTTAGATAATCATTAAATGTATATTTTCCTTATCCTTAATTCCATTTTATGAGTTTTGCCATAAAAACACAAATGGTCCGGCCGGAAATAAATATTGAACCCATATATGCCGTCACTTGGTAATGCGTAAGAATAATGACAGGGTCATCATGACGACTGAGATACCTAAAAAAAAAAAAATAGTGGAGAGCGTTCTGATATGCCGGTAGGAACACTTGTTCACAAAATCATATTATAAGTCGGTGCACTGCTATTACTGGCATTCACGTTTTACAAGATCAAGGGACTTGAAGTGTTCCACTTGAGGAAACCCACAACAAAAATTACTCCATGTACCTGTGATTGGGAATAGGTAAAAGAAAAAGAAATATTCATACATAAAAAATATATTATATTTCCTCAAATGGGGTATATATTATCGTACTTGCACAAATTACTTATTTTTATTTTATTTCCAAGAATCTTTGGAATACCGAGTCTAATTTTTCGCTTAATTTAACGCTATCCTTTTTCAATTTTTTTTATGATAACTTCGAGAAAAATCTTTCATTCGTCTCCAGTTGGCATAAACTCTTGCACGTGGCATGTTTAAGTTAAGGTGTCACAGTAAACATTGTGTTAAGAACGTTTGGTAGCGAAAAGTGAGTAAAAAAGTAATTTTCACTTAGATGTATTTATTTTGGGACTCTCATTTATGCTGATGTGCTCTTCCATCATTTCTAATGTTCAATTTCAGGTGCTTTTTATGGTGAATAAATATTTTATTTACTTTCTTAATATATTCTTTAATGCCATTTATAGATTCTACGCATGAGTGCAAAATGATTTACTCCTTTGTCCTAAAAATAACTGATGTGGGACCGACTTACAACACACTTAGAATCAATCCCTTATTTAATGTCAAACTAGAAAGGTGCTAATCGTTAAATAAACATGAATATTCGTATTATTGTCAGAGAACCTTTAGAAAATTTTTTAATGTTCTTAATGAATCCATTACAAAAATAATTTCGAATTCAAGTTACTCGGCCATTGAAAAGTAAAATATTAACAGAAAACAGTAATTTCATAAGATCAGGAATGCAAATATATTATTTACACTTCTTAGAAAGTCCAAAGTTTGAATTCCAAAAATCCTCTGCAGCTATCAGCCTCTGATATAAGTTATGTGGGAGTTGCAAGATCCTCTTAACACAAACCAATGAGGGCCGCCATCTTTGAATCCGTGATACCAAAGTATGACACCTTAATCTCTTGATGTATGGAAGATTCTATAGGTCCCCAAGTATAGCAGGCCCTCGAACGCAATCTTGTTAGCCCCATATATATTATTATCATAAATATTCTTAATAACCGTTCGACCTCCCTTCCTTGACTTAATCGAAATGTAAAAAAGTTCTCTTTTTGTTAAAGTTAGAGGGCATACCATGTAGGGAAGCAAGCGAGCAGGAGTTGTGACCAAATCTCAACTGTCAAAAGGGGTAGGAATTTTAGTTTAGAGGCATATCAGACAGAATAGGTTTTGCTAGGACCACCCTTAGCTAGATTTTATCATAAGCTCACTTTTCTATGACCTTTGTACTGGCGAGATTTCTGTCATTCTACAGATGATACCTGCACCCACACCAAGTTGGCCTTGTGGGAGGAGCTGAGACCAGTGGTGACCCAAGCTCCCCCAAGCTTCAAAGATCAGACCAGAGTAATACCCGACGGCACCAGGCGTGTTTTGGGGAGCCCACTTAACCTTTGTCTCAGTCTCGAATTTGGGAGAAGAATTGCCATCCCAACGGAACAAGGACTTTAGATACAATTGATCATTGCATTATCTATTCCAGAGGTAAGTCTGAAGGTGGTAATTGCTCCCAGTTCTCTTTCCCTTCAACGTAAACTCTCCTTTTCGTGTTTCAAGTTTCCCTCTCTTAAACAGTCACTGACTAAGCAAATCCTAGTAAAACCATATCC
>JANJGK010000020.1:47526140-47542556 GCA_039081455.1 Macrobrachium rosenbergii | reverse complement strand
AAACATTTGGAGATCAGAAGATTTCACAACTGCACCATATTTTAGTTATAGCCAAAATAAATCTCCTAGGAAACTGCTTATTATTAAACTTATTAAACTTGATACTACAACAGAACACACTGTTTGCAGCAGCCGCCTGCCTAGTGTTGAGAACAAAAAACAACTAGGTCAGTGAAGAAGAGTGCAGAGGATGTTTGTGACTGTAGTACATTTTATGCATCAAACATTATCAATTCACTTTACGACTATGCCGAAACTATCCAGAAGTTTAAGATAACAGTAAGCATCCCAAGACCACAACGGAAAAAGTACGCTGTATAAGGAAGATGAAGAAGTAAGTCGCTTATGTTTATCCAACAACAATTATTTTTTCCTTAATATTTACCTAATACTGATTATTTTTTTTTACTTTTTGATTATCTAAGGGATCATTATCTTTATAGTCATATGGAAATATTTGTTCCTGGCAAACCGGTATTAGGAATAAATAAAAAGAACTGAAGCGAATATTCACAAGTAAAATATGCAGTATTTAGCAATCTTGACAACCATTTTTCTTGTGATAACCATTACTTTAGTGAGCTTTTATAAAAAGATCAAACTACTGGTTCGATGAACAACCTTGTTACATCAAAATTTACCTGCAATGTATTTTTAGTGCATAACTTCATTAATTCTATCAACGCACGAAAACGCTACTGCTTGTTCAAACAACACTTGCAAATGATGGAAAACATTTTGTAACGATAATTCAGTTTCTGTTTCCCTAATCCTCTGAATAATGAATGTCCCTGATGATTTCCATTTCGGGATATAAATGGATTTTGTTTATGTTTTTTCTACAAATATATATGTAAAAGACTCTCTCTCTCTCTCTCTCTCTCTCTCTCTCTCTCTCTCTCTCTCTCTCTCTCTCTCTCTCTGTATCAAAGTATGTGTCTGTCTAACTGTTTTGTGTCAGAGATACATTCTTTTCAAGATAAAAAATTCAATTTGGTTCCTTTTTATCGCAATTTTGAACATTCTTTTCAATTAAGGGGAGACGCTCTATTGCAACCTGTTAGCATAGACTTTATAAATATGTGCATGTATGTCTGTGTGTAAGTTTGTGTAGGCCCTTTTGGCACTATGAACATGTCATAGAATATCACCATTATGCCTTTCTTCATTAAAGTGGGTGGATTCCATTCCATATAATACTATCCCTAATACTTTAAGTGAGTGAACCCCTTTTTACTATTTCCAAAAGTTAAATCTTTACCCAACAATGGGCAATCATCTCAAAATATTATAGTCTCTCCATTGACAAGAAAACCCGTTAGTCCCAAAGTCAGTGAAATTATCATTTTGGCAATGTGCCTTTAATGCTACTACTTTGGTAAGCCAGTATCAGACACCAAAATGCAACTGCAAATTCCAGTATAGCTTTGCTTCATTTATCAATATTTTAACACAGTTTGTAGTTCTGAAACACAGTCGTATGCGGTTGTTAATTAGGGAACAGTATCTCTGATTTTATCTACAACCGTTTTATTCTAAGATATCGTCGTGATAAGCATCATATTATATATATATATATATATATATATATATATATATATATATATATATATATATATATATATATATATATATATATATATATATATATGAAATAATGAAATCTATAGTTATCATGGTGCCAGAACTGAAAATTATTTCTTCTTTGCTCGAGCAGAAGGGGTGTGCCTAACGAGACCTCTGTTTAACAATGCCTTTTAGAGTTTTTAAATTTCAAACAAAATGATACCTACCCAACCCATCAGAAAAAAAAAATTCTTCATTCTCATATCGATGGGATAGTCAACAAATTCTCACCAAACACTTTAAGGAAAGTATCCTCTTCGTATCACATAACGATGTGATTTTAATCCTAAACTTACTTGCAAGTCACATTGGATAATTTTCTTAATTCATGGTGTAATGAAGCAATCATTCACTATCCAATGCTATGGTCTGTTTTTTTTTTTTTTTTTTATCTGACGGTATATATCCACAGCCGATATCAATAAAACGAATCATGATTGGTGAAAGTTAATGCTACTCCCCATCCAAGGGAGGCTAGGATTAAAATTTATCGGTGATCATAAGCGAAATGGCGGTTTCAATGATAATGAGCTTCGATTACATCACCTGAACTGCAGAGAAATATCTGGGAAAGTGGAAGAAAGAACTGAATATTGAGGAAACGAAGTGACACTGAACGTTTTATTGAAGTGACAGAAAACTGCGTAATTTATAGATGCAAAGACTTCAGGTGGTAAGGAAGTAACGCATATATATATATATATATATATATATATATATATATATATATATATATATATATATATATATATATATATATATATATATATATATATATATATATATATATACATGTGTTCTGACCATACACAAGGTCAATTAATGTCATAATCTCTTACTGCATCTGTTTCAAGAACAGCATCATATCATCTTTCATCCCTAGGATTCTCTGGTAGCAATGGCCAGCTCTGGGTCAGCACATTCTTTCTCTCACGTCGACTCCTCTCACTGAATCTATCCTCAGACAAAAGCTTCTGGAACGAAACGCAGAGATACAAAACTAGACTTTATTTGTAAATTTAACGAAAGTATTTCAGCAAAAGTTACGGTCATGAAATGGAGTGACTCACACCCCATATAAATGGAAATCATATCTAGAGGAAATTCAGACTCACAATCCATCGATTTAATGTTTCTAGACCAACTGTCACCAAACGAAATAAAAATGTCATATTTATTCTAGACCAAAAATAAATGTCACAGAGTATGTTACAAGAACACCACTTCCAAAATATTCACCCTCACAGGACAAACACAGAATTCTTCCCATGGCCGCAAATAAATGATCTCAGTGGCTGCCCTTATCCACTAACACTGCACACCCAGCCGCAAATCGAAGTCCATAGCCATTGTATGTTCCTCTCATAATATACCATTAGAGAGTGCACCCATGCACACACTCACTTAATAACCCCTCCCCAGAAGCGTGACGACACCGTTTCAATGTTTGAAAGATCACAACTCTTCCATCAGTCTGTCACATGATCAGAAGGAACAAATCAACGTGTCAGATACCCACTGTATCTAACTGTGGAAACCTCCAATGTCAACATAAATACACCTGCACCGGATATGCCTTTCACAGGCCAGCACACAGTTCGTCAAAAGACTTAACACGTGAATTTTCATCCCATCACCATGTGGCATTTAATATAAACGAATATTAAAATATAAATATCGCTTAACATCCAATTTACTCTACTGTGGGAATATTACTGAAAGGGAATTATAACTGATAAACGATTCATTACCTGGGACACTCGAACGCCCGAGAATAAATAACAACAATTTTCAGTCGACGACTCGACGTGCTAACCACCAGGCTGTCAGAGGTATAAGTTGTTACCGGCTCTGCCGTACATAATCGCGTCAAATACGGGTACGTGTACTTAGTATCAACATCAACCCACTAAGACAGCCAGTTGGTATGTGTGATGCACGTAGCTATTCATGAATTTTTATCACATCACCGTGATTTTTTTATACAGAAATATCAAGCTACAAATGTTTAATATCCAATTCACTTTACTTAGGAATATATATATGGATTTTTGTCACAAACATTAAGCTACAAATGTCGTTTAATATAAAATTCATTATACTTCAGGAATATATAAATATATATATATATATATATATATATATATATATATATATATATATATATATATATATATATATATATATATATATATATATATATATATATATATATATATATATTGTTATGGACCACTACTCGGTCCATCAGGTTCTTACAAAGAAAAGAAAAAAAAAAACTATGACTGGAATGACTGACAGAAGCTGCAACAAACAAAGGAAGATGGAACAAAACCAAAAAAAAAGTTATCTTAATGCTAGTTTGTTATGACTGAGTCAGGTTCAAAAGAAAAGTTCAAAAATTTACAATATAAAGATGAGTCAACAGATATAATGCATGTACAAAAGAATCAGTACCAAAAATAAAGCCAAAGTAATTAAACGTAAATAACATGAGCAGCACAATAAACACAACAAGGGCAAATCAATAAACATGAGCAAATGAGCAGCACTTTAATGATCAAGTTCATAATCATTAAAAATAATATGAGCAATACATTTAATAGTAAGTAAATTACATTTAATAGAGACAAAAGTAACAACCCCACACATCCACAATAATCATGAAAAACATTGTTAAATACACGTTATCCCTGTAAAAGCCTCACACTGACATGATAAATATGATAAAAAAAACATGCATTATACAACAATGCTAAAGAGGCAATAAGACACTTACAATTATTGTGAGCTCTTTGTCACAATAAACACACTCTCCCTAATAAGAAGAAATAACCATAATAGTGTTAAACATACAAAATCACAACAAGGCTCACAAATACAAACACAACAGACCAAACCCTGGCAATCACACCAGCCAGCTACCAAAACTGAAACTTCTACAGAAATCACTGAAAATATCAACACAGGTAAGCTGCCACGACAGACACATGCTGCCAACGGACGAAGCCACACACAGACGAACTCAAGGGAGTTTTTGAGACAGCCACTTACTTCACACAATCTCCATTGAGACGCCAAGACAGGCTCTGCTGTCCAGGAGGATGTCCACCAACAGACGATCACCGTCAAGTCATCGAAACAGCCCATGACTGTTGACAGGAACACATCCCAAAAACACAGATGACTACGGCTAAGTCGAAGAGACAGCAGGTTGGCTGTCTCACCAGAAACAAACTGTTCCACAGGTGACTACATCTTCCAACTGCCGAAGACAAAAGGTAACCAATACCTGCCGTTTAAATGAAGAAACCATGCTGCTTTGCTGTCGAGAACCTGACTTGCTGCTATCCCAAACTTGACTCACTTGTAAATATGTATATAACTTATTATAATAAATTAATTTTAAAGTAATTTCTTTTGGTTTTGTTCTGCTCCCTCCTCCTTTGTTTGTCACCTTCATCAGTCATTACAGCCCAATTGCTTGTTTTTATTTTGAACCTGTTGTCTCTAAAACACGAGACCGTTACGTTGGCAACCGTGACAGGATTGGTTCTGTTTTCGCTGGCGGGGATGTGGCAGCATCGGGGGAGAGTATTTTGAGTGTAAAAAAAAAAATTGTAAAATTTTTTCCTGTTAGGCAGGGAGGTGTGAGAAAAATTGTTTGCCGATTGTTCCCTTGGTGGGTTCTTGCCTCCTTACTTTTTGTTTTTTTCTTTGCAGGAGGAGTTGACATCTGTCTCGGTGACTTTGACAGCGTCAGTCAGGTTTGGGATAACAGAGTCAATTCCTCGTCAGTACAGCAGCTTAGCGATGGACCTACCTTAATCATCTGAATGATGACTTTTTCCTCGAGAGCATGGCAGCATGGTGGCTTTGTTAAGCAGCAGGCATGGGCTGCCTGCTGGCTTCAGCAGCTTGATGGTTCTACTGTAATCATCTGGGTGATGGCCCTTTTCACAGCGGCGTCTGTCCTGGTGTTTCTACATAGATCGTCTGTTTTTGTGTGATGATTCTACCGTAATCATTAGGATGATGGCCTTTTGGACAGCGGTGTCTGTCTTGACGTTTCTACATAGATCGTCTGTTTTTGTGTGTAACGCTGCTTGGAGTTGTATTTATACCATGTTATTATTTATTTGAATTGACTGTTGTTTGTGATTATTGTTGAAACCATGTGTTTGCTGACTGGGTGTCATTGTTATTCACTACTATGGAGTGTGTTACGTGATTTGATTATTTGCTGCTTGTTTATTTCTTTTGTTTTAAGCTTGATTGTTTTATGCTGTTGAGAGATGTAGCTAAAGAGTTTATAGATTTGTATAATCCTGTTTACAGCAGTCAAACTAATGTTTTCTGTATGTGCATTGTTATTTTACTTTGATGTTGATATATCGTAAAATAACTTTTGTTTAGCATACATCAGTGTTGTTTTGATTTGGAACTGACTCCTCTTATAAATTTGATGTATTTATATTTTGAACTGACTCATTATGATATTTAATTTAACTAAATTGTTTATTATTTTGAATGTTTGCTGCTGGTAATTATACTTCATTGATGGTAATATTGAGTATGTAATTTATTCAATTTTTTTTTAACCAAACCTGACTTACTTGTAAATATGTAAATAGCTTATTATAATGAATTAGTTTTAAGGTCATTTCTTTGGTATTGTTCTGCTTCCTCCTTTGTTTGTCACCTTTCGTCAGTCATTACCGGCCAATTGCTTGTTTTTATTTCGAACCTGTTGGCCTCTAAAACACGAGACCCTTACAATTTGTATATATATATATATATATATATATATATATATATATATATATATATATATATATATATATATGTGTGTGTGTGTGTGTGTGTGTGTGTGTGTATGTGTGTGTGTGTGAGAGTGTATATATATATATATATATATATATATATATATATATATATATATATATATATATATATATATATATATATATATATATATATATATATATATATATATATATATATATATATATATATATATATATATGTATATATGTATATATATATATATATATATATATATATATATATATATATATATATATATATATATATATATATATATATATATATATATATATATATATATATATATATATATATATATATATATATATATATATATATATATATATATATATATATATAGATTGATGACATAGGTTGATGACCAGTGCCTAAGTGTTTGCGAGTCAGTGTTGAGGAAGTCTGTGGTCAGCTTCCTTTCCCATGGAGACAAAGTGCATGGCTCCTAACTACATCAGAATGTTTCAGCAACCGGAAGTTGGTGGGTTCCGGTCGAGAGTTTGTTTGTAAGTTCGCTCTGATGGGCAGAACATAGGAAGTGTAGATTTCATGTTTCGGGTACAGGTTTTTCATTTGGGTGCAGTGATTTTCTGGGAAAAGTCCCACTACTGTGGGAGTGCTTACGAACTGCTAGTGAGGTGAGCTGAAGCTTTGATTTTCGAAAGCTCGAATGGGCTTTTTTATTTTTTATGTTTACCCTGTAGTGTTCCTTCCATATGTAATCCTTGCTTTGATTATCTTTTGTTTTTTAATCACCTTTTTGATTTTTATGCCATTTTGTTATTATTACATTTCTTGAATTTTTATGTGTGGTTTTGGGTCAGTAACATGGGTGAGATCCCACATCTGTTTTTCCCTGTGCCTGCTTTAAAAAGTTCTTTTATTTTTCTTTATTTCCTCAGATGTTTTGATTAGAGGTCAAATAAATGGAAGGGAACTTGACATACCATGACTTCGGTCATGTTAGACGTTTTTAGCTCTTACGATGTAGTTGGTAGCAATATGTTGTATATCAGTTGGACTTGTTTTTGGGTTGCAATTTCTGGAATATAGGCTTGTCCTTTCTCCATTACGTCTTTAATTCATTCCAAACCATTTACCACGTTAGACTCTTGAATAAACTGTATTTTTATGGACATGATTTTCCTGTTAATCCTTGACTCGTGTAGTAACTTGGTTGGAGAGAGAGAGAGAGAGAGAGAGAGAGAGAGAGAGAGAGAGAGAGAGAGAGAGAGAGAGAGAGAGAGAGTTAAGTGTCAGCTCGGTCTCACACTGACAAACTCTACTGTGATACCTCTCGAAGTAAGAGCTAATGACCTCATTGAGGTTATAATAGTTTTGGTGGCAGCTGATGAGGACTCTGTTCATCTCTGAAGAGAGTGGTGATATGGAAATTAGGATTGTAGGGCATATTAGGGTGTGTTCCATTAATCTTTGAGGAGTTAGGTTGGCACTCGTGACTGCTGACTTAATCATTTTGCGTTAAGGGAGAGCTGGAGGTTTGAGACGAGTGGTTAGTACTTAATAATCCTGTGTGTTGTATAGGCATGTTTTATGTATCATAAGATGTGTGCGTAGTGTGTGATTCCTTTCACATTAGTGAATTATTTTTAGATACTTTACTTGTGCAGGAGAGCAGAGACAAGGGGGATGTTGTTACGTAAGTGTTCTCCTTGTGGTATTTGTAGTGAGGAATTAGAGGGGAACAAGCTGGTTCAAGGGCAATGGAGTGTTTTTTTTTTTTTTTATTTATTACGTGTGTGTTAGTCAGAGCCTTGCTGGCTTAGCGAATCTGAAACATGGTGACTGGTATTTGTTCTCCTTTCCCACTCTCCCTAAGTCTGTTTTCTTAGTTTTTGTGGGTAGACTGATGTAATTTGCCATTGGGGGTGACTAATGTATTTTCGCGATCAGCGGTTCACATCAGCAATTAGGGACTAATTGGAAATATTACGGGATACTTCGTTTTTTTATTATTTTTGGGGAATTTTGATTATTGGGTTAATAGATTGGCAGTTGTTACGTTATTGGAAGTAAACATTTAGATTTTCTTTTTTTTCTCTTCATTTTTTCCCTCTCTTTCGGTGGGTTTTCCCATTTGACTTTATGGAGATTTTCTTTTGGAATTTCTAGTGGTGTATGAAGCTGAGACTGGGTTGTGCTCTTCGGACTTGGAGTTTTATTAATCTCCACAATATGACAGATGGTGGCAGAGATAGGGATAAAGTAACTCTTCCACAAGTTCACGTCTGTTGCTTCCGGGGTCTAACCATTTCCTGGGTTGGTTGATTGAGTTCTTCCACAATCCTTCAAAATTTTTATTGCGGGTGTATCAAATAACCTAGTTGCCTAGAAAATTACTGATGGTCAAGAAGCTTTAAATGAAGCAAAAGGGTTCCTCAGTTTAAATCAGGGCGATATCTGACAGTGGTGCCAGAGTCATAGATTTAGGAAGTGTAAGTCATGGTATGATCTCAAGGAATTTCTAGGGTCAGCATATGGGACGGCTGAAGCCAGAGGTGCAGTTCAAGACATTAGATCATTCTTTAAGATTCGTAAGGGTCAGGACTCTTTGGGTGGATTTAGTTCCACATTGCACGATGCTGTGAGAGATTTTCAAAGAAATTAAGGGCATTTAGTTGGGTAAATGATAACTTTATTTCTGTGGATAACCTAGAAAGATTACTCCACTTCTCGTGGATGCTCAGTGATATTCCAGATACCATAGTAGACAGTTTTGATGAAAGGGTAGAACAGGGGTTTGATGAAGTCTTGCTTTTCTCTCAAATTAGCAAGCACATGTCAAAATGTCCTACAGTGGATGGCACTTCCCTAAATGGGATACGGAAGGTTTCCGGAGCTATTCCAAAGCACTAGCCACAGGGTGATTCTAGTTTCCCTTCTACAAGGTTGCATGCCAAGACAGAGGATAGTAGGGGTTCTGTGAGTTCAATGTTCCAGGTCCGTTGCTTTAACTGTAATAGGTAGGATCACACCAAAAAGTTTTGTTAGCTGAGATATTTTGGTGTCTGCAAGACCTCAGAGCATGGCTGGCAGTTTTGACTGGTTCTTAAATGGGGTGAATTTATGAATGTGCTTCAAGTTTTTTTTTTTCGAGAGTATCTAAGGACCGGTAGAATTTTGGGAGGACCAAACAACAGAAGGGGAAAAGGTGATTGGTGTTTCCTGTCATATAGGATTTCTGGCCTCAGAGCCAGAGCCAATTGTGAGAGGGTCTGTGTATGGTGTCGTTGTCTCTGTGTTTATTGATACCCGGGTGCCCGTTAATCTGATGAATTATGATTTATATCGATTGATGTTTTCTGATCGCTGTTTGAGTTCTACTGAAGAGACAGTGTGTGATGTTCAAGCAAATAGGTTGAGTGTTTTAGGTTACACGGACCTTTGTTTTCCTTGGGAAGTAAAGTTATCATAGAGCCATTTTTGGTTATACAAGGGGCTGCTTTGGGAAGTACATTGTTGCTGGGTCATCCAGCGAGGTGGCAGAACAGAATCTCAGTTCATACGGGAGTAGGAGGTATTACTGTTGGGGTGCCTGGGGTTTTCGTCCCGTACGAGGAAATATATGAGATTAAAAGGGATAAGAATAAGGGATCGGGAGTCGATAAAGGTTTACAGATTGATACTGAACATGTTTCTGAGGGGAAGAAGTTTTATAAAATTATTTTATCAGAAGAAGTGGTTTTGGACCCAGGTATGGTTGCTCTGGTGAAAGTTCAGGTGAAAGACATGAAAATGCCCAGACAGGTGTGTGTGAGTGAGGGTAGCGAGAACCTCAAGGGTGTAGTGAGTACTGTTTCTATAATTAATGTGTCCAATACAGGGGTTCTTGTGTAGAATTACTAAACTGTAACGATTCAGTTACGAGATGTCAGAAGGATACTTAAGTTGTAGATTTTGGAGACTGGGTTGATGATGATAATTCAGTTGCTGCTGTAGGGGACAACAATGAATTTCCAGAGGCAGAATTGCAAGTTAGGAGACAAGTTTTTCAAGAACATTTAGCTAATGCTGATTATAAAGAATATATAGAGGGGGTTAGGTGATGTGCTGGCCCAGTTTGCAGATATTGCTGCTATTAAAGGGGATAAGTTGGAGTTAACTAATGTGCTAAAACACAAGGTATATTTGGAGGGTAAGTCTATGCCTATTTTCGTCCCTTCGTATAGATTCCTTTTAAGATTAGGTAACAGGTAGAGCAAGAGGTTAATAAGTGGAAAGAGGAAGGCATAATGAGGCCTAGTTCCTCACTTTTTAATTTTCCATTGTTGGCAGTGCCTAAGAAGGATGGCTTGGGCCGCTTGTGCATGGATTTCCGTAAGTTGAATGAGAAAACCATTCCTGACAGGTATCCTGTGGTGTGTCTGCCGGAATTGTTTGGTTCTTCAGTTGATCTTATGCAGGGGTTTTTTCAAGTTCCTCTTAGTGAGGAGAGTCACAAGATTGCTGCCTTCTCTTTGCTGAAGGGGCATTATGAGTTTAGGAGAATTCCTTTTGGTTTATCAGGTAGCCCTATGACTTTTACGAGATTAGTAAACACAGTTTTGCATGGATTGTTAGGGAAGTTCATTTTTGTGTATATGAATGATATCTTGATTGCCAGTGATTCTGTAGAGGAACATCTAGAGGTACTTAGGGAGGTTCTTTGGAGGCTTAGATCGGCAGGTTTGAAAATCAGACTAGCCAAGTGTGATTTTCTGAAGAAGCAGATAGTATATTTGGGTCATGTTTTTTCTAAGGAAGGTGTCAGGGTAAATGGGGATAATGTTAGGGCAATCATGGACTTTCCTACTCCTAGGAATAAGAAACGGATTCGTTCTTCCTTAGGTATGGCTGGATTTTCCCGTAGATTTGTGAAAGGTTTTTCCACACAGTCGTCTCCTTTGACAGAAGTGTTGAGGGATGACGTGCAGTTTGTTTGAGGTGAGGGGCAACAGTTGGCCTTTCAGAAAATTAGAGGCTTTAATGAGTCCCACGGTGCTGAAGTTTCCAGACTTCGAGCAACCATTCATATTGGTGACAGATGCCAGCCACGATGGCATAGTAGCCTGCCTTATGCAGAGATTTGATGGTAATTTGCTTCCTATCGCGTTTTACAGTGGGAATTTTAAGCCACGCGCTAGTAATGAGAGGTCTATGTCCACTACTGGCAAAGAGGCATTTGCAATAGTGTCTAGTCTGGTTCATCTTAAGATGTTATTGATAGGCAACAAAGTTGAGGTTCTTGTAGATCATAAACCAGATCTTTCCCCTAAGATATCTAGGTGATTTTTGACAATTATGGATTTTGATGCCAAGCTTAAGCATATAGAAGGCAGGCACAATGTTATAGCTGATGCCCTTAGCAGAAGTTTTTACGATACGGAGGGTTCTCATGTTTGTTGTATATCTGGTTATTGCATAGACTGGGATATTAGTTTAGTGGAGGCTAAACAAGATGAGGATGAAGTTTTAGCATATACAAAGGCATTTCTCAGAGGGGAATTGTTTATAATGGGTTATAGGTTGCCTTTTGCTGGTCTAGAGTTAGACGGTAATTTGTTAATTAGGAAAATTAAGTATAAGCTGAGGTGTAGTGATAATAAAAGAGATACAGCACAGATAGTTGTCCCAAAGAGCCTAGTATATAGGGTTTTGGATATTATTCATTGTATGTTTGTTAGTCCACATTTGGGTGTTGAGAAAACACATCAAAACGTACGGGGTCAATTCTTTTGGAAAAACATGCTCGCACCAGTGGAGAATTTTGTGAGGGGATGTTCAGTTTGTAATGCATGCAAGCCAATGAGGGTTACTTCTTATAAATTGGGTTCATTTCCTATCCCCTGTTGACCTTTCCAACAGATTCACATGGACATTCTGTCCAATTTCTGTAAGTCTAGTTATGGCCACAGACGTTTGTTGGCTATTGTGGATGTATTAACTAGGTTTTTTTGCAGAGGTTTTACCTTTGAATCATAAGACGGCGGAAGAAATTGTGATTGCATTTTTCAATGGGCATGTTTGTCATTATGGGGTTACTGAGGTACTTATTAGAGATAATGGAAGAGAATATGTGAATAAGATGATAGAGTGTCTTGTGGAGAAAATGGGAATTCGGAAAGTAACTGATGCTCTCAGAGTCACTGTAGGGGGTACTAATGTGAATTGTGTTCGGTATGTCGCACAGGTCCGGCATAGCATTAATAATATGGTTAGCGATACCATTGTGATGTCTCCCGCTGAGGCGATGTTTGGTTATCCTGCGCAAGGCACATTCAATTTGTTATCTATTCCGTCTGGCTGTGATGATATGATTAGATCATTGGTCTCTACGGCTAACAAGAGGTACGTGCGTCTTGCTAGGACTCTTGAGTTGAAGATGCAGGATGTGGTTAACAGGAGCAATTCTAAGTCAGATAATGTTAAAGTGGCTGTTGGTAACAGGGTTTCTGCGAAAATAAATGTCAGAAATCAGTTGAATTATAAATTAGGGCCTAAGTTTGAGGGTCCATTTCCGGGTGTGGAAATAAAGAAAGAGAATAGGTTTGTTGTTCGAGATGAAAAAACGGGATTGTCTAGGTTGACACATATATCTAAGATCAAAAGGACAGCATAAAGGGGAACTTATGGGTTAGTTTCTTTTTTTCTCTCTTCTTTTTATTAAGTACTTTTATTCTCTTTTTATTTATTTATTATTTTCTTTTTTTTGCTGCTTTCCAAGGAATGCAATTTGGGGGTTTTGAACATAGGAGGATGGTTGTCCATAAATTTTTATCGATTTTGGTTGTTTAATTTTAGTTTGTTTTGTTGTTTTCCTTATTTCTGCTCTAGTGCAGTAGTTCAGCGTAATTAGTTGTTGGAATTTTAGCAATGCCGAGGTCATCTATGTTAAAAGAGGCGCAGGGAGACCGTAGAGTTCTGCGGGCATATTAGCGGTGTTATGTGCACTTTATGATGTATCGACCCGTTGGTGGGTTCTGTGATTTGGGTTGTAGTCATATCTTTTTGTTTTGGTTGGGGGTCTGGTTAGTTATAGGCTTCTTTTCTTGTTTTTATTTTAGGTGCTGAAATTCTGTTTGCTCGTAGCCCTTGGGGTGGCTGTCTATGCCAAGGCAAAAGTGCTGTGGTTAATTTTTTTCATAATGGGCGTTATGGTCTTACATAGTGTTATGGTGATTTATGGTTTTGTGGCTTTATGAGATTACATTTCACATTTTGGTTTCTTGGTCTTTTGAGGTGTTAGAGTCATTTTAATGGTTTAGTGGTCATATAATATATTTGATTTTTTTATTACAAGTGACTTTTAGTAATTACAGGGGCGCTAGCTAGTATGTCAGCTGCAAGCTTAGTAAGGGTTGAACAAGTGGCATCGGAATTAGCTATACAGGGTAAATCATTGACTGCATTACGAGACAGTAATAATAAAATATGAGGTGGGTTTTGTGAAACTGAGGACATCTTTGAATGGATTGCTGGTTACTGTTGATGGTGTTCAGGGAGACTTAGATGTTTCGATTGTTTTTTCCTCTTGTCACACTACCTTACTTAATGTTGAGAAAGAAGCAGAGTCTTTATTAACAGAAATATAAACTCAGGTTCAAGCAGTTATTGCTACTTCTAAGGGCTTATTTTTGGGGACATTTTACCATTGGGCGTTCTAGAATCTGCTTTGAAGAAGGCAGCATATCCTTACAATTCACAAATAATTTTCACTGAGGGGGATTTGTATTGTAATTATGGGATTAGGTTTGCTTGTGGAGGTTCCTGTTAGTAATAAGAAAGCTTTTCATGGTATTATTAATCCAGCCTTTTCCAAGTAATTTTAATGATGCGATGGTGACATGGGATGGAATAGACACTATGTATATTTTAGAAGATCATTATCAGTCCTCTGCCATTAACTATGAGTCAAGGTGTACTTTAGTTCACGACAGATAGGATTTTTGTACTTAAGAATTTCAACTTGTTAGGATGCGAACTGTCACTTGTTCATAATCAGACACCATCAGACTGTGACTTTACAAAGTTCCCATTGGAATACCACGTGACCTCTACGAAGACTCTCATGGCAATTTATTGTGCAAGCTGCCATATCTCCACCCTGTGCAACAACACCTCAGATACGTTCTGGCTGAAAGGATCCTGCCTCTTCGATGCATCCTGTCACTTGGTTACACCGAACTTTATGGAGCTGAGTAGGATGGTGTACAACTCGAGCACCCATATCTTCCTGCGTCACCTTCATGGAGAACACTGTGTTATCCCTGTGCCTTCTCCTAGAGGCGACATAACCACGATTCCTCCACTTCCTCCACAGCCCAAAGACGACTTCTTCTTTGTTCCTGAACACTACATACACTCATCCATTTTGTTATTGATGGCGGTCTTAGTCGCTATGCTGTGTGTGGTGTGATGGGTAAAATGCCTAACAATGCGGCAAAAAGAAGCCAGCCCTGAGTGTTGCTGTTCAGATGGTTCTTGAGTCGGCCGAGTAGAACTCGTTATTTCTCTCGTGCCGAGGTCGGCATGGGAGGTGGCTGAGCTTCTGCAAAGCATGAAGCATATTATATTATGCCCTTTTCTTAGTTAAGCATTTTTGATTGGTTGGAGATATTTTGGGTGAGTGAAAACTCGAATCAATGCCTACATAGATTGATGACCAGTGCCTAAGTGTTTGCGAGTCAGTGTTGAGGAAGTCTGTGGTCAGCTTCCTTTCCCATGGAGACAAAGTGCATGGCTCCTAACTACATCAGAATGTTCCGACGACCGGAAGTTGTTGGGTTCCGGTCAGTAGTTCGTTCATGAGGTCGCTCTGATGGGTGGAACATAGGAAGTGTAGATTTCACGTTTTGGGTACAGGTTTTTCATTTGGGTGCAGTGATTTTCTAGGAAAAGTCACACTCCAGTGAAAGTGTTTACGAACTGCCAGTGCGGTGAGCTGAAACTTTGATTTTCAAAGCCCAAATGGGCTTTATAATTTTTTTTTAACCTGTACTGTTCCTTCCATATGTAATCCTTGCTTTGATTATCTTTTGTTTTTTTATTCCCATTTTGATTTTTATGACATTTGGCTTTTATTACATTTTTTGAATTTTATTGCCATGTTTTTTTATGTGTGGTTTTGGGTCCGTAATATGGGTGAGATCCCACATCTGTTTTTCCCTGTGCCTGCTTTAAAAAGTTGTTTTTTCCCTTTATTTCCTCAGATGTTTTGATTAGAGGTTAAATAAATGGAAGAGGATTTGACATACCGTGACTTCGGTCATGTTAGACGTTTTTGACTCTTAAAATTAATTAATTAAAGTTAGCAGCACTATGTTGTATATCAGTTGGACTTGTTTTTGGGTTGCGATTTCTGGGATATAAGCTTGTCCTTTCCCCATTACATCTTTAATTCATTCCGAACCATTTGCCACGTTAGACTCTTGAATAAACAGTATTTTTATAGACATGATTTTGCTGTTAATCCTTGACTCGCGTAGTTGGTTGGAGAGAGAGAGAGAGAGAGAGAGAGAGAGAGAGAGAGAGAGAGAGAGAGAGAGAGAGAGAGAGAGAGAGAGAGAGAGGGTGTGTGGGAGATAAAGTAAGGGAGTTAAGTGGCAGCTTGGTCTCACACTGACAAACGCTACCGTGATACCTCTTGAGGTAAGAGCTAACGACCTTATCTAGGCCGTAATATATATGTATATATATATATATATATATATATATATATATATATATATATATATATATATATATATATATATATATATATATATACGAGTATATATATGTATATATAGCATAAGTTTTAGCAAACAAAAAAACTTTAATATTATTCAGGGCATATATAAATTAGACCCTTATTCCTTCACATTGTTTCATAACAGTACAAATTCAGAGAAAGGTTTTAAATGACTTATCACCAAATCGTTGGATATTTCTCTCTTTTAACTTTTC
>JANJGK010000020.1:47511140-47523640 GCA_039081455.1 Macrobrachium rosenbergii | reverse complement strand
ATTGACAAATATTAAAATACACAATATGAATTACATTAAAACAAGCAAAGTTAAAAATATGAATAAGGGCCAACCGTTGAGTATGGAGGAGAGGAAGGACTGACCAAAAACTGTAAACAGTTCACGAGGGATAAAGAGGTGTAGACGTGGAATGGGTGTTCAGTGTGGGGACCAGTTTTTTAATAAATAATGATTCATTAATTGTTAAAAGTCTGTGATTAGAGGCTCTGCCCAAAACCTTAAAGTCTTTGTACTGAATAGAATGTTTGCATTTATCGGCATGATCCCTTATGTTGGAAAATTCGGGATTTGAAAGTTTAGTGCCAGTTCTATAACTGACAGCTCTATGACTGTCGATTCAGACTTTAAGTAACCTGTATGTCGATCCAATATAGGTTCCTCGACTACATCGAGGGCAAGTAAACTTATAAATAACACAAGAGGTCATTAAAGGATTCAAACGGTCTTTGAACCTGAAAAGGCTACCGATATTCAGTGGGTTTAAAGGTATAATTTTGATTTTCACGGCAGGGAGATGACGGGATATTAGAGATTGGAGTTTTTTATAAAAGACTGTGTCGTGAATAAAAGGAAGGCTGGAATAGAAAGGTAGTTTAGGAACGTGAGGAGTAGGATGACGTGGAACAAAAATATTATTTAAAAATTTGGAGACATGTTTAAAGAACAAGTGGGTGGGAAAGCAGTTGCTGTTAAAGTATTTTTGCAGGAACGTGATTTCATTGTGGAAAGCTTGCCAACCAGAGGATAAAGCAAAGGCTCGGTGAAGCATGGTTAATATGGAATTAATCTTAAAATCAAAAGAACAAAAACTATAAAAATTTGTACCAAGACCAGTAAATGTCTTTTTTCTAAAAACAGAAGTAGAGAAGCCCTGACGGGAACGTATTATTAAAATATCTAAAAAATGCAACTGGTTGTTAGTCTCGTGTTCAATCGTAAATTTAATATTAGGATTAAATGAATTAATGAAAGCTAAACACCTCTCGGCGTCAAACTGACTTCTAAAAAGTGAAAATGTGTCGCCCACATACCGCTTATAAAATAGTGGATGGTCACTAAGGGGACAAGTATCAAGCATGTGCTCTTCCAGCGAGCACATGAAGATACCGGCGAAGATGGGTCCAAGTGGAGAGCTCATAGCCATACCATCAATTTGTGAGTAAGAACAACCATTAAAAACAAAAACGGTGTCCCGCACCGCTAGATCTAAAAGTTTCTTGAAATCGTTCTTGCAGAACCCTTTAAAACGAGACTCATCCATAGGAAAAAGCTTATGTAAAATAATATCGATGGTCTGTTGTACAGGTACATCCGTAAATAAAGACTCGACATCGAAGCTTACCATAACAAGATCCGAGTTCTGAGCAAGAATAGTATTTTTGAACTCATATGAATTCTTAAGGCTGTAAGGATTTTCAGCCAAGGGGGCAAGCATGGAAACTAGATATTTTGCTAGTTTGTAATTAGCGTTATTATAAGACGCTAAGATAGGGCGGATAGGAACATCACCTTTGTGGGCCTTTGGTAGGCCGTACACTGAACCATAGGATGACCCTGAGCTGTATAGGGACTGATAAGTGTTCTCAGTGATAATGTGTTTGTGTCTGTGTGTGTGTGTTAAACCCTTACACGAAGGACTATGTTCTCCTACCTGCAGAAGTTGGCATTCGTGACCAAAGAACAGCATCCCTCTCTCTTTTGCCAGCGCTACTTCCCTCTCTCTCTCTCTCTCTCTCTCTCTCTCTCTCTCTCTCTCTCTCTCTCTCTCTCTCAAGCGCTCTCATGAATTCTAAGAAAACCTACATCTAATCTAATGTTTATAAATCAAACCTGGTATACAAAAATAAACTTTGTTCCTCAAACTCAACATAAGACCGGTTAAATGACTGATAAGCTAATAGCAGATTATTAAACCACTACTTCATCAGATTATTAAACCACCATTTCAAAGATTATTAAAACATAAGGGAACCAAATCCCTATTCCCCAGTCCTTCACTAAATACTCCATATTACCTCAAAGGGTTTGAGTTATTAATTCTAATTAAGACAGATGTCTAACCAGCCTCCATGCTTTTGCGCATTTGTGCATGGCTTATCCATGATACATCTGTAGAACAAAGAAATACCTCTCATTAAAACCAGAATCAAAATAACCTGGGATATTTCATACAACACCACAAAACATGTTAAAGAAAATGCGTAGACAATAAACAAAACTCAGACATAAAAAATTATAAAAGACACGGCAGGTTACTGAATGCTGACTTACCCTCTCAACAAGTAATTGGAGCTTGGAATTTCACTGTCTATTCTAATCAGCTCCCTCAACAGCAATGAGACGTGTTTCACAAAAAATCTCCCACTTCCCTTATCGGTCACTCCCAATAGATACAAACGAACATACACCACTGCCGTGGCACAACCATAATCTGGATTTCTAACCGGATTAAAGCTTGTAGAAGATTCCATGCTGACACTACTTCCGCTCCATGTGTCACTGCGTCCAAAGCACTTCCAATCAGGTGGCCAATGCTGAATTGCTCTGAATGTGCTAAATCCGAAAACGACCAAGCATTCACTCCCGCACTGCATGACCTCTGCACTGAATGACACATTATCATGTTTATTATATATATATATATATATATATATATATATATATATATATATATATATATATATATATATATATATATATATATATATATATATATACAGAGTGGTTGCTACGCCTTTCAACACAATGGTAGTTTACTAGCAGAATGATGAAAAATATAAAAATAAGTATTTGACAGATGACATATAGATATCATTGAGGACGGCGATTATAAGGAACAGATGCACCTGGAATCCAACACTGTTGAAGAATTAGCGGACCTACTAAAGCAAAGGTAAATTTTTAGAGCTTTTACAAAGGATTAGGCCCAACTGGCTCTAAAGCAGGGAGGAGTCAAAGGATTATACAGAGGAAGAGACCAACCACCAAATATTACCTTGGAATGAATAAGCTGACTGCATAATCATAAAAGTACAACACATTTTCTCCTTTTAGTAAAAAATAAAAATATTGCAAATAAACATAAAAAAAACTATTAAATATACAGATACATAGAAGACATAAGGTAACTAATTAGTAATTAAGTTAGTGACTTTATCTTTGAGGTCATTCTTGAACACTTTACTAATACAGGGGTCAAAATAATACATGCCAGAGCTAAGGTTGAAATTACAGCTGGAAGTTAGCTGTATAATTGCAGATCATAAAAGAGTTCATGAAGAGAAATCTTTCGATCTGGCAGTCACTGAATTGTCTGTCCAATTGATCCTGTGTGAGTTTTCACTTAAATGAATGAATATTGTATTAGATGTTTGCCCAGTTTTGACAAATACTTATGCTTCTTAATTCTCACTTCTAAATCCTTACTTGATTGACCTATATACAAAAAAGAAGAGCAGTCCAAGCATGGAATTTTATATATTAGGTTGTTGCTTTCCTTAGGGTGAATTTTTATTAACAATCCTTTTAGTGTGTTATAGCAAAAAAACTAGGTCGATATTAAAAGATTTTAACAATGATTCTATGGTTTCAAAACCACTAAAATAAGGAACTAAGAATGTTCTTAGGGGTTTCTTTCGCCATGTTACTTTCACTATAAAACTTTTTGCTGGCTTTATTATAGCAAATATCTAGTATATGTGAAGGATAACATATATCTGTCCCTATTTTTCTTATGTATTCCATTTCTTGATCCAAACACTAGGAACTGACAATGTGCAAAGCTCATAAAAACATAGAACAAAAAATGGATATTTTGATATTAAGGAGGTGGGCTGAACAGAAATGGACATAAGTTAAGTTGTTGGTTGGTTTCCTATAAATACTGAATTTGCATTCAAATAGTTCTCTATGTATTAAAATATCTAAGAAAGGGAAGCAATTGTCTTTTTCTAATTCTAAAGGAAATTTAATGAATAGTACCTGGTTATTCTAATGAATTTTAAAGTAAATTTAATGAATGGTACCTGGTTATTCAAATTAGAGAGTAAATCATCTACATCAATACCTGTAGGCAAAACAGCTAAAATATCGTCAACATATCTATACCACTTTAAAGGAGTATAAACAATATTAGGTAAATATCGTTTTTCAAAAAAAAATCCATATACAAATTTGAGAGGAGTGGGGATAAAGGGGTGACCATTGCCATACCAAATATTTTTTGGTATAATTCACCATTGAATATAAACTTAATCGCAAATGCACAGCCTAGTGAGTGGAATAATGTAACTTACAGGTAGAGGTAATTCATGATGGATTAGTTCGCTACTATGATACTCTAAAATTGAATCTATAGGGACTCTAGTAAAAAGAGAACAAACATCAGAACTAACAAATCTATCACTGGGGCAAAAAGTTATTTTGTTTTACTTGTAAACTAAATCTAGTGAATTGTATATGTGAAAATCGGAGATAGTTCCAAGAAATGGGGACAAGAGCTTAGTAATATATTTTGAAAGTTTATATGGCACCGAGCCAACAGTACTGATGATAGGTTGCAAAGGATTATTTTCTTTGTGCGATTTTACTGATTCGTACACAGTTCTTCATTGGATGGGTCGATATCGTACTCGACTAGCACTCTCCTAGGCCCGCGTTCGATTCTCCTGCCGGCCAATGAAGAAATAGAGGAATTTATTTCTGGTGATAGAAATTCATTTCTCGGTATAATGTGGTTCGGATTCCACAATAAGCTGTAAGTCCCGTTGCTGGGTAACCAATTGGTTCTTAGCCACGTAAAATAAGTCTAATTCTTCTGGCCAGCCCTAGGAGAGCTGTTAATCAGCTCAGTGGTCTGGTTAAACTAAGGTATACATAACTGATCCGTACAAGTAAGGTAACGAGGGAAATTTTTGCTTCGTGTCACTTGTCTTTATTCATACACATTCGGTACGTTCCATATCTTCGTGAATCAGTTATCCATAATGAGGGTCACGTTTACTTCCGCTATCCTGATTCCTCTTTTGAGATGCGTAGTCACTACCCTCTCCAAGTGTGTATGTGCATGCGCGTGTGATGGTGTGTGTGTGTGTGTGTGTAGAAATGCCTTAGCTTTATTGTTCACACACACTGTCTACCAAATGAGTCCTCATTAAACAGACTGTACTTTTCGACAATTGCTAAGTATCTGGGCGTGACTTGCTAGACCAGTGGTTCCCAAACTATCTTACCTGACGCACCCTTTTTGCTTCCAGTAGACTCCTCTCTTTTTTTTTATATGAAATGATTCTTACATTTATTTCTTAGCATTGTACAGGAAAACAGATTTCTGTTTGTATTACATTTTAATAATGAAAGCCACTCAAACAAATAATAGTACATTCCAGTAACTAAAAACGAAACATTTGGTTCAAAGTGAGCGAAAAAAAGTTTGAACATTAGCAAATTGGCAAAATTGAGTTGCAATTTTAAGAATAGATAATTTGAAAACATGGCATATAATATTTGGAAATACTTATGAGACTAAGGCACAATTTCTGGTCAAATTTAGTGAGATGGATGCTGCTGCTTCTTCCTCACAAGATCAGAAATTCTAGGATTGAAGGATGACAGCGCACAACGCAAGTCATTTCCTACATCAAGTCGGTTGCGCTGTTTTGTTTTCAGAACAACAAGAGCTGAAAATCCTGCTTCACAAAGATAAGTAGAAGAAAAGGGAAGAATCACACGAAGTGCTTCTTCACCTACTTTTGGGTACATGGGGAGATATTTCACCCAAAACTCTTCTAACTTCATTGTTTCAAAGTCCCTTTTTGCGCTCGAGTCACATTTCAAATCGATGGCTTCCTCTTGCAGTGATTCCAGTAGCAACTCCACATCAGTGTTAAATGGATTCTGCACTAATGTCCAAAGAGAATTCTCCATTGAGACATCTGGAAAATAGTGTATAAATTCCTCAGCAAGGGAATCCAGATGTGATAAAACCTCTTTTGTCACTTCATACTGCTCAATTTTTCTCTTCTCAGACAAGAGCTCATTCAGGTGTGAGAACGATGAAAAGTTCCCAACTTGTACTTTTCTTTTCCAAAGATGAATTTTTTCTGTGAAAGCTCTGATTACATCAGAGTGTGCAATGATGTTTGTGTTTCTTCCTTGTAACTTCAAATTGAGGTTGTTGATAGCCTCAAAAAAGTCCACAAGGTATGCTAGTGAGAGCTGTAAGTCTTCCTCTCTGAATGCTTCATACAGTTTGTCTTGTTTCTGCTTCTGCAAGAAAATTTCCACTTCATCCTTGAGCTTGTAAAGACGACTCAGCATGTTTCCCTTGGAAAGCCTGCGGACTTCAGTGTGAAACAGGAGAGTCTTGTAATCAGTGCCCAAATCTGAGCAAAGAGCTGCGAAAAGCCTAGAATTCAAAGAGCTATTCTTTACCTAATTCACCACTTTTATTGCCAAATTCAGTGAACTGCGTAGATTACCTGGCAGAGTTTTGCTTGCTAATGATTGTCTGTGGATAACACAGTGAGTCCCAGTTACAGCAGGATTTTTTTCTTTCACCAGTTTCACAAATCCAGAGCGAGATCCAGTCATTGCTGGGGCACTATCAGTACAAACACCGACTAATTTTTCCCATGAAAGACCGTACTCATGGAAAAACTCATGCACCTTTGAAAAAACATCGATGGCCTTTGCTGTTGTCTCCAGTGCTGCTGAGAAAAGAATTTCTTCTTTCACAGTTCCTTCATCCACGAATCGAGAATAAACAAGCAGCTGGCAGAGGTGAGCAACATCAGTACTTTCATCGCACTGTATTGCAAAGAAGTGAGATGCTTTTATTTTGTCCAAAATTTGTTCTTTTATGTCTTCTGGAAGTTCATCAATGCGACGCTTCACTGTGTTATCCGATAAGGAAATCTTTGATAACTTTCTTTGGGTTTCTTCCCCAAGCACAGTATTTGCAGCTCTCAAAAGGCAGGGCTTTACAAGAGTCTCCCCCACAGAGTGAGGCTTCTTTGCTTTTGCAATAAGTAGTGACAGCTCGTAAGATGCTTCCACTAGTTTCCACGTTTCTTGATGAAAAACACTGCTTGAGTCCAGCTTCATATGATTCAGCTCATGCAGTTTGGCTGTGAAGAACTCCTTTGGCTTTTCTTTTAATGCTTTGTGGTTTGTGCTCAAATGTCACTCCAGACACCCAGGTCTTAAGGCGTCATTGCTGAGGACTGTATGGCATATGACACACTGAGGGAGATGAATTCCATTCCTCTCTGTAACAGTGAAGCCATACTTGATATATTCATCTGAATACTTTCTTTTCTTTGCTCCAGACATTTCTGCAAAGTGAAAATAGCAACAAATTTATAATCTGCACCATGGAACAACCAAGTAGTTATATAACATACCGTATTCGTATTGGCATGCACCACACCACACATTCATATAACATAGGTCACACAACTGGAAATCATAAATCTGTAAAATACCACAAATATTCAGCACACAACGTGGTTTATATCTTAACAATAATGACAATGAGAACAGCAGCGGAAAATACAACGAGAAGAAGCAAACGAAGTAAAACTACATGCACGAAAATGCTCAGTTATACAACTGAGGGACTCGTCACAAACTCCCAATACTCCATCCCGTCAACCCGAGCACATATTCCCCTTGTCCACGGTAGGGATTTATTTCACTCTTCAATCCATATGTGATTATGGAGTGTTATTGTGATTTCATATGTGATATTACAATGGCTGTTCTGCTGCGCATAATTGTGTCAACGTTTTCAGCACGTTCTTACATCATACCTGAAATGTTTGTTTGTGTGTATCGATGGTTGTTGTCAGTTGCGTATCGATGGTTGTTGTAGCAGTGGTCAACTGAAATTGCATGTGTTTTTATGTGTAGTATATGATATGGTGAACGGGGACGATGTGGGCGTGTATGAGTGACATTGTAACCTTGACGATTTGCAAGGGTAGAACGATGCAGTATGGAATGTCTTGTTGATTGTGTGAAATACTCGTTGTTATCGAAAGTGTGAAAGGTGAATAATACGCTGTGAGTTTTGTATGCTAGTTTGAATGGGTGGGCGTCAGTTGGTTGGTATCAGTGACGTGTCCAAAACGTGTAAAGAGAACTAGCTTAATAGAAAACGGGTTGGAGTGACTGCTATAATTATACTTTGCATGTATGTAATGACAGATATTTGTTCTTTTAATGATTTTATTATTCTATTAAACAAGTAATTTCGAGCAGATGACTTCACGCCCCCCTTGTATCGTCCTCACGCCCCCCTAGTGGGGCCCGCCCCCCAGTTTGGGAACCACTGTAGCTAGACGAATGTTCCCTTCACTATTTGGAAAATGTTGCTTATGTATAAGTTGCTTTTTTTGTAGTAATTCCTTTAGAAGTATAGAAGCTCAATTGTAGTTTTTTTTATTTACACTGTCTTACTATCATGTATTTGTGAGACAAAGCAGGGTGGAACATAGAACATAAAATTAGGTGTTTCAGTCTTGTATCGATATCATAAATTAAATGAGAAAATTGTATATTTTGAGTTTGGTAACTGATGATTGTATTAACTAGATAAGATATGCGATTATGTCAAGAGCATGACAAAGCAATTCAATCACCATGAAAGGTTATTTAGAAATTCTAACAAACTTATCTTCGTTTTTACAAGGTAAGTGTTAAAGAAAGTTGACGAGACTAACAACACTCCTTTTTTATTTATTTATTTATTTTTTTGGTTCGACCATTAATAACAGTTTTGTTTTGACATCGACACTAGGAAAGTTGTAAACATTTTATGATTGTTTTTACTAGTAATATTCACAGGTAATATTTGTAGAGCGATGGTAATTATTTTATGCTATATTGTATAAACTGGAGTTGACTACCAGTTGAGAGTTTGACTTCCATTGAAAAACTACTGATACAGTTTTATTTTTCTTGCCTCTTATCCTTGTAATAGTCAAGATAAAATGTAAGGATAACTGACTTTTTTTGAAATAACAATGGCAATGTTAACGATTAATTTTCTGACATAATTATCCTTACTTACATTGGAGCAGATTTGAATCATACTACAACGTCGCAGTCTTTTACTTTCTTCATAGCTATAAAAATTCCACCAAACTTTTTTCACCTACTCTGTGATGATAATATGATTCACGTACGTAGATTTTGATTAGGGGAATTAAATAAATGAAAAAAAAGATATTACCTGGATAATCTTCAGGCGAAGGGAGCAAAGCGTCTTGTCATAACGAATACACAAGCCACTGGTTAGTTCTGTGCTGAAATTATCTAAAAGTTTTGGAGTTTTCCCTGAAAGTGTTTCGGAATCCTTCCTTCTCCAGCTCCTGGAAGGAGTAGAGAAATGTCATTCATGCATGCGTCCAACGCCATATCTAAGTAACACAAACTTTAAAGTCTCCAGAAACAAAATCGGATACCATTCAAATTGTCTTCAGAGACAGGATGTTATTCTGAATTCGAAAAGCTGATTAAAAGAAGGTAAAGTATTTACAAATGAATTCAGTGAACAATTGTATATCCAAGAAAGTATGAACTAAATCGCAGAACAGTATAGAGTCAAAGTTCCAGCCTTAGGCCATTTATAAGGCGGCAATATTTTTATTACCATCATATTTGGGACGCAAGTTCTCCACTCGAGACAAGCACGGAAAGGAATCAAGAGGAGAGGAGGACCATGGAATGGACACTTTCAAGACCTTTCACGAGAGAGAGAGAGAGAGAGAGAGAGAGAGAGAGAGAGAGAGAGAGAGAGAGAGAGAGAGAGAGATTTGTAGTGCCAGAATTACCATTTGGATCAACAAATATGTGAAATCTCATAAGAATCCAGAGGACTTCTCCCCTTCTCGGAATCCTTCTGTCTCCTGTTCCTGGAAGCATGAGACAATGCTTTCGCTCACGCGGCTAATAAGTTCCGAGATCCTTCAAATCGTCTTCAGAAAAGGATTGTATTTATTCCAAAACCTGGATAAAAGGAAGGGAAAGAGTTACCATATAATGACAGTGAACAATTTTACAAATAAAATGCGGACCACTTCGCGGAAGCGATCTTGGTTGAAGCAATGCTGAAATGATCTCAAATCTTCGGCGTTTTCTCTGAAAGTGTTTCGGAATCCTTCGATTTCCATCTCTTACAAGCACGAGAGAGAACCCATTCACGCATGCGCCCAACACTATAGCTCAGTAACTCCAACTCCAAAGTCTCCAGAAACTAGCTCTTAGATCCTTCAAATCATCTTGAAACCTTCCTAGATGGGATGCCTCATTCGAAACGCAGGTAAAGAAATATCGATATTTTATCAAAGTCAGGATGAGACTTATTCTCTCCAAATCAGGAAATAATGGGATCAAGTGTGAAGGACTCCAAGGCTCCCTAGGGATGCCATCCCTTAAGGGCACCCTTGATTGGGGAAGATTCTCCTCAGAGGCTACTTCCCAGGAGGGAGGCAGGTTTCCTGCCAGACTAGGGAAGCTGGCCTGAGGAGGGCCTAAACCCCAAGGGTGAGTGGGTCCAAGGTACTCTAGGGAAGCCATCCCTTAAGGGCACCCGTGTTTGGGGAAATCCTCCTCAGAGGTGGCTTCCGTCGAAGGAGGCAGTTTCCTTGCCAGGTTAAGGAAGCGGGCATGGGGAGGGCCTAAACCCAAGGGTGAGGGGCCCGAAGGCACCCTAGGGGAGCCATCCCTTAAGGGTACCCTTGATTGAGGAAATCCTCCTCAGAGGCTACTTCCCAGGAGGGAGGCAGGTTTCCTGCCAGGCTAGCGAGGCTGGCCTGGAGAGGGCCTAAACCTCAGGGATGAGGGGCCCCAAGGTACCCTAGGGAAGCCAATCCTTAAGGGCACCCTTGATTGGGGAAATCCTCCTCAGAGGCGGATTCCCTGGAAGGAGGCAGGTTTCTTGCCAGGCTAGGGAAGCTGGCCTGGGGAGGGCCTAAACCCAAGGGTGAATAGCCCCAAGGAGCTGTAGGGAAGTCATCCTTTAAGGGCACCCTTGACTGGGAAAGATCCTCCTCAGAAACTGCTTCCCTGAATGGGGACAGGTTTCCTGCCAGGCTAGGAAAGTGATCCTGGGCAGGACCTAAACCTCAAGGATGAGGGGCATCAAGGCTCCCTTGGTAAGCCATCCCTTAAGGGCACCCTTGACTGGGGAAGGTCCTCCTCAGAGGCTGCTTTCTTTGAAGAAGGCAAGTTTCCTACCAGGTTAGGAAAGAGGGCCTGGAGAGGACCTAAACCCTAAGTGTAAGGGGGCCCACAAGGTGCTGAAATAAAGCCATCCCTTAAGGGCACCCTTAATGGGGAAAGATCCTCCTCAGAGGCTGCTTCCCTGGCGGGAGGCAGGTTTCTTACCAGGAAAGAGAAGTCAGCCTGCAGAGGGCCTAAGCTACAAGGGTGAGGGGCCCCGAGACTCCCTATGGAAGCCATCCCTTAAGGGCACCCTTAAAGGGAAAGATCCTCCTCAAAGGCTGTTTCCCTGGAAGGAGGCAGGTTTCTTGCCAGGATAGGGAAACGGGCCTGGGGAGGGCCTAAACCCCAAGAGTGATGGGCCCCAAGCACCCTAGGGAAGCCATCCCTTAAGGGTACCCTTAATGGGGAAAGATCCTCCTCAGGGACTACTTCCCAGGAGGGAGGCAGGTTTCCTGCCAGGCTAGGGAAGCAGGCCTGGGGAGGGCCTAAACCTCAAGGGTGAGGGGCCCCAAGGTATCCTAGGGAAGCGATTCCTTAGGGGCACCCTTGATTGCCTAAATTCTCCTCGGAGTCGGCTTCCCTGGAAGGAAGTAGGTTTCTTACCAGGCTAGGGAAGCAGGCCTGGGATTGGCCTAAACCCAAGGGTGAGGAGTCCCAAGGAGCCGTAGGGAATTCATCCTTTAAAGGCACCCTTGACTGGAAAAGACTCTCCTCAGAGGCTGCTTCCCTGAAGGGGGGCAGGTTTCCTGCCAGGCTAGGAAAGTTGGCCTGGGCAGGACCTAAACCCCAAGGATGAGGGGCATTAAGGCTCTCTAGGTAAGCCATCCCTTAAGGGCGCCCTTGACTGGGGAAGATCCTCCTCAGAGGCTGCTTTCCTGGAGGGAGGCAGGTTTTCTGCCTGGCTAGGAAAGAGGGCCTGGAGAGGGCCTAAACCCTATGTGTGGGAGGGTAGGGGCCACAAGATGCTGCCGAAAGGAAGCCTTTCCTTAAGGGCACCCTTAATGGGGAAAGATCCTCCTCAGAGGCTGTTGCCCTGGAGGGAGGCAGGTTTCCTACCAGGAAAGAGAAATCGGCCTGCAGAGAGCCTAAGCTACAAGGGTGAGGGGCATCAAGGCTCCCTAGGTAAGTCATCCCTTAAGGGCACCCTTGACTGGGGAAGGTCCTCCTCAGAGGCTGCTTTCCTAGAAGGAGGAAGGTTTCCTACCAGGTTAGGAAAGAGGACCTGGAGAGGCCCTAAACCCTAAGTGTAA
>JANJGK010000020.1:47493640-47506140 GCA_039081455.1 Macrobrachium rosenbergii | reverse complement strand
GCTGTGTCCAGCACAGCCAGGCTTAAAAGATTTTTAAAAAACGAACGGTTAAAACCACTAAAAACTGTGTCGGGTTCAGGAAAAAGCTTATTTAAAATGATATTAATAGTTTCCTCTACAGGTACATTGGTAAATAAGGATTCTACGTCAAAGCTGGTCATGAACAGGTCTGAATCTTGCAATAAAATCTTTTCTTTAAATTGACTGGAATTTTTTAAAGTGAAATTATTTGTAGTTAAAGGCTCAAGCAAGGGAACCAGAAATTTAGCCAGTTTGTAATTAGGGGCGTTGTATGACGCAAGGATAGGTCGCAAAGGAGTACCTTGTTTATGAATCTTTGGTAGCCCATAGAGGATACCGTAAGACGAGCCTGTGACAAACAATTCTTGATAAGTTTCATTATTAATAATATTTTCATTTTTCAGAGTTCTCAGGAAACGGTTAATTTTATCTTCCGTTTTGAAAATGTTGGAATAATCGGGAGATCCAATCATATGGAATTTGGAGGAATCATTAAGAATGACTTCCATTTTCGTAATATAATCCAGTTTATTCAACAACACAACTCCCTTACCTTTATCTGGTTTCGTGATTATGAGGTCTTCTTTCTGTGACAGTTCCTTTAGAATTTCAAAATCGGTCTTTTTAAAAAATGGGGTCCATTGGGTCTTTAGTTTTCTGAAAGTGTGATGTGACATCAAATAAGCGATTTTGTAGATCACCAAGGTGGACATCAAAAGGCAGCGATTTAAGTCTGTGAAAAATAGATTCTAACGGCAAAAAAAACTTGTAATAGTTAGGTTTAAAGTTAGGCAGGCAGAAATCCAAACCCAGAGAAAGGAGAAATTCTTCCCTCTTAGATAATACATAATTGGAAAAGTTAAAAACAGAGGTACGTTTTGTATGAAATTTGGGAATAGAAATGCCTAAGTTTTTTAGCTTCTTGTTATGACGTAGTTGTACATTGTCAATAAAATCCTGTATTGTTTTGTTAAAAAGGGTCTTAAAAATAATGCTATCTATAAGAGAGAGACTAGAGACAACCTCTGACCGGCAACTGTTAACGACACTTAAATGTTTATCAATAATCCTTTGTTTGCTAGTTATTTCAATATCCAGTAATTTCCTTGTAGTGTCCGAGTAAAACTGTGAAGAATATAGGGATGATTTATAAAGTTTAAACTTCACAAAATTAGGCACAATGCTATTTAAAGAACAGTACTGCAGAAATTCCAGATCAAGTTTTGCTTTTTCCAGTTTTCGGTAATGTCTTTCTAAATTTCTGCATTTCGCCAGTAAGTCAGCACCATAGCGTCGCCTGACGAGTTGATGAAAATGATCACACCCTCTCCATCTAATCCTCAGTAGAAACAGAAACACATAGAAGAAGCTTCGAAGTTCCATTGCAACAGAGCAGGCACGGTCCAGCAGAAAGAGGCCCAAGACACGCGTAGAGATCCAATCAACATCCAAACAGCGGTGGCCACAGCCAGGTATACATCAATGGGGAGGCGGACATAAAGACTTGCTAAAAAGGGTCAATTTATTCCCGACGTTTCGTAATGGCTTCATTACATTTTCGAGGGCTGTATAAAATAAATAACATAAATTACAAAAAGGGTACAAATTTAAATTTAAAAATTAAGCACAATGGATTACAAAATAAAAAAATTAAAAATAGAAGGGACAATTAAAAAGGACAACGTAAAAAACAAAACAAAATCTCTCTAAAAAATATACAATATAAAAAAAATATATATATAAAAAGTAAGAAGATATGGACCAACCTATTCAGTGGCAATGTTAAAACTAAACAGAAAACGAAAGACTAAGAGAGGTACAGTGTGCCGGCAGAGGTTTGGCTGTTTAACAAGGGGACGAGTCGTTTAATCATTAATGATTCCAAAATGGCCAATTCATGGCTGCTAGAGGCTCGCCCTAAAACAGAAAAATCCTTATTTTCAATTGAAGTTTTACATATTCTAGAGTGATTTCTGATATTCGAAAACTCTGGGTTTGTAATTTTACTGCCTGTCCTATAGCTTACTCCACGATGAGAGTCTATGCGTACCTTCAGAAGCCTCCTGGTGGATCCAATATAAGTTCCTAAATTACATTGAGGACACGTATAGCTATACACACACCCGGAGGACATATAAGGGCATAAACGATCTTTGTACTTAAATAAAGACCCGATGGTGAGAGGATTAACAGGTATCAGGTGGACCTTAATGGCTCCAAACTTACTTTGGATCTGTTGTGAAAAGTTTTTTCTAAAAGTATTATCAAATAAAAATGGAAATTTAGCATAAAAATTCAATTTAGGAACACTGTAAATTGTAGGTTTGAGGGAGAAGTACTTGTCTAGAAGCGTTCGAAGTATCTTAAAGACCAGTTCAGATGGGAAGCAGTTTTCCTTAAAATATTTACATAAAAAGGCGATCTCATCTTGGAATAGGTACCAATCAGAGGTTAGCGTTAGAGCCCTGTGGAGGAGAGTAAAAACAGAATTAATTTTAAAGTTAAAAGAACAAAAACTATAAAAATTTGACCCTAAGCCCGTAAACGTTCTTTTTCTAAAAATCGTGGTGTTAAAAATATTGTTTTTTCTAAGAACTAGGACGTCTAAAAAAGAAAGCTGATTTTCGTTTTCTTTTTCTAGGGTAAACTTAACATTATGATGTTGTAAATTTAGAAAATCAAGGAAGGAATCAGCATCAAAATTATGTCTAAAAAGGGCAAAGGTATCATCAACATACCTTACATAAAAAAGGGGGCGGCAGGCTAAGGGACAGTCATCTAAGAAGTGCTCCTCC
Organism: Macrobrachium rosenbergii; assembly: GCA_039081455.1. Classification (NCBI taxonomy): domain Eukaryota; kingdom Metazoa; phylum Arthropoda; class Malacostraca; order Decapoda; family Palaemonidae; genus Macrobrachium; species Macrobrachium rosenbergii. Next base: position 47,503,324 of record JANJGK010000020.1, on the reverse strand, counting down.
AGGGAGCACATGAAAATGTTGGCAAAAGTAGGACCGAGAGGACTTCCCATTGCCATGCCGTCAACCTGCTTGTATAACTTACCGTTAAAAATAAAGGCTGTGTCCAGCACAGCCAGGCTTAAAAGATTTTTAAAAAACGAACGGTTAAAACCACTAAAAACTGTGTCGGGTTCAGGAAAAAGCTTATTTAAAATGATATTAATAGTTTCCTCTACAGGTACATTGGTAAATAAGGATTCTACGTCAAAGCTGGTCATGAACAGGTCTGAATCTTGCAATAAAATCTTTTCTTTAAATTGACTGGAATTTCGAAGCTTCTTCTATGTGTTTCTGTTTCTACTGAGGATTAGATGGAGAGGGTGTGATCATTTTCATCAACTCGTCAGGCGACGCTATGGTGCTGACTTACTGGCGAAATGCAGAAATTTAGAAAGACATTACCGAAAACTGGAAAAAGCAAAACTTGATCTGGAATTTCTGCAGTACTGTTCTTTAAATAGCATTGTGCCTAATTTTGTGAAGTTTAAACTTTATAAATCATCCCTATATTCTTCACAGTTTTACTCGGACACTACAAGGAAATTACTGGATATTGAAATAACTAGCAAACAAAGGATTATTGATAAACATTTAAGTGTCGTTAACAGTTGCCGGTCAGAGGTTGTCTCTAGTCTCTCTCTTATAGATAGCATTATTTTTAAGACCCTTTTTAACAAAACAATACAGGATTTTATTGACAATGTACAACTACGTCATAACAAGAAGCTAAAAAACTTAGGCATTTCTATTCCCAAATTTCATACAAAACGTACCTCTGTTTTTAACTTTTCCAATTATGTATTATCTAAGAGGGAAGAATTTCTCCTTTCTCTGGGTTTGGATTTCTGCCTGCCTAACTTTAAACCTAACTATTACAAGTTTTTTTTGCCGTTAGAATCTATTTTTCACAGACTTAAATCGCTGCCTTTTGATGTCCACCTTGGTGATCTACAAAATCGCTTATTTGATCTGTCACATCACACTTTCAGAAAACTAAAGACCCAATGGACCCCATTTTTTAAAAAGACCGATTTTGAAATTCTAAAGGAACTGTCACAGAAAGAAGACCTCATAATCACGAAACCAGATAAAGGTAAGGGAGTTGTGTTGTTGAATAAACTGGATTATATTACGAAAATGGAAGTCATTCTTAATGATTCCTCCAAATTCCATATGATTGGATCTCCCGATTATTCCAACATTTTCAAAACGGAAGATAAAATTAACCGTTTCCTGAGAACTCTGAAAAATGAAAATATTATTAATAATGAAACTTATCAAGAATTGTTTGTCACAGGCTCGTCTTACGGTATCCTCTATGGGCTACCTAAGATTCATAAACAAGGTACTCCTTTGCGACCTATCCTTGCGTCATACAACGCCCCTAATTACAAACTGGCTAAATTTCTGGTTCCCTTGCTTGAGCCTTTAACTACAAATAATTTCACTTTAAAAAATTCCAGTCAATTTAAAGAAAAGATTTTATTGCAAGATTCAGACCTGTTCATGACCAGCTTTGACGTAGAATCCTTATTTACCAATGTACCTGTAGAGGAAACTATTAATATCATTTTAAATAAGCTTTTTCCTGAACCCGACACAGTTTTTAGTGGTTTTAACCGTTCGTTTTTTAAAAATCTTTTAAGCCTGGCTGTGCTGGACACAGCCTTTATTTTTAACGGTAAGTTATACAAGCAGGTTGACGGCATGGCAATGGGAAGTCCTCTCGGTCCTACTTTTGCCAACATTTTCATGTGCTCCCTGGAGGAGCACTTCTTAGATGACTGTCCCTTAGCCTGCCGCCCCCTTTTTTATGTAAGGTATGTTGATGATACCTTTGCCCTTTTTAGACATAATTTTGATGCTGATTCCTTCCTTGATTTTCTAAATTTACAACATCATAATGTTAAGTTTACCCTAGAAAAAGAAAACGAAAATCAGCTTTCTTTTTTAGACGTCCTAGTTCTTAGAAAAAACAATATTTTTAACACCACGATTTTTAGAAAAAGAACGTTTACGGGCTTAGGGTCAAATTTTTATAGTTTTTGTTCTTTTAACTTTAAAATTAATTCTGTTTTTACTCTCCTCCACAGGGCTCTAACGCTAACCTCTGATTGGTACCTATTCCAAGATGAGATCGCCTTTTTATGTAAATATTTTAAGGAAAACTGCTTCCCATCTGAACTGGTCTTTAAGATACTTCGAACGCTTCTAGACAAGTACTTCTCCCTCAAACCTACAATTTACAGTGTTCCTAAATTGAATTTTTATGCTAAATTTCCATTTTTATTTGATAATACTTTTAGAAAAAACTTTTCACAACAGATCCAAAGTAAGTTTGGAGCCATTAAGGTCCACCTGATACCTGTTAATCCTCTCACCATCGGGTCTTTATTTAAGTACAAAGATCGTTTATGCCCTTATATGTCCTCCGGGTGTGTGTATAGCTATACGTGTCCTCAATGTAATTTAGGAACTTATATTGGATCCACCAGGAGGCTTCTGAAGGTACGCATAGACTCTCATCGTGGAGTAAGCTATAGGACAGGCAGTAAAATTACAAACCCAGAGTTTTCGAATATCAGAAATCACTCTAGAATATGTAAAACTTCAATTGAAAATAAGGATTTTTCTGTTTTAGGGCGAGCCTCTAGCAGCCATGAATTGGCCATTTTGGAATCATTAATGATTAAACGACTCGTCCCCTTGTTAAACAGCCAAACCTCTGCCGGCACACTGTACCTCTCTTAGTCTTTCGTTTTCTGTTTAGTTTTAACATTGCCACTGAATAGGTTGGTCCATATCTTCTTACTTTTTATATATATATATTTTTTTATATTGTATATTTTTTAGAGAGATTTTGTTTTGTTTTTTACGTTGTCCTTTTTAATTGTCCCTTCTATTTTTAATTTTTTTATTTTGTAATCCATTGTGCTTAATTTTTAAATTTAAATTTGTACCCTTTTTGTAATTTATGTTATTTATTTTATACAGCCCTCGAAAATGTAATGAAGCCATTACGAAACGTCGGGAATAAATTGACCCTTTTTAGCAAGTCTTTATGTCCGCCTCCCCATTGATGTATACCTGGCTGTGGCCACCGCTGTTTGGATATATATATATATATATATATATATATATATATATATATATATATATATATATATATATATATATATATATATATATATATATATATATATATGTATATATATATATATATATATATATATATATATATATATATATATATATATATATATATATATATATATATATATATATATATATATATATATATATATATATATATATATATATATATATATATATATATATATATATATATATATATATATATATATATATATATATATATATATATATATATATATATATATAGTTTTCTTCTACAGTCACTTTTCGGCTATGAGTGTTCTTTCTCTCTCTCTCTCTCTCTCTGTATGTACGAGTATCTCCTGGTATACTTTTTTAATTCAGATGGTAAGTTTAAGATAAATTTTTAGAAATAATACATTAACAGTCTTAATGGCAAAATACCCAATAAACTGTTAGGTCTTTTATAAGTACGGGTATTTATTTTCAAGAAATACGCAAACTCTGAAGTGAAAAGTTCGGAAAATATTATACATTTCAAGCTAAAGCAGTGGGGTAACTAATATTTGGTCAGTTCTTTCATTAAGCCAGTCTTGATATCGAAACGAATATATGTCAAATTAGATGACATCCATATAATTTCATTAATATATATGACAAAGAAAGATCGTCAGAAGATTTATCAGAAGATTTATTATTATGTAATTGTAAAAATATACGCACAAACTCATTGAAAATCATGCTGCAGAGTGGCATTAAAAACACTTGATTTTGCACTTCTTGGCTATATAAGTTTCAATATTCCTCAGTGGGGTTTGAATATATTGACGACAATTATACAAAAAAATCAAGGTATATGCAATATACGGTTTAGAACTTTCTTCTTTCTAATAATAATAATAATAATAATAATAATAATAATAATAATAATAATAATAATAATAATAATAATAATAATAATAATAATAATAATAAATATTTCTTTATGCCGTTAAGAAAAATTCTTTTAATACTGCTATTAATAACAATTCCTACCGTCGTAAATTCTTCAAGGGTTTCCATCGAAGAATGAAATGACTTTACGGATTTACAGTCTAGTAAACTCATACACTTTCAGTTGCCACTTCCAGTGACTGCTATTCATAAGACTGTTAAAGAAGAATAGCCAATAACTCGACAATTAGGTTACCTAGCGATGAAAACTATACCTTAATATGAAGATTCAAATAAACACATGCACTAATACTTAACCTGGCTTGATGTAATTAAATCCATAGATGCATCACTTATTCATCAAAAGGTGAAAAAACAAGAATTTCCTTCAAAACGACAGTATGATGAAATATCTACATTCCATACAAAAGACATTTATCATAAATAGATCATTCTGAATTAAACATATGGAAGCAGGTAAGCAAGATCATGTTTGGTGTTAACCATAACAACAAATAAAAAGAATGCTACAAAAATTCTAAGTAATAAGCTAGAGAGATGTCAAAAAAAAAACAAAAAACAGAAAACTCAGACATTTAAAGTAATATGAACTATTACATTAATGGGAGATTTTACAGATCAAGGGCATGTTATTAAATCGAGGGCTAATAGTTTGGTAGACAAAATTCCCCATGTTGACTTCCCTGGTAGAAGCTATTGTGAATAACTTGATTTTTCTTCATTTAAGGACTCTGGGCTGTTCCCAGCAGGGAACATTCTCCAGCCAACCAACTTTGTCGAAGTTTTATTGACATCTGCCTCTTTTCCGAGACTCTGAACAAAAACTTCTTTGAGATGTAGAAAATTTTCATTGCTTTATTTTTAATGCCAGTCTCTCTCTCTCTCTCTCTCTCTCTCTCTCTCTCTCTCTCTCTCTCTCTCTCTCTCTCTCATAGATTTTTTTTAAAGTAATAACTATAAAAAATTTACTAGATATAAAATTTAGATTAGATAAAAGAATTGTAAACAACAAGTATTTTATTAAACCCGTAAAATAAAATTAATGCGATCGTTTCTTCGCGGTGAAGTTATGTGAAACGACTTTTCTCAGAAAATAATAGAAATACTTTACAACAACAAGTGGAATGATAATTTCAGAATGTGAACAAGCTAAAAACAATGTTTAAAGCAGTTTTTATACTAATTTTTTAGAGTTGCACAAATTATTCAAACACACAGACACACACACGCACACACACACACACACACACACACACACACACACACACACACACACATATATATATATATATATATATATATATATATATATATATATATATATATATATATATATATATATATATATATATATATATATATATATATATATATATATATATATATCAAGGACTACTAAAAGGGAGGACATGCAGTGCTCATTTTCTGACTTCGCTAGCGAAGGCCAGTCGCCGACGCCAGTGACCAGTACTTTCAAATGTAGCTTTGCATGTCAGTTGTTTGTGATACACGAAGTGAGAAGGTTGTCGTCGCTTCGCGCTCTGTGTTCATTGTGTTATTCACTGTTGTAAAATGAATCTTAGTCTGAGTTTACCTTATGTCTTATTTTTTGCCAACTCCATAGTGTATTTTTAATATAATGTAGTTAGTTTTTTTGTTTTTCAAGTGCCTCATTTACGAATTATTTTGTGTCTTCCCATATTTTCAGTAATTATAGAGATTTATCAGCCATTATGCCTAATAAGTGTGGTATTGTGAATTGTAATGGCAACTGCAATGAAGATAACAAATGCCATGTTTTCAAATTGCCTAAAGATGAGTTGGATAAACAAAAGTGGTTGAATGTACTCCCCCATGACCAGGATTTTGTGATTGATTCGGCTAAGTTTTTCATCTGTGAAAGACATTGGCCTTCAAACTTCCCACACCTTAAGCTACCTGGAGGATTTACTCGACCAGTAGTTCCGCCCAGCATACCCAGTGTTCCTACTTGTTTACCAACACCAAAGCCAGCACCTCACAAACCCAAGAAAGAGCATGAGCAACTGAATTATTTTCTTAAGAAAGATGTGATCCATTCTTTTTGTGATTTCTCACCAGACAAAGAGTTACAGAAAAAATATGATAACCTTATCATATCTCGATGAGAGGATAAACTTGTGTGCATTTTCATGTCAAAAGATTTCCAGGTGAGTCATTTGTCAGTGATTGTTTACAATGAATCTACTCTGTGCTCTCCACTAACTTTATATGTTTTTAAGAATAGCATACACGTTCCACTGGGAAAAATGTTAAATCCAAACAATAGCCTGAACTGCTACTCACAGTTCTTTGAAGCTGTGCATGTAGCCTACAGTTATAATCTTCAGGTGGAAGATGTTGTTAATAAAGTGGTGTTGATTCTCCAAGTTCAAAATTCAGAACTGGATGATATCAAAAAGGCAAAAAATGGAAATTTATTACGCGACAATTACAACTCTTGACTCACAAAACCTTCTCTGTAGCTGATTACTGCTTTGCTATCGAGTCATTTCCTAACTGTAACTATGAACAACTGCGAGATTTCCTAGTGCTTCCAAGCAAGCGAAAGTTACAGTCTGCTGTGTCGTCTGTAAACATTGATCAAGGCAAAGAAAACACTTCAAAAACTTAAAAATTATCAGCAAAAAAACGCTTTTTTGATAGTTAATGCAGTGAAAATTCTTCCAACTGTTGCTTTCTCCGGTGGTGTTTTGAATGGTGTGACAAAGAATGATCCTGATTCAAAGGCAACGTCAATGTTATGTGTGATGCTGAAATGCTTGCATGGTGGACCTAGTGTTATGGTTTCAGTCACACCTGTCCATAAACTGACTTCGAAGTACCAATTCGCTGTTGTAAAAGAAGCTGCTGCCCTTGTTGAAAAAGTCAGGTGGGATTGTTATAGGATCGATTACTGACAATCATAAGATAAATCAACAGTTTTGCAGCTGTTCAACAAAACTTGTGATTTCCAGGCCATTCATCCTTTGGATGATACACACTTCTGGTATTGTTTGATACTGTCCATCTGTTAAAGTATATCCGCAACAACTGGATCACAGAAAAATCTCAAAAGCTGTCTCTTGACAAAGAATTAGTTGCTTCTTTCTCGGATGTAAAAAATCTGTACAAGGCAGAAAAAGACAACATTTTGAAAACAACACTTAACATGCTCTGCAGTTTGTCCATCTAAACTCCAACTGCAGAATGTACAGCATGTTTTAAAAGCCTTCAATGACAGGGTAGTTGCCACACTTAGACTACAAGGAGCCTGTGAAACAGCCAGTTTCATCCAGTTCATTTTGGACTGGTGGAAAACTGTCAATGTTAGTGCCCAGGGACAAGATGTTAGACTAAATGATCCCAGCCGACGTGTCCAAGATCAAAACTCAACCAATCTCCAGGTTTTCTTGGAACAATTCAAAAAAGCAGGGTCAGGGCATGATGCAACTTGTATTCAATGCTTGACTCATGACACCAAAAAAGCTCTTGTGCAAACCACAGAGGGAATGATAGCTGTATGCAAACATTTGTTCACAATTGGATTTAACTATGTTTTCCTCTGTTAGATTCAAAGTGACAGAATTGAAGGGGAATTTTCAGTCTATAGACGATCAACAGGGGCCAATGTCTTCATGACAACATGTGATGTTTCAGCTGTGTAGGCCCAATCACAGCTGAGGGTGCACCATCCATCGAAGAGAGCATATCGGATGTTTCTCTATCATGCCATGAAGAGAGGTCTGTAACCTATGTGGCGGGATGGCTGGAGACAAAATGTGAGGGAGAGTTGACTTCCTCTGAGGATGAAACTTTGTTGACTAGTGAAATGAAAGACTTCATTGAAGAGGTTTCTAGGGGATCTTTAAGAATCCATCATATGTATACTCATGAGCTAGTCAGAACAGGGCTGTGCTTTGAGAAGAAAGCCAAACATAGAGAATGCTGTTGTCAAAGATTTATCAACATTCTGTCTATCATGCAAACATTTTATAATCTTGGACTATCATCTAAGAAGCTTTTCAAACATTTGGCCAATGTCCTACTTCATGGGCTACATAACCTTGAAAAAGACCAACAAAATATGCTGCGCTTCTTCAGACGTCAATCGAAAGGGCATGTCTGTCAGACTAACTTCTTGTCAGTAAGTGTGTATTTTTCTTTATTTGAAATTGATATGGTTTATTAACTATTTTCACATTAATACATTACTGTAGTTGTGTTATTTTTAATTCATGACAGCATTTATGACCCACTTAAGCATTATTAATTTTTTTTTGATAAATGCAATGGCCTTTGCTAGCGAAGTCAGAAAACGAGTGCTGCATGTCCTCCCTTTTAGTAGTCCTTGAGAGATATATATATATATATATATATATATATATATATATATATATATATATATATATATATATATATATATATATATATATATATATATATATATATATATATATATATATATATATATATATATATATATATATACATACATACACACACACACATCAAACGGGATGGCGGACAGGAATACTTCCCGACAGGAATACTCTTGAATGAATAGTCATTTGATTACATGTTTATACCTAACGTTTCATAATCCATCAGGGGTTCTAGAATTAAAAAAACAAAAAGCATTGACAATAAAAATTACAGGAAAAATATACAAAGGCAAAGTCAGAACATAAAAAAAACGGCAATCGACTTAAAAGGGAAATTTTTACGCAAAGGACACCGAGGAAACACTGAGAAATTAGTTAAAAAAAATAGAACACATAATCCTGTATAAGTCTTTTTTCTAAAAATCGTGGTAGTAAAATTATTGTTATATCTTCAAAAGAGAGTATGACTCGGAGGCCTTTTTGGAATTTGCTAACTCCTGCTATCCCAATCTCAAGTTTACACTTGAAAAGGAAGAGGACAATCGACTGCCGTTTCTTGAAGTTCTGGTCACCAGATATAACAATAATTTTACTACCACGATTTTTAGAAAAAAGACTTTTACAGGATTAGGTGCCAATTTTTACAATTGTTGTTTTTATAATTTTAAGATTAATTCCGTTGCGACTCTCTTTCACAGGGCCCTTTCCCTCACCTCAAGTTGGAAAGCTTTTCATGATGATATAACCTTTCTTTTAGAATATTTTAAACACAATTGCTACCTTCTAAGATAGTTTTTAATAGCCTCAATATAATACTTAACAAGAAGTTTTTCACTGAGCGTTATACTTTTACAGTACCTAAACTACACTTTTATGCCAAGTTTCCATACTGTCATGATGTCCAATTTACGAGCATAATTCAAAAATATTTTGGTGCTCTGCATGTTAAATTTGTTCCTATCAACCCCCTAACGATTGGCTCTATTTTTAAATTTAAGGATCAGCTTTGTGCTACGATGTGCTCCGGAGTGGTGTATAAGTATTCTTGCCTCAAGTGTAACTCGGGGATTTATGTGGGATTCACTCAGAGACTTTTAAAAGTACGCATAGATTCACATAGTTGGGTAAGTTTTCGTACGGGGGTAAAAATCTCCAACCCCGAACACTCCAA
>JANJGK010000020.1:47464245-47493540 GCA_039081455.1 Macrobrachium rosenbergii | reverse complement strand
TATATATATATATATATATATATATATATATATATATATATATATTATATATATATATATATAGTATATATAGTATATATAGTATATATATATATATATAGTATATATAGTATATATAGTACACCACACACACACACACACACACTCATATATATATATATATATATATATATATATATATATATATATATATATATATATATATATATATATATATATATATATATAATTTATTTATATATTTATATATATTAGAGGTCTCTCTAGTGTTTTTTTACCCAAAAAAGAAGGGTTTTTCACTTTTGATGATTATACCTCTCTAGAAGGTAATGTGTCAATATTGTCTCTATGTAATACCCTGCGCGTAAGCCAGTTAGTGTTGTGTAACTGCAGATATATTAATCTACATTCTGCCCCAATAAGTGCCTTCGAAATTTTCAATTTTGAACTTCTCGAAGCCTATTGGCCATGGGAAATGGGTAATAGAGTGCTGTGTATGCATTAGTGCTTGGCCCTCCCTTTACCACAAAAATGTCATCTGACTAACCTTCACCCGTCGTGCCAGTAACCCTGGTACCTAATGATACCTATGCCCCACACACAAGTTCTGTACTCACGAACAATTGTCTTTACTTTATATAATACCATTCGAACCGTTCCGAGGTCAATTCTACTATACAGTCAGTCAGTGCAGCCTTTTCCGATGAGGAAATCAATGCTACATATACAAAATGCAAAGACCTGATATCAGAAACCATTCTCCAGGAGCGACCCACAAAAACCTTATCCTCTCTCAAGAAAACATCACATATCACCAAGTGGCTAAGGACCTACTCGGTGGAAATGTATGCCGATGACCTTTACAATCTGCCTCCAAAAGGGCCTGCTGATCTAAGCTTACCTGCAGTGTACCATACGGCAGAAAATGCCTTCATATAAGCAAAATCCCTATCAAAAAAACTTGAAGAAACCTCAGAAAAAATTGAGGAAGCACAAGACAAATTTTCACAGGTCTGGGACGTGATCAAAGGATTACAGGAATCGCTGGAGTCTTAAAACTGTAGAAACAAATAACAATCTTTCACGGATCTGGGATGTGATTAAATGAGTGCAGGAATCATTAGAAAATCGCACAGCAAGCTACCAGGCTCCTTTGAATGAGGCATCTAATATTCCTCGCCTCCCAACAATCCAAGAGAAGTGAGGGTGTGACGCAAAGTCGAGATGGCCATACCCTCCCATGAGGGAACTGCCCTCTCTCCTTCGGATGAAGCGCCCACATCACCTGTAGACCTATCGGAGAGGACCAGCGAACCCCCAACCTCCTCTCCCTTCCCAGTGCCTCAGGTGGATGATTGATCTTCAGTGACGATCACCAGCCCTTGTGAGTCTTTCGACCCTATCTCTCCCCACAAACTCCCCATCGTGGATGAAGATGTGATTGATCATAAGGGGACCGGGGGCTGGTAGGCACAAACAAGTAGAAAAAAAGTAAAGAACATCTTGATTGTCCATTGCACCAAAGCCCAACATTCGTGAACCACCTCGCCCAAAACCTGAGAAGAGGTGTCACGTTGTGATTCACAATTTAAGCTCATTGGTGAAGCTAGACACCATAGTAGAGAGAGTCAAGTTTCTCACGGGCTCTGACCCTCTTATCTCCCACAAACTCCCATGGAAAATTAAACATAAAGTGGCCTACAAGATTACCTGCCTATTTCAACACCTTGATGTTGTTAAAGGCAAGAATTTTGGTCCTAATATAAAAGTCTCGGGATACAACCTAATCTGGGACCAACCTCCCCCAGGGGAACTTACTGACACCCCAAGTAGGGGTTCAGATGCAGACTTGCCTTCTACCACAAGTGCCAGCCATCCTCCAAAGCCGAGTGAATACCCACCCCCACTGGCCAACCCCCATCCACCCAAATGATCAACTCATTCATTTCCCTTCTGTTACAACCCTCAGGGTTGTTATGCAAGTTCTTAATTAATAATAGAATTGTTGTCAGTAAATGTAACTCAGTGCTAAAGGTCAGCGGAAACAAACACTCTGGAAAACTCAACAATATTTAATACTTAATAAATACAAAATTTAAATCAACCTTAAATCAACCTTAAAATCCCACTGGAATCCCTAAAACTAAGAAAACTAAACCCTATCAAAGATAAATAATGAGGAGGAAATGACAATTAATAATAAATAACTTGCTTGGATCCAACACTTTTGCTGGCCAGACCAAAAACTATCCTAATGCTAAATCAAAGGAAGAAGGAAGGCAGAGAAAACAAAACAAGAAAACAATTATAATCCCTACCTATTACCACAAAGCTAAATGATACCTTATCTACAATATTATGACTCGTCAGGTGACGTTATAAAGTCACAGCAAAAACATGACTATATATATATATATATATATATATATATATATATATATATATATATATATATATATATATATATATATATATATATATATATATATATATATATATATATATATATATACTCAAATAATCCAACTGCAATACGTATATAGTTTTTCTCACATCAGTGGAGACAGCGGAGGAGAAACAATTCCAGGGCAGTGATCAAATCGCCAATTCCGCTATCAGGGCAGGTCATGAACACCAGAGCATCCACACAAAAGGGAAGGTGATCCTATGCGAAAATCAAGGATACTTAGTCTTACCTGGTGTCAGCCTCCCTACAGATCGTTTCACGAGTTAGCAAGCTCCCAGATTGACAGCAGAAAACAGCTGATTCACAGACGCAGAAACAGCAGGCAAATCCCCATCAGTGCCGGGAGAAAGCGACGGCACCAATTCCCTGGGAGTCCTCCTCAACAAGGAAAAGCAGGAAACACTCAAGTCGCAGGTGACAGGAGTACCTGCGTTTCTCATATGAAGGACCCAAGTTGCGGCTCAAGGCAGGAAACACTCGAGTCGCAGGTGACAAGAAGACCTGCGAACAACAGTCGAAGAGAAGATCCGTAACGTGGTCCAAAAAGCTGCCAAATAATCGTCAACCAAATTCCAAAAATCAATCAGCTGCTCAAGGGACAGTATGTCAGGGGAGTACTATAGCCCGAACTAACTCGAATCGAGCTCCGACGCGACGTCCAGACATCACTAAGGGGACGTTCATCAACACTCGTAAAAACAGAAAAACACTCGTTAAAACGATAGTTCGATAATATAAACAAACGGGAAGGAGGCGCCTAACCACACTGAATAATGTTAAATTAAGCACTTTACGTTAAGCACAAGAAATTACCAGATAACGGATATTAAAGTTCAAAAATAATGTAAACAAATACCCATTCAAAACAACGGCTATCTTGCCACAAAATGACTTTCTTAAAAAGTGCATATTAAACCTAGAAAAAACAAGGCTGATCTAAATTTACGTAATGCAAATAAAGAAAATAATTTAAGCTTACCCAATACCATCTTTGTGAGTTGCCATGGATACATTATATATAATCTCTTGGAATATTTTTTACCTCAAGTGGAACACTCCTCCCCAAAAAAAGTTCTGCAAACACTTCAAAGGCATCATTGAATTACAAGAAACGCTCCTCTGGCCTCATGACCTTGCCGTCTGCGATTCAGTGCATGAAGACTTCACAGCTTTCTCGACCTCATCGATGCAAGTTACAGATCACATCGTATCCGGCACCCGAAAGGGGGCCTTTGTTTCCTGTGGCACAAATCGTTAGACAATATGTGAATGTGTTGACCTATAGGACTGATGGATTGCTGGGGCTTCAAGTGACAGTAGGGGACTCTAAGATCCTAATAATTAATGTTTATATGTCCTGGGAAACGAACAATAATTTTGATTAATACTGCATGATCCTAGATGAGTTACACAGCATTATTCACGATTCTACTGCTGATCATATTTGTGTAATTGGGGACCTTAATTCTCACCCCACAAAACAATTTTATGACGAACTTACTCGTTTCTGTTAATATCACACTCTCCGAATCAGCGATGTAATGCTTCTCCCTCCCTCCTCCTATACCTATGTACAAAACGGAATGAACACAGTTACAACCTCCTGGCTGGACCACTGTGTCACGTCCCCTCAACTTCATGATTCTATCGTAACCTGCAACATTCGCTACAATCTTGCAATGGGCTATGACCACATCTCCTTACAGGTGTCATTCAGTACCCCATCCCTCCCTACCATGAAACCCCTAACTGATCACCCACCTGCTGTTAACTGGGATTTTAAAAACCAACAGAAACCAGATCCTTCAGGGAGACCACGGAAACCAGGCTGCGGTCAATAGCGCAACCGGCAGACGCCTCACTATACACTAACCCAAAATGTAGAAACAATCATCACAGGAGAGATCTCAAAGAATTCTGTCCGAATATAATTTCTGCTGTGGTCGCCTCCGGCAGGGATACCTCTAGATCTCGTCAAGGCAACTCTCCTAATGAACTTAGATGGAATGACTTGGTTAAAGAACTTTATACACATTCACGAGAAATGTTTCTACTGTGGAGGCAAAATGGTAGCCCAAGGGAAGGATACTTTGCACTGCTAATGAGGCAGGCGAGAGCGCAGTTCAAACTTGCCCTTAAGCATTGCAGACTGAATGAAAAGCAATTAAGAACTGATGCAGTGTCTACAAAATTAGAATCTGGTGATTACCCCCGTCTTTGGAAAGACATTCAGTCCCTAAATCCCAAAGCTAAAAAGCTATCATAGAGTAGGAAAAGCTGTCAGTGACGAGGCTATTGTGAGAATGTGGGGCAATCACTTCAGCACTATCCTGAATTGTATAAACGATCAAGACACCCGCAGGGATGTAAATAACCTCCTTACTGATAATATTCAGTTTCAATTCGCCAATCGTATTACGCCAGGTAGCATCAGCGCCTGGCTGTGATGGTCTGCCTGCTGAAGCTTTCAAATTCTGCCATCTGATAATTTACATCTTGCTAGCTGCTCTATTCAATGCGTGCATAATTCACCAGTTTCTCCCAGACTCCCTACTCTTACTTCACTTAAAACCATTATTAAAAAAGAAGTTAAAGGATGCATCTGACCCTGGCAATTATTGCCCGATTGCCATTACTACCCTTAGACCGAGAACACTTGAGTCTGTTCTTCTAGTGAGACTTCTCCCCTTTCTACACACTACTGACAACCAGTTCAGCTTTAAAGCAAACTACTCAACCGACACCTGCGTCTACATCCTGAAAGAATCATCAGCCTCTCCTGTTTTCCTATGTTTTGTAGATGTGAGAAAAGCATTTGACAGAGTAAACTACCTGAAGCTCTTCCTCAAGCTGCACAAACGAGCCACACCTCTATATCTAATTGGCATTTTATGTTGTTGGTTCTCCACACAGCAATTCTGTGTCAAATGGGGCAACATACTGTTGTACACCTTCAGCTCCCTAAACGGGCTCCGGCAAGGGGGCATTCTCTCTCCATACCTGTTTAACACGTACACAGATGCCCTGAATGTCAAACTGAACTCACTCCCAACCGGATGCATTATCAACGAAACAACAATAAACAACCTCTGTTATGCCGATGATATGGTTCTGATTTCCCCATCAGTGCAAGGTCTCCAGCGACTCATCGACACCTGCCGCCAATATGCAGAGGAATTTGATAGCCTATACAACGAAACCAAGACCCAGTGCATGTCGCTGCTCCCGAGATCGCTTAAGCGTATTGCAGAACCACTAATTTTCCTCGGAAATCATCGTCTGGAATTCGTGCATGGATTTCCATATTTGGGACACATTATCACGGGCGACCTAAAAGATACGGCAGACATAGAACAGAGGCGTCGTGAACTATGTGCAACTGGCAACATGATTGCAAGATTTGCCTTCTGTCACCAAGACACGAAACTGCTGCTCTTCCGCTCGTACTGCTCTACAGTATATATGGGTGTTCCCTTTGGACGAACTATACCCGAGAGACCATGTGACGTATCACTGCTGTTCACAGTGACCTTCTGAGACGCCTCACAAACACTCCTCGCTATCACTCCGCCACGCAGATGTTCTTAGAAAACCACCTGGATAACTTGAAAATCATTGTGAGGCCAGCATGTCCAGTCTGATCACCCGACTGAGAAACAGCAGCAATTCGCTCATACAAAGCATCCTAAGCAGTGAAGCAAGAAGAAGCTGTAAATTGTGGGAAAGATGGAATAATGAGGCGTCTGTTCCTTAAATGACTTATTCTCTATGTTTGCAATTATGAAGTGTCATCTCCAGAATCTGTCATTATTATTATTATTGTTATTATTATTATTATTATTATTATTATTATTATTATTATATTTCTACTTTTCTTGTTATTTTTGGTATTTTTACTTTTAATTATTACTGTGATTAATATCATTGTAGAGTTTTGCAATTTTCAGTATTAGTATTTAGCCTTCAGGACCTGACTTCTGTAACCACCTAAGGATAACAGATGGAAATGAATCGTCTGCAACCTGTATTCTTTATTGTTATCATTTTCAATGATTTTATCTATTATTCTCCATATAATTACTGTCACTACCGTTATTATGAATTCTATTTTTTCTACGTCTTCAGCAACTGTGTGGACACTGCCGCTAATTACCTTTATCATGTTATCTTATGTATCTAGATTGTGTGTATTGTATCTGTATATTCCATGTATATGGCCATGAGCCGAAATAAAGCTCATTATATATATATATATATATATATATATATATATATATATATATATATATATATATATATATATATATATATATATATATATATATATATATATATATATATATATATATATACATGCATAGATAGATACTAGATAGTAAAATGCTGGTAAATTATATTTTTTCAATACGAATTTCTCAGCTCATGAAATGTACCTAAAATAAATGTTTGTTATCCACTATCTGAGAAAAAAAAATATGTTGACAATATTAGTAAAATATTCAGAAAGTAATTGGGAGTTTATTTTACATAATACACGATTGAGTATTGGAATAGTGCAAAAGAATATATTAAAATCATTTTTTGTCTCTCAAAAGAAATTTCAAGTGTCAGAGTCTTCATCTACCTAATAGAAATTTATCTTCACAAATATGCTTTACAGTTTACTGTATGTCTTTCACCCTTCCTTCAATGAGTGCCTTGCTGAAGTTGTTAGTATAATACTATTTCCAGCTTCCATGCTTCATGCAATACTTTTAAGTAATTATATCATACTTTATCACTTTGACATACCTGGTCGTAAAGACATTGCTGAAAAATCTTATGAAATGCCTCTCTTTTCAGTCTGGTAAAAGAATTCCACAAACGTCGGTACCTCCTTGTAAGTTATTCAGCTGCCCTTACTTTGCCTCCTCATTTCCATTTAAATCGTTCACTTATAACAACTTTTTCTTCTGGGTGGCTTTTATCCATATTCCTGTGAAATATAACCACTCTGGAGCCAAACAAACTTCATAGTTAGCGATTCCGAAGTAACAACGCGATCAAGAAGCATCCTATTAACCAAAAAAAATTACTCGTATTAACATATAGTTTGTAAGCAGAATTATTAATTTTTCTAATAAACTAATGTATTAATGGAATGAATTACTGGGCGCAGGTTCCAATTACATCAGTATGTGAGAGAAACCAGCCAAATATGAAAGAGTTTAAGTTATTGTAGGTAGACAGAAGGGATTTAAAATATATGTACTCAAAGTCTGTAAAAACAAAACGTGAGAAGAAAGAAACAGAGTAAAAAAGAAAAAAAATGTGAGTTTATTTTTCTTTCCACTTTTGTACATGATTGAATGGGCAAATTTCAAATATTGCCGTTAATAATAATAATAATAATAATAATAATAATAATAATAATAATAATAATAATAATAATAATAATAATAATAATAATAATAATAATAAAAACGCTGTTTCAATGGCAATTGGCTTGTAGAGAGTATTCTCTATTCTTCTTATATTCCTCTTGTCTGCAGGTAGATGGCATAATAAATTTCCGAAGGGCGTGGAAAAATATTCTGTTTTTGTTGTTTAATTTTTTCTTACGTATCAATGTGCACAAAGGTTTTCATCTACTGAGAGAATGTATGCAATTAAGGATGGATAGGTATTTATAGCAGGTAGGCTGTCGTGCTGGGTCGAATTTTCATTGGTCAGTTTTCGCCTCGGGCTGGTAAAATATGTATTGGTCAGTTTCCGCCTCGGGGAATCGTAGAGGTTGGAGGTAAACTCCTGGTTAATCCCCCACTGGTATTACCAATGTAATGGTTCACTTCAGAGAGGGGGTGTTTGTACGTCTCTCTCTCTCTCTGGAACTTGCTCCAGTTGATTATTTTCTTTTCTTCCTGTGTTATCTGTCGATTTCCTGCATTTCTCGTCGTTCTACTGCCTACTGTTGTACCGGTAACTAGGGTTTGCTACTGTGGTGGGATGGCCGCTAGTTACCTCTCTCTCTCTCTCTCTCTCTCTCTCTCTCTCTCTCTCTCTCTCTCTCTCTCTCTCTCTCTCTCCATACCACCGCAATGGTGTTTGGTACCGGTTAGTTTCTCCTAATGATCGTCGGGAGGAATTCAGTTTCTATAACATGATATGGAATGCTTCAAGAAACTACAGGCATTGGCAGTCTGGTGCTGTATCTATAATTTTCAAGCATTAATTAACTCATCATTTTCTGGTCTTCTCTGGTGTTTGTGGTTGTAATGCTTGAATACGTCACGTTCTTGTAGATGAAACAGGAGAAGTTTTGATAACGTTATAGTTTCCATCCCATATATGAGTGGTGGTAACCATTCACTGGACATGCAAATCTGTCTCTAGGGCTGCCGGGGTTATTCTTCAGGATAAGGTGGTTTATTCTCATATTTTAATAGCAAATTATTGCCTGGACTCTGTCACTTTCCATTATGGGAGTGACATTTTCTTTTATGATTTATTTTATTTCTTTTTCATCCTCCTGGTGTTTTTGGTGCATATGGTTCCAGAAATAAACTCTTATCGGACCATTTTCGTCTTCTTGGTGCAAAAAGATGATGACCTGAAAGCCTCCGTTTACATGAAGGAGATGAACCTCGGCTTCTGCAGTAAAGGAGACAGTGAATGTCCAAGAAACAATGCTCTTCTTGGCAAGGGACGCACCAAGAATCAGACTGTGCCTCCAAAGTACTTATTATTAATAGATATTCTAACAAACAAGTTAATAAAGAAATATGTATGGCACTGGACTGGTGGTACAAGCACTGTGAGCAGCCATAGTCCGACCCACAAAGAGGTGTTAGAATTTACTATAATGCGAGGATGCATTCTAAATACCTAGAAGATGAACGTGCCATTAAGAAAATCATCACAGATAATGCCTTCACTACTAATGTTCACATACAGCTGGACCTCATCATTTATTATCAAAACAGCCGCACAAGAAACCTGATTAAGAAAAGCAATTCAGACCCACTAACAAGAAATCTTCTTAAACAGACTAATGTGGTATACCAATTCAAATGCCCAGTCCATGGACGTTCCAGCGCCTATATTGGTATGACCACCATGAAACTGCCAAAAAGCCTCTCTTGTCTTGCTCAAGAAGGTATCATAAAAAGCCACATGAAAGATTCCCACCATACTAGCATCACAAGGAATGCAATAGTGGAGAAAACAGAAGTAATAAAAAAGGCCACAGACCCAAAATGCCTATGGCTGAAAGAGGCACTCTTAATACAGCAGGAGAAGCCCTTATTAAATACCACTCAAGAGGTGTTCCTCATGCCTACCAGCATTAGGCTGCCTTTTGCTCATGTAACTGATAGACCTGCACCAGTGACATTCCCAAACAAGAAATGTACAATAATGTCTGAGAATCTGCAAGCTGCCCAGTGGCCAATCAGAATATTCACCAGGTAATATCAGAAAATGATGTCACATACTAGCCCCACCATTCAGCGCCATCAACCATAAGTTTTTGGCTTATGAGGAAAATTTTGCCAGCCAATCAGCAGATCGAATTTTCTTCTTCAGTCAATCAGCGGTCAGCCTACATTTAAACCCCTTGTTGACCATTTGGTATATAACCAGCAAGATTCACCACGAATGAGGCAGAGATACAGGCACCGCAGTGTGTGTTGTGCAGTGGAAGCACGCCACTCAAAGCTCATTGAGAAGCACAAGTCAGGGGAACAAACCAATGCAAAGTGTCCAGCGTGCAAAGGCAAGTACCATGCCTGGAACAGGAAGTGCCCAGTAAGGACACAGAAGATAGACTGACTGATGGGCATCCCACTCAGAAGCCTCCCCAGCTGAATACAGCTCACCAGACCCCACCAGACAGCCCCTGCAGTCACTCACTAACAGGGGCCAGCCTTATGCAGCAGCATCATAATGACCTTAAACTAACCCCAAGCTAACACAGTCACCACAATCAGACAAGCAGCCCCAGAGAGTACAGGTTCCCACCTCATCCTACACCAAACCGCACCCAGACAACTCCACAAGCCCCAGTTATGACTTGGATCATTGACTTGGACCATCGACTGATGGTCTCATGTTTGTCACTTTTTCATAAATTATATTTCAGCAGAGATCTTTCACATTCACAATTGATCCCTGATCCCCTTTACTTGCCGAGAGCAACCAGATTCGCTGAACAGCAGCACTGATATATGGTAAATGTGCTGCTCATCCGAACTTCTCAGTTCCAGAGGTCCTTTATTCCTCATACCGGTGGACTATGGAACAATCTCCCAGATGATGCTGTGCAACTGGAACTTCATAAGTTCATGCAAAGATGCAATGCATTACTACCCTAACAATATTTTCCTTGCATTTTAATATATTTTTTTTATTTATTAATTTATTTTTTTTCTTTATTATAAGTGGGATCTCATCTTCATGAAATTCTCTTTACCTTCTCTTACTTCTTCCTAATGAACACCATATTCTTTGGAAGCTTGAATTTCAAGTCAATGGCCCTGTGGGTTAATCCATATGAATAGGTTTCATCTTCTGAATAATAATAATAATAATAATTATAATAATAATAATAATAATAATAATAATAATAATAATAATAATAATAATAATAATAATAATAATAATAATAATAATAATAATAATAATGCCAAAGTAGCTCCAGGACTCATGCAGAAGAGTGTACTACTAGAAACAGTGCACATAGTGAGAAAAGTGATGGACTCCTAAGGAAGCAGGATGCACCCCGGAACCCCACATTATAAAAACCACCTAGTGTAATAGGATGACTGTGATAGACCAAAAAAAAAATATATATAATAATAATACTAATGATAAGAAGAAGAAGAAGAAGAAGAAGAAGAAGAAGAAGAAGAAGAAGAAGAAGAAGAAGAAGAAGCCGAAGACGAAGAAGAAGAAGAAGAAGAAGAAGAAGAATTACCTTCCCTGATCTTCCCACTCTATCTCCTAAGCCCATCCCTTACATACATGCCATCGTCTCCCAGTCCCACATCCAGAACTGTCGACCATGGCGCTCTAAATCCATACAACCCTGTTCCCCTTTCTCCTCCCCAACCACGCAGGACAACCCAGCCCTCCCAGTAGTGAAACACGACAATGCGTACATTCTAGACTTCAAAAGTTTTAGCAACTTTCTGCTCAACATTCTACATACCCTCGCCAGTGTGTGTGGTATCCAATACAACCACAACATTACCACAAAAAATGTATCCAGGTTCCTTGACACAGCTGATCGACATGATATGGATTGATGTCACTGCAAGTAGGTAAGAAAGTTATAAGCAAATAGTGCCAGTGTCAACTTCATCTCCAGGGCCAGTGTCAATTTCATCTCTAATGCCAGTGTAGGTTCTATCCCTAGAGCCAGTGTTCAGAGCACACCCAGTGCAAGTGTTAGTGTGATACATAACATTGTAAGTTTAAGTGAAGTCAGTGAGTGCAGTGACACACACACTGTCAAAACGTTGCAATGGAACATTTTCAGTGCAAATCAACCATATGCCTTCCTACAAGCACACACACACACACAAAACTATGACATCATATTTTTACAGAAAACAATAGCGAGGGACTTAGCATGAAAATCCACTTACCAACACAACACTCACAATACACAACAGCTACAGAAGTCCAAATAGCACCTTTGAGGGAAAAGTAATGTTCAGTACAGTGACATTGGAAAACACTTTAATTGCAGGAGAATTTAATGTACATCATCCATTTTTTAGCTCACAACACACCAATTCAACTGGTAGATACCTACACCAGTTGACAGGTGAATTCCTGGAAGTGTACATAATAAATAGAGGAGTGCCAACTCATCTGAGGGGAGGAAGGTTGGACCTATCCTTCATAAACTCAGCCTTAGGGGAGCATGCAACATGGAAGGTGTATGGTACCCTCATAAGCGATCAGATGGCCATAGAAAAACTTCCTCTTATTTCCAACCCCACCCCACCCCCTGCCCCAAGTGAGAGATGGAACCCTAAGTCTGCCAGCTGGGCAGTTTTCGAAGCCATCATGACAAGATGGGCCATGGCCTACCCGGAAAACTCAGCAAATGTCATAGAGCCCCTTTATGGGGAGTTCATAGGCAAACTTAGAAAAGCAGCAAATGCCTCCATGCCAAAGCTCAAACCACTGGAGAACAACCATTCAGATGCACGGAATTATTGTGACAGAGTCAAAAAACTCAAAGCCAGAGTCAACAGTCAGAAGACTCTTCTGACAAAACACATCAGATGACTGGCACATACTCCTCAGAGAGGTATTAGCCCATGCCATAGTAGAGGCAAAATAGATCAGACTGCAGCCATGGTGCAAATAGTATGCCAGCATCAGCAGACAGGCACTAATGACCCAAATCTGGAAATTCGTTGCAATAATTGCAGGCAAGGACAGGACAGTGCAGAATACCCATCCTAACCTTCAAGAGGAGGCAGACAACATACTCAGGAGGTGTTTCAGGTAAGGCAAAGTCACACAATCTTCCTTGAATGACACAGAAAAAAAAACAGGAGAGCTTACCCCTTCAAGGTGGAGAAATCAACACTGCCTGCAATAACGCAGGATAAAACAAATACACCCCTCAGATCCTGCCCTGGTATAGATGCAATCACTTACAGCATGCTGAGGCACTTGGGTGACAATGCCAGGTAAGTATAACTCCTCTTGATAAACAGGACATATGCGGAGGACCCCAGGTGAAGAAATGGGGGCAACAGGATGCACAACAAATTCTAAAATCTGAGGAGCCAGGCTCTAAGAGTCCAATTTCTCTCATCAACTGCATGGAGAAGGTAGCTGAAAGAATGGTCATAAACAGGCTCGTATGGAAGCCAGGTCCCTTACACACTAGGCTGTATGCCTATAGGGAAGGGGTTGGCACACACAAGTGCCTCACAGATTTTTTTGTGTGCCATAAAAGTCAGAAGCTCAATAATGGTCTTTCTAGCATTAATGGTCTTTCTAGAACTTGAAAATGTATGCAAGTTGGCAAATGCTGCAATGCTCCTCTGCTCCTTAGTCCAAAAGAGGATCAAATGCAACCTACTTTCATCAGAAAAAAGCTACTTGAAAAATAAAGAAGTCAGTGTAGTGTTCCAGGGCAAACTGTTGGAATACTACCCTCTTGAAAACAGCACTCCCCATGGAGGTATTCCAAGCCCCTTTCTGTTCAATGTCCCAATGGAGAATCTACCTTCCCTAGAACTACAGCAGGGAATAGAAGTCTTTATACATGCAGACAACATCTGCATTTAAACACAAGCCATTGAAAACTGCTCCACAAGATGCAAGAAGCCTTGCAGCAAATAGGACAAAAAGCACTGAACTAGGAATTAAGATCAATATAAACAAGATAAAAGCCATGGTAATAAAGTATGGTCAAACTCCACCCAACATTCTGCTCAAAGGAGACAGTATAGTATGGGTGGACAGCCTCACATATGTAGAGTCTACATTGCAAACACACTAGCCCCTGAGAAGGCGATACAACTCCTCAAGGTTAGAACAAGAATGGAACTCAGTGCATTAAAGAAAGCTCCTCCAACAAAACCCATCAGATGATTCTGCAAGGAGCCACATATCACCTGCTCAGGAGGCTCTACATACAAACTATCAGGGTGCAAGGTGTAAGTAGAATATGCAGAGCCAGTTCTGACAAGTCTCAGCAATGTTCAGCATCAGAAGCTGAAGGTCATCCAGAACAATGCCACGAGACTGATGCTAGGGTCTCCAATGTGGACAAGAAAATGTCTTCCGAGGGGAGTAACAGCTACAATCTCTCACCCATGGGACATGCCAAAGAAATGCGGCAATACTGTACCAAACCATCAAAAGCAACAGGGATAGGCCACTAAAAGACAAATGCATGCGTGCATAACCTGCATGAGGAACTAAACACTCCTAAAAAGCATGCTGGCAGTCTACTCCAGAACCTGACGCAACTAAATATGCAGGACATAGTGAAAAATATGATAAATGGTGTCCCACCTGAGGGATACCGAGAACCACCACCTTGGGCCGAAGACCCATTCCAATATAACTTTACAGTGCTACCTGTATGCAAAGCACTATGCACAGCACCAAAGATGAGGACTGCAGCAGAAGAAGCAATCAGGACTACAGCAGCTGAAAACACATACTGTACTGATGGATCAGTTGACCCACAAATACTGGCAACGACTGGAGAATTTAATGCACATCACCCATTTTTTAGCTCACAACACACCAATTCAACTGGTAGATACCTACACCCAAAAACTTTAAAGGAAGCTGGAGGCTGTCCAACAATGCATCAGTCCTACAAGCAGAATTAATGACAATCTTCAAAGTCTTCGAAAACTCTAGCCAAAAACAAGGGTACATGACAGTACACATGGCCACCAATGGGGCAATCCTCACACTTAAAGCGACCCAGCCCAAACAAGATTTAGCATTGATATGAGCAATCAAATCAGTAGCCAAGTCACACCAAGCTGCTGGCAGGAAGGTTGCCATGTGGGAATCCAGGGAAATGAAGATGCCAGTACACTAGCTAAAATTGCTGGCAGCTGCATTACAGTGACCATGAAGATACAACCATCACTCATGCAACTAAAGGAAATGGCAAACAACTATGCCAGACTTCAAAAAAAAAGTGATGTGCGATAACACTATCTACAAAACGGAAGAACTGCTAAGTAGTACATTGACATCTGAAATTTTAAGCCCCACGACGTCACTGTGCAAACTACCCGAAAATTCTGTCATCATAAATAGGCTATGGGATATCTCTTCATTAAAGCAAACCATTTCGATTCTCGTTTTTGCCTGAAATTAATATTAATGAAAACTGAGTTCGCTTGGCGATTTTATTTTATGCCTGTTTAGCCACTTCCGTGTTATAGTCATGAATGCTGACGGTCTCCTGTGTTTTTGCCTATTTCAAATAAAATATATCAACATACATCTAACAAATAAAGTTCATTAAATGGTAAGAAAAAGTTTGCATTCATGAAATTTCTTCAAAGTTTAATAATTAGCACCACATATTTTCTGGATTATTGTCCTGAATACTGTATATCAGGAGGAGAAACAAGACTTGCTCCCCCATTTCCTTTCCGATGCAATATGCAACATAAATCCATTATGCTAAATATCATAATCAAGATAAATATAATTTCTTCGTTTTATTTATTCTCTGAAAATTACTGCTGAGTTAACTGTAATCTTCATTAACATCTGCATATTTGGCCATTCGAATAATATTGTTGACTAAAGTGCCTTTGGTATCGTTTTATTCATGAAACTGGACCTATTTTACGATTGCTTGGTTACCAGGGTATGATAATGATACCTTTAGATTGTTGTTTTTGACTGAGTCGGTTATATGCTAGACCAGACTCTTGCCCCTAGAGTAGCCCGTGAGTAAATTTATAACTAGCGGAAAATAAGAGAAAACTTAGTCACAGGGGAAAATAGAACAGTTGTGGTTGAAATCCCATTGAATATTAAGGTACTGATCACTAAAGAAATTGAAAATTTTGTAAAAGAGTAATTGTGGATTCAGAGAGGGAGGAATGACAATCGTAAAACTCTGGCCTGGACAGTAACCTCTAAAATCATGAAAAGCTGAACATATATCCTCTCAATAAAAAAAGTATACCTTAGTTTAACCAGACCACTGAGCTGATTCACAGCTTTCCTAGGACTGGCCCGAAGGATTATACTTATTTTACGTGGCTAAGAAGCAATTGGTTACCTAGCAACGGGACTTACAGCTTATTGTGGAGTCCGAACCACATTATAGCGAGAAATGAATTTCTATCACCAGACATAAATTCCTCTAATTCTTCATTGGCTGGCCGGAGACTCGAACTCGGGCCTAGCAGAGTGCTAGCTGACAACTCTACCGACTCATCCAACGAGGAATAACCTTTTTTTTTTGTACATTCTACTTTCACTTTATTTATTTATTTCATTTGTGCTAGGTACTAGGAACTTTTTTAAGCAAACAAAAAGGGTAAAAAGAAAGAGGAGGCTTAAGGAATAGAAGAAGAACAGACGGAATAAAAGCCCAGTGGAAGGACTTTGAAGGGAACAATGATGTGAAAGGGAGGACGAGGGAGCAAACGAGGGGTCATTAACCTGTCAAAAGGTACCCTGATTTTCGCTTCCATTACCTACTCTTCCCGTAAGGAGAGTAAGAGGCTAAAAGGTCATAAAAATCCAACGATAAGAGGGGAGGGGAGTAACATGGACCTCCATTACCGCTCAAAGTCCTGGTAACCATGTTCTAGCCTACTGGAATATAAGGGAATACTGTTGTATAGCAAATACGTTAGTTTTGCATACTACAGATTTAATGCGTAATCACTTTTTTCCAGAATGAATGAGGAAAAGGAAAGACACCTATTATTATGTTTCTACGAAATAGAACAAAATCTAGAAAATTATTGATTTTAAACTGTTTGCATTTATCCTTTCAGCTTTACTAGAACAAGTATAAAATGCGCTGAAGTTTCTTCGGTGCAAACGAATTTTCTGTATAACCACTACAGCGTATAATCAAGGCCACCGAAAGTAGAACTATCTTTCTGTGGTTTCGGTATAATGCTGTAGCCGCGGCTCGTGAAACTTTAACCACGGGCCGGTGGTGGCTTATCCTACATTGTTGCCGAAGCACGAATATGGCTAACTAACTTTAACCTTAAATAAAATAAAAACTGCTAAGGCCAGAGGGCTGCAGTTTGGCATGTTTGATGATTGGGAGATGGATGATCAACATACCAATTTGCAGCCCTCTAGCCTCAGTAGATTTTAAGATGTAAGGGCGGACAGAAAAAGTGCGGACAGCAAAGTAAGGACAGAATAAAGTGCAGACGGACAGACAAAGCCGGCCCAATAGTTTTCTTTTGCATAAACTGAAAACCAATATGATTTCGATATAATGAAGAAAATGTCAAGAAAATAATTGTAAAAGTCATCACAGAAGCATTAACAGTAAGCCCGCTGTAAATGATTATCAAAGAAGCCACTTATTGCTTTATAAAGACCGCAATAAATTTGTACGAATCATCTGTTGTGGCGCTTGGATCTCGATTTCTATCTAGAATAGCAATAACAATGTGAAAGCATTCGTTTTCTATACGATGCATTTGTCTGTGCCTCTGTTCATACTTTTTGAATATTTCCTCAAAGGAAAGGTAATGTGTAACGAAAACTGTATTCCTATCGACACTATCGGGTGCTTTTGAAGTGAGGGAAAAGAAAAGTTTCTCAGTTTTTCTTAAAAGCAGATGAGCGGAAGAATGAAGATACCAGACTTCAAGACATTAATCGATCAAAGCATCTAATTTTACGTGAAAAGGAAGTAATACGAATAGTGTTGCACATAAACCTTTTTCAAGTATTACTTGCGCATTTAGTTAAAATAAAAAAAAAATTATGTCTTTTAAGGATGCTATGGTCATTCTCAAAAGCAAGCCACGTGTTGGAGTGCGCCTCGATGAGTCCCACTTTACTCATTGACCAAAATGAAATATCCTGCCCATGCCTTCTTTGACCTCTTTCCAGCATCCACTTCCAGTGTAATTGAACATATACTGATAACCTTCTTTGTAGGTTAACTTTACTATCTGGCAATTCAGTAATGACTGAAGGTTAAAAAAATTTGCAAATGCTATGAACCTGGGAACATTCAAAATGGACAGTGTTGCGAGGCTTCCAGACAATGTGCAAGGATGTGGGATTCCATTCAGTTCAATGACTGAAGGTGCTCCCAGAGTGAAACTGTATTACATACAATCTCTCTCTCTCTCTCTCTCTCTCTCTCTCTCTCTCTCTCTCTCTCTCTCTCTCTCTCTCTCTCTCTCTCTCTCTTATTTCATAAATAAACAGATGCAGTCCGTATCGTTAAAATATTCTCTATTTAAAGTTTTTCAACATCAAAAGGCATTGTCACCCGTGCCTGCAAACCGTTGTGCATCTAGTATTGAAAAATTATTTTAGTATTCTGACACAAACATTTCCTTAGTAAGCAACATAGTTCCTCTTCAAGGAGAGACAAGAACAAAAGACAGATTATGAAAAACGAGCAATGGAATGGTCCATTCGAGAAACACCCATCTGTCATCTTCACTTAATTCATATTCTCTTTCACCTTTGATGCAAATCGACTTCGCCAGAGGTTCGTAGGAGAAAGGTATCATAGACTGAATATAGTTTGACATATGTGCGAGAACCATAACATATCTTCCCAAGGGGATGTATGTTTTTTAATATATTAGTCCATGAGCCAGACCTGAAAAAATTAGTAAACAGATCTAATTATAATTTTTGGTTAGTCCAATGTCTACTGTATCCAAATGTGGGGATTGGACGTTTCAGTTTGGTAGCTTTGTCCCCAAACGGCGGACATCTTCAAAAGTGGCCACTGTTTTCAAACTATATGGTATGGGCTCAGTTATTTGGCAATTTCACTCAAAATCAACCAATTTTCATGAAGTTGCTCTTATTTTACTCAGAATTAAATTCTCTAGATACTCATGCGTAGTTCACATAACTTTATTTCTGCTCTTTGATCCAAAATTTACGATTTTAAGACCAAAATGTGATTTTTATCCAATTTTTTTCACACTTATTCCAGGAAGTTTGCCCCTAGACCAGGAAATTGGGACCAAATGATTTTTGTTCTTGAAATACCTAGAGGGATTTAATACCTATCGCTAACTGTATTACAAGAGTTTTTTTCATGTCAGAGGAGGTATTCTACCATTATATTTATACGCTTTTATTTTCCGGATTTTATTGAAAATATATATCGTGTACATCTTTCATGGAATGCTGTATTGTTTCGTCCTATAATACATACTTTTTTTTTTAGGATATCTATTTAAAGCCACTAGCGTCCTTTGTTTCTTTTACAATCAATCAGTGAGACGGCGTCACTGTAACTGACAACCCCCCCCCCAAAAGAAAGAAAACTAAAAGCAGAGGAAGTTGCGTGTATTATGTGAGGTGGGCTGGCTTTGCCTGATGAACTTCTTCGATTGGTTGTTGCCTCCTCTTGGAAAACACTCCATGAAGCAAAAAAAAATTCGACATTTTGAACCAATATTGAAACTTGCCTGTGATGATATGACTGAACTTCCAGACATTCAGTACTACACTAGTTGTAGATCAGACTTCACGCTCAAAAAAGAATCGAGTCAGTCAAAACGCCAGAGGACATCAGATACACCATCTCGTGTATATGAAAAGATTCGTATATTTTGTGAGAAGAAATCAAAATACAGAAAAGTTTCGAAAAGTCATGAAAAATCAACTCAAGCTGTGGATTTGTGCGCTGATTTATGAATCCGAGATGTTGCAAACCTTAAATCAGATGGGTGGATTTTGTCAGTTACTTAAAGGGATATTGTGGCTGCTGAGGCCCATTACCATGCCTCTTGGTATAAAGCAAACGTGAAAGAACAACCTGCCATTGACAAAAGTAATGAACAAACTGAAAATCCCTACAAAAGTGAAGTTGATGCTGCTCTGGTTGACTTGTACAAGTATATTCACTGTGATCTGTTCTCAAAACCAAGTATAATTCCGCTTACAGATCTTACATCAAAACTAGAATCTATCTTAAGTGAAAAGGGTGTAGAAGTTAGTGATTCAACAAAGAATCATCTCAGCCGGAAGCTCAATATGTAATTTGGCGAGAGCTTGCATTTTTTTTTTTTTTACATAAGCGAAGGGCTTCACTTATCCACACACGCTAACTCTAAACACTACTGCTTGTGATTATCTAGACATGAAAAGTGAATTGCCAGGACTGAGTCAAAGGCCAAAATGTGAAGAGCTGATCATTCAAACAGCTGCTGTATTGCGCAATCAGGTGAGAAATGAGATGAAGGAACAGACTTGGCCTCCAGAACCTGATGAAGTGACAGAGAAATATATCATCTTACCAGCCTGCCTTACTCACTTTTTGCAGATACTCATTTGTGGCCAAGAGGCATTGCCATCTGACCATATCAACAGATTGTCATGATCTATAGGTCAGGATATTCTGTATGCTGTAACCAATGCCCGGGTCGTCACGCTGAAACATGTCCTCCTTCCTTGGGTAATCAAGACTCTATCCGGGAATGTTGATCTTATTCGCATTTTAAATTGACTTGGTCATGGGTGCTCTTACAGTCGCCTAGAAGAGATTGATACAGCACTATGCACTGAAAAGCTGAGCAATGTTGACAAAGAGGCTCCGCTACCCACTCTATGGACACATCCTTTAATCCGTACAGTGCTTGCATATGGTAACATTTATGCTAGAAGAAACATTGAGTAGTGCAGGAACTTCGCATTATGTGAATGGCAGTATTGTGCAACCTGCAGTTTAATCTTGAAAAGGTGCATGGTCAATGCAAACTTGGAACCTCTGCCACTACATTTCAGCAAAGAAAGACTTACCACCTCCTCTGAAAGTACCAAATCTTTCACTACAGTTTGAAGGTGTTGTGAGAAGTTCACCTTAACAGAGTCTCCTCTGGATCTTAGTTCGTCTGCATGAGTCTTCACACCAAATTAGAAGTTCTTGGACAGGATTCAATATCCTGGCAAGGGATCAGGTTAGAGTCAGTGCAGATAAAGTTGGCTATTTACCCAACATAAATTCCCCAGCAACAGAAATTTCAATGGCACAGAAAATTCTTTGCAGTGTACTTTCCATTCAAGAAACTTTGTCACTGGAGGAGATGGCTATTGTTGCTGATCAGGCACTTTATGCAAAGCTAACAGAAGTTGCCTGGAATCATCAACTCAAGTTTAAAACAATCATCCCAATGATGGGAAGTTTTCATATCATTTGTAACTTGCTTTCAATTATTGGCAAGTTATTCCTTGATGCTTGGTTCCGAGACTTAGCAATAGAGTCAGGGGTCAAAGCTGAGGGGTCAACTGACAAAGTATTAGATGGCAAACAGTAAAACAGCGGGGTGAGACTTCTTAAGCTGATGTACGAAGCTTTGATGAGGCTTGCATGGGGACAGTTTTCAGAATGGTTGGAGACTAAGCATAGTCAAGATTGCCAAAACCTTGACGAAACCTTGAGACTGGTGAATGATGTGCACGAAAATCCATGTGAAGCAACATAGGCATCTTTCCTTATTGAAGAAAGCTGCAGGAGGATTTTGGACCTTTTTATTGTGTACAGGGATGAGTTGCAAGGCAAAAGTAGACAACTAGCTTCACTCTGCATGATGTATTTGGATTTGGTTGAGATTTTCCTTGGACTAATACGAGCAGATCGGGAGGGTGATTGGTACCTTTACCTGGTCAGCATACAGAAAATGATACCTGATTGTTTCGCTGCAGATAAAACAAACTATGATTGGTATCATTCAGTATATTTCTTGCAGATGGCATCTTTAGAGTACTTCACAGGAACTTCACAAACATTTTCTGAATAGGTGATTCTCTGTGCAGCTGGGTGAATCAGATCCATTTGGACGACTCCCTATAGGCCAGACACTTGAAGAGACTGTAATTTACACAAGGATATGCAGACCAGTGGCGGAACAAAGGGCCTCAGCTTAAAAACAAGTGTAATCTCTAGGTACTATTTAATGGCAGAGCATAGAGCAGAGGCTTTGAGAAAACCTTGAGATCTTATTGCAGTACAGAAGCAACGGTTTGGCCACTCATATCTCCAAACATTCTTCATAAAACTAGATGAGAGTGATATATCATCTATTCTCGAATTGCTTGAGAACACTCAGACCAATCCATTTTGCAGTGATCTTACTGACCTTTTGAGCATTTCAACTGGCCTGGTGGCACCCCCTGAGGTGACGACTGACTTGCTGAAGGCTCATGAAAAGGGGAAGCAGCTTCTGCTGCATGGCAAGTGAAATTGGAGGAAGGTACTGAGTTTTATGATCCCATCAAAAAGCTCAAGCTGAAAACATTCAGCAGTCTGAAGAAAGGAACTTTAATTAAAGGAACCAACAAAGAAATGGTATTAAAGGCAAATAATCGTGTGTTTGGCCACATGTTGCTCATAGCCAAAGTAGAAACTGGACATGAAAGAGGTCTTATGTTATTCTCTTGGTCCCAAACCTTGGGCTCTGGTTATAATGCTGATGGAACTTTCAAGAAGAATGCAAAAGCAAAACTCATTTCACATCTACAGGAGCAAGCTGCATTTGATGACTTACCAAGTGGTTCAAGGGCAGCATTCATTGATGCTATGGGAATAGTGCAGAAGATTCAAGTAGAAAATTGTACATTTGAAGAAGTTTCTGAGAAGATCTTAAAAAGCATTCTCATCATGGCTGCAGAAGTCAACGAGTTGATGTAATCTTTGATGTCTACACTAACTATTTAATTAAGAATGCTGAAAGGGTTAACCTAGGGGCCAAAGACAGCCTTCTTTTCTGTGATATGAAGTCAGGACACCTAATTAAGAATTGGAAACGTATTCTTGCAAACATAGAAAACAAGAATAGGCTGACAAGGCTTCTAGCAGAAAGCTCGAAGGAGGAAGAGGTGAGACAAAGTCTTGGTGGAATTATATTAATCGTAACTCTTGCAGAACAGCGTTTAGAAATTACAAAGGATGACGTGAGAGAAGTTCCAGAGCTGACATCCTCATGTGAGGAACCGGACACAAGACTGGTACTTCATGCAAAACATGCAGCAGGTACACACAGTCATGTGATAGTCATTTTGGAAGATACTGATATGTTTATGATGCTTCTAGCTCTCGAAGCTGAGATAGGTGAGCACTTACTCCTGAGACGAGGGAAGAACAACTAAGTCAGAATAACTGATATCTCCAGATTGGGAACTACCACTGGCAGGGATGTTTGCACTGCTTTGTCAGGTGTGTATGCTTGGACTGGCTGTGAATCCGTAATTGCTTTTTCTGGCCAGGGGAAGATCAAAGCGGTTAACTTGATTCGTTCAAATGATACATTTCTAGAAGCATTATCTCTTCTGCGGAGAGGGTGGGGTGTTGCAGATAAACTGTTTTCCAATGTGGAAAAATTTGCCCGCAGATATGAAATATTCCGGATGAGAAATGGTGATGTGTCTGCAGGACAAATGCCTCCTTGTAAGGATGGTCTCCAACAGCACACTAATAGGGCAAATTACCAAGCAGCTATTTGGAGACGAAGCCTTGAAAACTCGCCAATGATTCCAGATGCAACAGATGGATATGAATGGAAAGTGGAAGGAGATGGGCAAATTGGCACTGACTGGCTAAATGGAGCAACAGCACCTGGCAATGTGCTTTCACTGATGTCCTGCAAATGTGTGAGATCATGTGAAACTGGCAGTTGTCCATGCATTGACAATGAATTATCCTGTACACCAGCCTGTAGATTGCAGGACTGTGACAACAAGAAAGGGTGACGAGTTAGAAATAGTTCCAGACATGGACGAAAGTGACTCGTGATAAGTAGATACTCCATTGGTAGCTACAAAGCTATATATGTTTAATGCCATTTTGAATGCTTCAGTATACATTGTGGCTCATTGTACTGAGGTGGCATGTTGAGTAGTCAGTGCGTTTGGCTTGCTGCAATGATTTTCGGTTTTCAGGATAAACTTAACCATACAGGTGCGATAGGTGTTGCCTCGAATATGCATCCCTGAGGCATGTGTGGTAACAATATAAATTTCTATTGTATATGGGTGCTGTGTGAATCTTTGTAGATCTTTCATGAACATAATTCATCATATGATGCCATACAACTAAGTTACAGCAAACTTCCTTCGATGACTGTTAAGAAAATTGTAAAAAACTGCATTATTTGTCATAAAAACTTTAATTTATGAACAGAGTAATGCGACAATTACATAAATTATACATGAGTATCTGTGGAATTCAATTCTGAGTAAAATAAGGGTAAATCCATGAAAACTGCTCGATATGGTGCAGAGTTCTGGCCAAATTTCTGAATACATGCTGTAAAGCTCGAAAGCGGCAACCATTTTTAAATGTGCTCTCCACTGGGGCACTAAGCTACCGACCTGAAATGTCCAAGCCCTGTTTTTGGGTACTTTAGATATGAGGCTAAGCAAAAAAAGTTGCTTAGATCTGTTCACTAAGTTGGTAGTCAAATTCGGTCTGGCTCATGGACTTTATACCTTTCTTCATGGGAAAGCATTCGTAATTTATCTTTCCAAGTTTTGCCAATGTAAATATACATAACTATTTGTTTTTAAAGGAATAGTTGTGCTTATATATATATATATATATATATATATATATATATATATATATATATATATATATATATATATATATATATATATATATATATACATTATACATATATATATGTGTGTGTGTGTATGTGTGTGAGTGTGCATGTATGGTTTATGTGTTGTATAAATACATATTGACATAAGGAGCGACAAGAGACCGCTTGGAAAGAAAACTCGGTGCACGCACAAAGTTGCGACAAAATACAAAAAAAAAAAAAAAAATGGGTCGTGATAAGAGTGCACAATGTATAATATTTGCAGATAATACAGCACTGTTTGAAGATAATAAAAGAGCTTCAGAATGTCTGCAAAAGGAGAAAGATGATAATGAGAGTAAATATGAATGAGGTTTTGTGTGTAAATGGAAAATAATGAGTAGTAAATAATACTTTTGACAGGGAAAGAATGCAAACAGTTGATGAGCATAAGTATTTGGGATTGGAAGATAATCAATGATGATAAGATCAAAAAAGGCATAAGTCACAGAATAAGTGGTCCAAGGGAGGCAGCAAGGTGTTTGCAAAAGGCTGAAGGGTATCTTTGGATGTCTGTCGCTGTCAAGGTAGGAATATATGAAGGAAATTTTTGAAGATTAGGTGTTTGACGCACTGCTAGTGAATCTTCTATATGTTTGTATAGTATGGTTAGTATTTTGTATGTGTAATTTTCATATTTGCACTTGTTCTCATGCAGCCCAATGAACAGCTTCTCTCACCAAGGACCTTCTAAAAATGTGCAGAATGAGAGAGAGAGAGAGAGAGAGAGAGAGAGAGAGAGAGAGAGAGAGAGAGAGAGAGAGAGAGAGAGGTTGCCGCTAATCCTTTTAATTTTAATTTCAACCCGCCATGACATCCTCCGTTAATCAAAGGGAATTTTCACTTATGAGACTGCTCAAATTAACAGAATATCCAAAATTGGATTATCAATGAAAACTTTCCTCCAACAGCCTTGGAGTTTTTTTGTCAAAAAAGACTAATAAAAGGTAAAGCAAGCCTCAGGTCATCTAGGTCTAATGAAAAGCCTCAGGTCATCTAGTTCTAATGAAAAACCATCGAGTGGCTTTTAGAGTATACTTATTTAATTCGAAACCTCGACAGGATGTTATTGTGATTCTTTCCTTATTTCGGCTATTGAAGTTCAGAATTAGCCTTCAAAATGCAAATCAACGTTGATTAATAGACTTCATGCCTAGGTTCAGTGGATTAGTGGATTTCTGGGTTTTGGTGTGGCAGATACCACTGCTCCTCTCCGCATAAATTATATATATATATATATATATATATATATATATATATATATATATATATATATATATATATATGTATATATATATATATATATATATATATATATATATATATATATATATATATATATATATATATATATATATATATATATATATATATATATATATATATATATATATATATATATATATATATATATATTTATATATATATATATATATATATGTGTGTGTGTGTGTGTGTGTGTATACATATCTATCTATCTATCTATCTATCTATATAATCTATATATATATATATATATATATATATATATATATATATATATATATATATATATATATATATATATATATATATATATATATATATATATATATATATATATATATATATGTCTGTGATCGTGTGTGCTGGAAGAAAGTAACCAACAGAGGAAATGGAAATTTGCGAAAATATTTGTAAGACACTATTAGCCCTAAACGTACAATAAAGAAATTCTTATTTTCTTGTTTTAATCCTTGACAGATATTATGAATGTTAAGTTTGCTTTTCACGTGCATTGATTCATTGAAAAAAAATACTTATAATAACCTCATTTATTCCTTGTAATTACAAAAACTGAGGAAATACTTATATAATTATATATTAACACTTGAGTGAGCGAAAGGACAAAAAAAGGTAAATATTTCATTATATAAATACGTATTAATAAAAGATAAATAAAAAGTAAATTATATGAAATAGTAAATGAAATTAATAGGTAACAAATGAATAAAAGTAATAAAACTAATAACGTAAAATCTAATGAAAGAAAACAAATAACTAAAAAAAAAACAATAAAAAATAAAAAAAAATATGAATATAACATCTATTAACTAAAAGAAAAATAAATAGAAAATAATGTTCGTAGATAACTGTCATGAAACTTGATAAAATACTGAAATACAGACGTAACAAATGAACAAACATATACATTTATGAAATATATAATTATGATCGTTTTGCCTGAGGGGGCTTGGATTCTGAGCAGGGAACTTACCTTTATGCTTTTTCTAAGAGGATGGTTCACTTACCAAGAGAAATCTATTATATATCTGACTACTACTTTGGAATCAGGCAACCATAACAGAAAAGAGAAGGAGCGGAAGGCTTTTACTCAATAGAGAGAAGTTGTAGATAAACACTTAGGTTCACTTTGGATTCACTTATATTCACAATAACATCAAAATCAGAATAACTGGGATTGACTGAGGTAGGGAAACAAGGTCCTGCTAAATAACAAATTCACGTTAACAAACAACAATTGCTTTCTGGGTAATAAGGGGTAGAGTGAATGTGTTTAACACCATTGCTGGCCATGCTGTCACGGAACTCCTTTGACATAATATGTCACCCCTGATTACTTTGGATCATTTTAGGGAGCTCTCACTCCGGACGGGAATAGCCTTAGGATACCTTGTGAACTTGTCTATAGTGGTGAGGCAGTACTTATTTCTCATCTTGCTCTTGATGCATCCTTGTGCTGTGTAATAATCAATGACATCCCGAAAGGGGATGCCGACAGAGGGAATGTTTTTGGTAGGAGCCTTGGGGATGACCTCATTTGGATTTCCGGCTATCTGGCACACTGGGCATGAGGCTACAAAAGCCTTGACAGCCTTCTGCAAGCCTGGCCAGTAGAACTTCTCTTCGATGGCCCGGGTGGTCCAGGTGATACCAAAGTGCCTGCTGATACCATCGTGTGCCAACCAATAGAGGCCTTGCTGCAGGGACGGAAGTACCACAACAACTCTGGGAATAACTTGAGAGGGTTCATGGGATCCCAGGGTGACCCGGTAGGGCACCTCATCCTCTAGGAGGAAGTCATGTTTAACAAGGTCCTTTCCTTAGTCTTCAGTGGTGGCAGCCTCCGAGCAGTGGCGTTGTTGGGTGGCATCTTTCTGCACCTGGATGAGCTACTCTCAGCTTAAGGTAGGAAGAGAGGCATCCACCCCTGCAATGAGGAGGACGACTGCAGGATCAGAACCAGGTTCTGTTGGGGGAGTGCCAGGCTGGTCTTGCAACCATGACACTGATGCCAGAGATAGGCTTGCGGGTAGTAGGTCGTCGTTTGGGGTACTGTCTCCTCCACAAGGTCATCTGGAGCTGCAGTTGTCATACATTGTAAGCAAATTAGGGCATCTCTCCACTGGGTGAGATCCTGGCCCAGGAGGAGTGGATGTCTAGTCCCTAGGTACTCAACGACGCCAAAGGTGTTCCCTCTCTTGAGAGGAACCACTGGTGGTGACTCGCAGACGAACAATGGGGAGTTCGTTGACATCCCCATTTACCCAGCCAATTGCCATCCGTTCATCCTCACTGGTGGTGCGCCAGAAGGTACCTGGTCACGAGTGATAAGGCTCACCTCAGAACAGGCTTCAATGATTTTGGGCAGTTCTTGAGGGGGAGTGGAGCCATCAAGGAGCACGATCCTCACGACATCGAGGCCTATCCAGTCGATGGGCTGTCATGAGTGGACAGCAGTGTGAACGGCTTTCAGCACAGAGTGTCAGGGGAAGTGCCCATACTTTGTGGACATGTGGCCCTTCTGTCTGCAGTCCTTGCTCATTTCATGGATGGAATCTCTCCCGGGCACTGTTCCCGAGGAGTGAGTTGGCTTGTTGTGGAGGGTCCCAGGCCCAGGTGTGGCTCGGTTGGGAGTGTTCCCTTGTGGGGACTTATGAGGTGCCTTGGGTGGAGCCGGGGCCCTCAGATGGCACTGTTCTGTGAGGTGCCTGGGCCTCTTGCAGTGGCCTCATACAGATTATTTTGGAGGATGTCCATTTTAAGGCTGAGAGATTCTGGAGGTGTGAGAAGGTGGGCAAATCTTACACCCCAAGGAACTAGCGAGGTGGTGGTGTATCAGCTGTCTGCTAAGCTACAGCACTCAGTGAGTGTCGTTGGGGCTTTTTCGCTAATATAGGTAGCGAGAGTGGAGGGGAGCATAATATAGGATGTCCTCGAGCTTCAAGCACTAGAGATGTCCTCGGCGGTGGTGGTGCTTAGGGAATCCAGCCACCTCCTGAGGGCCCTGTGCCTAAGGTACGCCCACTCAGACCAGGTCTTGCCTACTTCCTTGGGCTGGCCTCACCAACGTTGTCTCCAGCTTTCAGTTATTATCTCATAGGCCTTAGTTATGGCATTACGTACTTTGTCGAGCTTCCCTCAGTCTGCCGGGGGAGAGAGGGAAGAGTGGCTACGTCCTTTCTTCCGAGGTGCTTTCCCAGGAGCAAGGAAGCTTCTGCTGGAGTGAGT